>BSBK01003739.1:1652500-2252500 GCA_027943335.1 Chamaecyparis obtusa
GTCAAAATCCTGATTTAAAATTTTCGGACCGAGGATGGTCTACTACTTGCATAATCGACCTTCAATCATCACAGAAATCCAGTATTCAACTTAACTGATTATCTTAATCAAACTATCAAAATTTCAACTTGGTCAACCATGGTCAACTCATGGCCAAACCTAGTCAACCTTGGTCTTCTGGACCTCCAAATGATGCAGAATGCATTCTCAAATGTGTTTAACCACTTCTCAAATCCATTAACATGCTTTTGAACTATTCAACGCTGACTTTTCTTGTCAGATTTCAATTTTCATCCCGAAGGGGACATGGTATTGCACATCATTCAAAGTCTGTAATCTAAATTTGAAATCATATCTTTCCTATATAATCAAGACAACAACCATGTCTAGTTGCTAATTCATCAAAAAGACCTCATCGCTTGGGGCATATCAGATTCATCGAGATCCATATCAATCTGGTATTCTCTTAATCTTGTAAACTGTATCAGTCTTTTGTAACCATCGATTCATTAGTGTTATTTCCTTGGTTCTTTGTAACTGAAGGGTTCAGATGTGATACCAATGTGATTCTTATTGACAATCAGGTCTAGAATTGGTCACTCACTTCTTCGCAATCACAAGGTTTAGAATCAGGCATTTTGACACTTCTTCGCAATCATCAGTTCATAGCTGTTATAGTTAACATTATCTTTGGTCATTTAGGACCTAATATGATCGAATCTTTCAATCAACTTCTGTCTCATATCACAATTTCTGCTTCATATCAATTTCAATTTCAAACATCAGTTTCAACATCATACATAGATTGTCTTTGAACGACTGCACTTCACATAGCAATTCAAAGAGGGGCAAAATGTAATACCCCAAAAATGGGCTATAAGTTCATTAACCTCCTACATCGACAATTCGAACGAAATCAACATCGAAGTCCTAACCTAAGGCACATCGGCACATTGTCGAATCTTAATTGATTATCCTAAATTCTGCATTGGGGAATATTCCTTATTCCTATTTATCCTAATTATCTTTAACTTAATGATTATTTGGCGATAAATCTTATTTATCCTAAAGTTTAATTAATTGAATATTCTAAATATTTAATTAATTAGATTTAATACTACCACTTAATTATTTAATTGGATTTATTATATTTATTCCTAAATTGTATTATTTCATTTTGACAATAAATCAAATATCCTATGACTAATTGATTAAATTCTTATTTAATTAATTAATGTCAACTGTCAAATTTAATAATATAGTTTTTGAATAAAAGTTTGATTTAATAATTGATTAACCCATAAATCAATTGTTTTATTTTTTAAAAATCAGTTAAGTTGAGGATAAATCACTTTATTTATTAAATTAATTCATAATTAATTATGCACATCCAAAAAATAGTCAAACTTTAAATCAGAAAATCAATTCAAGTTGTTTTAAAAATAAACTCAACTCTCTTTTGAGTTGAAAGTTGGTCTCAATTTCTGATTTAAATCAAAAATTTGATTTGCATGATTTTTGTGAGTTAATCTATCTCTAAAATTTTGATAACTCAAAAATCAACCTGAGTTTATCAAGAGTGATTTATGGCTTTTTCCATGCACCTCCAAAATCTTGGATTTCTATAAATTAAGGCATCAGCTCTTCATTTCAAATCCAATCCATGAATTACATCCTCACGCTAGTGAATTGGTTATCGAAGAGTCAATCTTTGCGAATCAAAGCTGTTGTGAGGTTTTCATTGTTTAAGCATTCATATCACTTAGCATATCATTGTTAGATTAATTGCATGCCATATAAATTTTTCATATAGAATAGATTCATATCAATTTATTTCATCTTATTGCATAGAAAATCCAAAAACATAGATTAATTTGCATTCATCTCATATCTAGATTCTGCATTCAAATCCTTTGTTTAGGTGTCGTCAAGGTCACTGATCTCGATCCAATTTGAGAATACATACTCGCATCTACTAGTATGCAGTAAATTGCCTAGTTAGATTAGTTTCTATTTCATTGCACAATTTTGATTTCTGCTAACCTCTAATGTTTTACTGAAGTGTTGTGTCTACAGCTAGGTACAAAATTCACACACAAACATATTGCAACTAGCCAACAAATGTTAGCCATTCACACACCTGCTTCACAAAGATACCAGCTTCAAGTGGGACCCAATCTATCAACAAAGTTTTGAGAAACTTAGAGAGTACTTAACCAACTCACCCATTCTTGTGTCACTAGTACTAGGATTCCCTCACATCTTGTGCATTTTAGCAACCACTAAAACACTAGGGGAGCTATTGGTGCATCATGATGATCATGGAAAGGAAAGAGCCATCTACTACAACAATCAAACATTTGTCAGCGATAAGTTGAACTATTCACCCATGGAGAAGACATGTCTTGTCCTACTCAAGAACTTTGGTACTGCTTGCTTAGCCACACCGTGAGACTCATTTCCAAAGTGAACCTACTCAAGTACCTTCTTTAAAAAACAACACTTACAAGCCGAATAGAAAAATGGGTTATGCTCCTGAGTGAATTTGATATCCATTATATTGATAAAAAAATAATAAAGGGGAGGTCATTATATCTCAGCTAGCTGAAGCACCCCTGGTCAATACATATCCATTAGTAATAGAATTCCTTGATGAACATCTATGCATGATCGAAGAACAACTGACATGGAAGCTATACTTTGATGGCTCTTCAAAATCACATGGATCAGGAGTGGGAATCCTCTTTGTCACTCCCCAAGGTGATTACATTCCAAAATTGTTCAAATTGAGATTTCCTTGTACAAATAACATTGCATAATATGAAGCCCTTGTCTCCATGATCAAGACCACTATCCAATGGAACATCACAAAACTACAAGTGTTTAGAGATTCACAACTCATCATCAAATAGGCCCTGGATGAGTTCCAAACCAAATATGACAAACTATTACCCTACAAGGGATTTGTGGAAAAAATGAAAGAACAATTCCCAAGTCTACAGTTCACGCAAATACCTAGGCTATAAAAAAAGCTGAAGATGCCATGGAAACCATTAGATCTTTTCTGGAAATCCCTTGAGATTCTACACAATATGAATTTTCAGCAAAGTAGCTACATACACCCACTTATGAAAACATCAATTCTAAAATGGTGTACATTCCAGTTGGTCCCCAGTCCCCATGGTACCATGACATCCATGCTTATCTAAAAAATGGTATCATATCTCTTCACCTTATAAACACAAAATGCCATAACCTTATCCATAGAGCTTCTCTCTACACTCTTGTAGCCAATACCCTATATCATTGTGGATGTCATAACATCCTCTCTCAGTGTTTAGATTCGAATGAGGTTGTCTAGGCTTTATAAGATGTTCACACTGGAATCTGCGGTGCCCACATGAGTGGCATGGTCCTAGCAAAGAAGCTACTCAGAGATGGGTACTATTGGCCAACAATAAAACATGATGCATGAGAGGTTGTAAAGAAATGTCTACCATATCAGGAGCATGCCAATACGATCCATGCTCCATCACAAGACTTGCATCCCATTGCTCCACCTTGGCCCTTCTCATGTTGCGGCTTCAACCTCATTGAAAAGATAAATCCCCTTTCCTCGGATGGACACAAGTACATCATAATAGCCATTGAATACTTAATGAAATGGGTCAAAGTAATCTCGTTCACCCTCACCATTAGAGTTACTATATCTAAGTTTATCTTGTACCACATCATCTACCACTATGGCATCCCCTCTACCATCTTCACCAACCATGGCACACCATTTGAAAACTAATATATGAAAGATATGTGTGCCAGATTTCAAATCCACTATTGCTTCTCCAGTCCATACTTCCCTCAAGGAAATGACCAAGCTAAGGCAATGAATAAAACCATCCTCAAAATCCTCAGAAATGTTATCAATGATTTAGGTTGTGACTGGAACCTCTAAAGTAATCCCACCCTTTGGGAATTCTGTACCTCCTACATTCCCATAGGAACCACCCCATACTCCCTAGTATATGGTGTTGAGATCCTCTTACCAATTGAGGTCGAGCTACCTTCACTATGCATGTCTATGAAAAAGTATACCACTGATGAAGACTACCACATGGCATGCATCAACCAACTAGACCTGTTAGATGAGAAGAGGAAGCAAGATTATGATCACCTAGTTGTGTACCAAAATTGACTCAAGAGAAGCTACAAAAAAAAGATCCACCCTAGACAATTCTAGGTAGGTGATATGGTCCTTAAAGAGAATTAGAAAGTACAAGCTAATCGAGAAAAGAAAAGAAAGTTTGAACCTACTTGGTTGGGTCCTTATATTGTCACAACATGTTTTGGCTTAGGATCCTATTAGTTGTCTACATCAGAAGGGGAGTTCTTGAACAATCCCATCAATATCATCCATCTGAAGTGGTTCTATGCTTTAACTATCTTCTATGTATCTAAAATAATTAATAAACAATTGTAAAAAGTCTTGAAAAAATCATTGTTTTGGTGAAAATTGGGTAAACAGGAACCTCCATTATAACAAAAAATTAAAAAGATAAAAAATTAAAAAAAGAAAGAGAAATAATCATCCAACGATGAAAACTTGGAAATCAAGTGCCTTGGGCAAGTATGTTGGTGAAAACCTAGAAATAGGCACCATACATAGTGGACCATGCCATTATCTATCAAACTCCCCTCTCCTTGTTTCCTTCACCCACTCATCACCACTTTTCCACCTCCCATCCCTATCATCAACCCACATTCCCAAGGTGTTCTATTATCTAGCATATGCAACAAAGAGATGCCTTACTATCTCGCATCCTGAGCTTCCTATGTATATTACTTGTATAGCAAGATCTTATTACTGCATCCTGAGCTTTGTATATCTCTCTGTCACTATTGAGCTATCCTAGTCCTTGAGTTTTTTAAGCATCTTCTATATATATCAACCATGCATTTTGTACTATATCATCGAGTCTCATTGTACATACCCTCATCCATCCTGTATAATTGTGATCAATTGTCTTGTCTCACCTAGCCTTGTCCTTTAGCAAGTTCCTCATTCCACTTCCCCAATCCAACGATTGTCCAAGATTCATCTTTTGCCACTAGACATAATTTTTTGCCCAAATCCCACCAGTGGGTCCTTGTAGGATGTATCCTTCCTCCCATCAACCTAATCTCTTAATCAATCAATCTTTCACTCTCTTTTGGCAAAGGACATCTCTGAGATTGATCACTTTGATTTTGGGTTGTTTATTTGATTCTTGGTTATCTTTTCAAAGGCTTCTTGTTGTTCCTCTCCTCAAGGTCACCATGATCCTTTATATCATAGTGCGCAATGAATGAGAAGAATTTGGGGCAAGTATCTTTTGATCATTTTGTTTTCTACATGTGAGTCATTCAAATGTGACCCTTGCATGTCCCACATGTGATCTTTTGGGTTACATGGCACACGTGGGAAATGTCATTTGTCTTGTTAGGAATGAATTCTGAATATAAACTATGGGGGGGTATTAGTAGCCATTATGTAGTAGTTTTTGTTGCATTCATGACTCTGATTGTCATTGATGTCAACAGAGTGATCTACTGAAGATTAGCAGAGAAGCAGATAGTGTTTGAGTTAGCGCACTTGGGATATTGAAGATGAAGCTATATGGAGTTTGGGAATTACTCTATGATGTGTTATAAGATCATGGTTAAGAGCACAAATAGTAATTCATTTATTCATGGAAGTTATGAGGAAATTAGTGGAAGCAGTATTCAGGCAGTGTTCCCGAGTAGCGGTTTGTGGAAATCGGATGATATATCCTAATCGGGATGGAATCTAGTTATGCACAGTTAGAGAGCAGTTGGAGACATGTTGATAGTGACATAGTTGATAGTGCAAGATCTGAGGTCACATGAGTGAATAATTATATTGATTGGAAGTTGACAATTTTGTGTAATTTTGATGTAACGTGTGGAAAGTTTTATTTTGTAATTTGTATGCCGACTCATTTGTAATTACTTGAGTGTGGTATAAAGGAAGGAATGTATTCCTTGTTGTAATGTGGAATGTGATGAATGTAAGTGTATTGTGAAAGAAATTTTTTTGAAAGAGGATATGCGAAGTACTGAGATCTAGTATTGAGATCTGAAGAAGGAGTTGGTGCAGTTTGGCACAGTCAAAGAAGGAGTATTGGATTGTTGAGGTCAGTAATCTTTTGGTATTATTCTATTGAGTAATATAAAGATCATTTGGATAGTGAGTTCAGTGATCTTACCCTGAAGTTGTTTGGGTAGTGGGTCCTTCTGTCTTCCATAACTCCTAACAGAGTTGGAATCTTTTAATAGGGATTCAAAATCTCCTAACACAGATTCATATGTACTAAATGTATTTCATAAGACTCCTAATAGAGTCCATTCTTTCAAAAGGAATATTCATATTAGTGCATCTTTTGTGGGCATCATTCCCACCAGGGTTTACTCTTTGATTAAGAGGTTCCCTAGTCAACATATCTTGTGTCATTGTGTTATTGTGCACGTATATCTTTCTATGGTTGTTGGTTACATTGCTTACATGGTTAAAATTTGTTAAGGTTGATAAAAGTTATATTTATCTGATAACTGATTCACTCCCCCTCTTAGTTATCTTGGTGGACTTTACTTTCAAACAATTGGTATCAGAGCGACATGTCCTTGAAAGAAAATTTTAACAACTTAAGGAGGTCCATGAAAAATTTCAGGAAAGAAAGCCCTAAGTTTGATGGAGTAAATTTTGATAGTTGGAAAGAAAAGATGAAGACACATCTACTATGTTTAGGACCAAGTTATTGGTTGATTACACAGAATGAGAAGACTATCATTGATGAGGATAAAATTGAAACATGTACTAATGAGGAAAGAGATCTATTCACGTGTAACATACTTGCTAGAGAAGCACTCTTGTCAGCCCTTCCGAAGAATGAGTATAGTCAGGTAAAATATTTGAAAACATCTCATGAAATTCGGTTATCTTTACACTCTACTTTTGAAGGTGATGAAAATGCAAAGAAATTCCGATTACATAATTGGATATGTGCATTTGAAGATATAAGAATGATGGAAGATGAATCTGTTAGAAGCTATATTAGTAGAATGTCAGAGATTGTTGCAGGTATAAAATCTTGTGGTGGAACAAAGATAGAGAATGAAGTGATATGGAGAATTTTGAGGACATTGACTCCTGCATTCAATCAGACAACACAGATGATTGAACAAGTCATACCTTTTACTATGAAATTTACAAGAGAGACTCTTCTTGGAAGATTAGAAGTAGCAGAAATGAACTTGAGGTTATCAAGAGACCTACGTAGAATGGAGACAATATTCAGTGCTCTTAGTGTTCACCCTACTTTGTCAAGAAGAATCAGTGTGAGCGGAGATTATGCTAACAATAGAAGATCTATAAATGAAGAAGATAGGAAGATTGAAGAAGGTATTGCCTTTCTTGTGAAGAGAGAACCAGACGGTAATTTTTTTTAAAAATGTTGGACTTGTCAAGAATTTGGTCATTTTGCATCTAAATGTCCTAAGAGAGTTAAGAACTATAGGAAGAAATTTAATCATAGAAGATCTAAATAATGTTACTATGCAAATGATGAAGAACTTGAAGCTAGTTTGGAGAAATCTTTGAGTGAAAGTGATACTGAGAATAATGATGATATAGGATTTGTAGCAATTAAAGAAGAAAATCCTAAAACTAAAATTAAGGAAGAAAAGGCTTTAGTTTATCAAGTAGAAAAGAAAGCTGATTGGATTATAGACAGTGGTTGTTCACATCATATGACTGGAGACATGAAAAATTTCATAAAGTTTAACAATTATCATAGAGGAGTTGTTAGACTTGGAAACAATACACCTTGTTTGATTAAAGGTATAGGATCTATTACTCTTGATGGAAACACTAATATTGATGATGTTTACTTTGTGGATGGTTTGAAACATAATCTTTTAAGTTTTGGACAGTTAGTTGATAAGAGATATCAAGTTTAGTTTACTGAGAAAAAAATGTGTGATTAAAGACAAAGATGGAAATTTGATTGGTACTGGATCTAGAACTAGAGGTAATGTATTTCAGTGGAATCCTATTGAGATGACATGCTTGATCACTAAGATTGATGAAAGTTGGTTATGGAACAAAAGATTTTGTCATATAAACTTTGATAACATTGTGAAAGTGAGTACTACACATGCAGTAAGAGATTTTCCTAAAATTATGAAGCCTACTAACATGATTTGCAAGAAATGTGTGATGGCTAAACATAAGAGAAGCTCATTTCCTAGCAAGAAGTTTACAACAAAAGAGAAGTTGGAGATTGTTCATACAGACTTGAGCGGTCCTACAAGGACTAGAGGATTCTATGGAGAAAGGTATTTTATGATTCTTGTTGATGACTTTACAAGAATGATGTGGATTGCATTTATTAAAGAAAAATATGAAGCATTTGATAGGTTTAAGATCATTAAAAATAAAGTTGAGAATGAATCTGGAATGAAGATTAAATGTTTGAGATCAGATAGAGGTGGAGAATTTACTTCTAAAGAATTTAACATCTTTTGTGAAGTAAATGGTATTAAGAGACAATTTTCAGTCCCTAGGACACCTGAACAAAATGGTATTGTAGAAAGGAGAAACAGATCAGTGACTGAAGTAGCAAGAGCTATGTTATTTGAGAATGACTTAGCCAAGATATTCTAGAGAGAAGCAGTGAACACAACGGTGTATACAATGAACAAAGTAAAAATTAGAGAAGACACAGACAAGACACCCTATGAACTATGGTTTGGACATGCACCATCAGTTAAGTATTTTAGAATTTTTGGAGGAAAATGTTATATTAAGAGAGATGATGACATTGGAAAGTTTGATCCTAGAAGTGATGAAGGTATATTTATTGGATATTCATTGAAGATCAAATCTTATAGATGTTACAATAAGAGAACTAAGACTATTGTTGAGAGAGAAAATGTAAAAGTTGATGAAAAGTTCAAAATTTAGGAAATAATGCTTGATTATGAATCAAACGAAGGAATTCAACCTAGACCTAACCCTGAGACTACAGTGAGATCATTGAAGAATGGACAGCTGAAGTAAGATTTGAGATAGTGACACCTAACAGGAATCTATCAAGGAATCATCCTACTGAGCAGATTATTGGAAGCATAGATAAAGGAGTTTTGACTTGAAATAAGGTACAAGAACAGTTGTGTTTGATTTCTCAAATTGAACCTAAATCTACTAATGAAGCTTGTGAAGATGAACATTGGATTAAAGCTATGAAAGAAGAACTAGATCAGATTGAAAAGAACAAGACATGGGAATTGGTCCCTAGACCTAAAGATAAGAATGTTATAGGAACAAAATGGGTATTCAAAAACAAGATGAATGAACAAGGAGAAGTAGTAAGGAACAAAGCAAGATTGGTATGTAGAGGATACTCATAGAAAGAAGGAATTGAATATGAAGACACTTTTCAACCAGTAGCAAGAATTGTAGTAAGAATGTTTTTGGCCTATGCAACTTTTAAGAAATTCAAAGCATATCAAATGGATGTGAAGTCAGCATTTCTGAATGGAGAATTGGAAGAAGTTTACATTGAGTAGCCTGAAGGTTTTCCTTTAACTCAAGAAGGAGACATGGTATCTAAACTAAAGAAAGCTTTATATGGACTGGAGCAAGCACCTAGAACTTGGTATGTGAGATTGGATAAATTTTTGTTTAAATTAGGATTTACAAAAGGCACAACTAATAGAAACCTGTATACAAAAGAAATTTAAAATGGTTTGTTGGTTGTTGTAATTTTTGTTGATGATATTATCTTTGGAGGAGAAGATGAAGCCAGTGATAAATTTGCAGATGAAATGAAGACTAATTTTAAATGAGTATGATTGGTGAAATGAAATACTTTTTAGGATTGCAGATAACATAGAATAGTGATAGTATCTTTGTAAGTTAGACAAAGTACTTGAATGATTTATTGAAGAGATTTAGAATGGAGAACTATAAAGCAGTTGGAACACCTATGTTAACTGGACACAAGTTATCTAGCACACATGAGACTCGTGCAGTGGAACAGAAGAAGTACAGATCTATGATTGGAGGATTGCAATATTTGACTCATACAAGACTTGACATAGCACATTCAGTTGGAATTGTAGCAAAATTTCAAGTTGAACCTAGAGAATCACATTATGTAGCAGTAAAGAGGATACTGAGGAACTTAAGAGGCACAATTGAGTATGGATTATGGTATGAAAAATTTGATGATTTTACCCTATGTGCATATATAGATGCTGATTGGGGAGGTAGTGTTGATGATAAAAAGAGCACCAGTGGAGGAGCATTTTTCCTTGGAGGAAGATTGGTTTCTTGGCTAAGCAAGAAGAAAAATTGTATTTCATAGAGCATAGCAGAAGCAGAGTATGTAGCAATAGCAAATAATTGTAACCAGATAATTAGGATGAAGAAAATGTTGAAGGATATTGGAATAATTTTTTTTGAGCCTGTTGTTATACATTGTGATAACACTAGCACCGTTAGTATGTCTAACAACCCTGTGTTACATTCTAAGACAAAGCATATAGAGATAAAGTATCATGTAATGAGAGAGAAAGTAGCATAGAAAGAAGTCAAACTTGAGTACATAAGCACAAAGGAGAATATTGTAGACATATTTACAAAACTTTTTCCTAAGGATACATTTGAGTATTTGAGAGGTATGCTTGGGGTTATGCCCTAGCCTACTTTTGAGAAGTGATGTAGATTTTTGCATCCATCTAGTGGCATATGAGCCCTATTTTTCTTTTCGACTAGATGTTTGTACTTCCTCTATGGGGGAGTATGTGTATCTGAGCTGAGTCATGAGGACTCTAGTGAATGTAGTTTTTGAATAGTGTCTTTTGACATTGAAGTTGTTGTTGACATAATGATGAAATTTTTGTCATTGATGTCAATGAGGGAGAAGTATACATGAAAAACCATTTGTACCATCTGTTGGAGAGAATTGAATAGAAAAATGAAGCAAGATTTGATTGATGAAGAAGACTTGAAAGCATTTTTAGAGCAGTAGTGTTGCAGCGTTGGATTTATGGAACTTGGATGTTTTTCATCTATGTTGCCATCAATGAAAATGGGGGAGATTGTTAGTTATTAATGTTGAATATATCCTATGGGGGAGTCTTAGAAGCCATTTTGTAGTAGTTGTTGTTGCATTCATGACTGTGATTTTCATTGATGTCAACACAATGATCTACCGAAGATTAGTAGAGAAGAAGACAGTGTTTGAGTTAGTGCACTTGGGATATTGAAGATGAAGCTATGTGGAGTTGGGGAATTACTCTATGATGTGTTATAAGATCATGGTTAAGTGTGCAAACAATAATTCATTTATTCATGGAAGTTATGAGGAAATCAGTGGAAGCGGTATTCAGGTAGTGTTCCTGACCAGCAGTTTGTGGAAATCAGATGATATCTCCTAATTAGGATGTAATATGGTTATGCGTAGTTAGAGAGTAGTTGGAGACATATTGATAGTGATGTAGTTGACAATGCAAGATCTGAGTTTTCACAAGTGAAGAATTATATTAATTGGAAGCCGACAATTTTGTGTAATTTTGATGTAACGTGTGGAAAGTTTTATTTTGTAATTTGTATGCTGACTCATTTGTAATTACTTGAGTGTGGCATAAAGGAAGGAAATTATTCCTTTTTTTAATCTATAATGTGATTAATGTAAGTGTATTGTGAAAGTGAAATTGTTGAAAGAGGATATGCGAAGTACTGAGATCTGAAGGAGTTGGTGCAGTTTGGCATAGTCAGAGAAGGAGTATTGGATTGTTGAGGCCAGTAATCTTTTGGTATTATTTTTTTGAGTAATACAAATATTAGTTGGACAGTGAGTTCAATGATCTTACCCTAAAGCTATTTGGGTAGTGGTTCCTTCTATCTTCCATAACTCCTAACAGAGTTAGAATCTTTTAACAGGGATTCAAAATCTCCTAACAGGGATTCATATGTACTGAATTTATTTCATAAGACTCCTAACAGAGTCCATCCTCTCCCAAGGAATATTCATATTAGTGCATCTTTTGTGGGCATCATTCCCACCGGGGTTTATTCTTTGATCAAGAGGTTCCTTAGTCAACATATCTTGTGTCATTGTGTTATTGTGCATGTATATCTTTCTATGGTTTTTGGTTACATTTCTTACATGGTTAAAATCTATTAAGGTTGATAAAAGTTATATTTATCTGATAGCTGATTCATCCCCCCTCTTAGTTATCTTGGTGGACTTTACCTTCTAACATGTCTATGGGTTCCACCTGCATCATTTCCACCATGCCTCCTCTTGGATTCATGTGTGATGTTGGGGGAACCCTTGCATGTTTGTTGTTTCAGTCCTCTACAATGTTGGTGATAAGGCGTTGAGTTCTTAGTAACCTTGACAGGTCTCTAATGTTGCTATATCAAACTAGGGTGTTCTTTCCAACATTAACACAATGAAATCCCCAAGTTTTGTTAGCTACATTAGACTCATATTGCATTTTTCATCTTTCCTCATGGTACAAAATCTATTTATCCATCCCCACTCCTTTCTTCATCCCTCTAGTCTCCCCACTCCTTTCCTCTTTGTGTCTTTTTTCTAAGAAAATTCCACACAACTTTCTCTTTGTGTTATTTTCTCGATGGGGCGCAACCTTTTACCACTGTTGCTTCGCCATGAAACCTAATTTTGTCTTGGAAAACTTATTTTCTTTTCTTTGATGCAACACCACTTGCGGTGTCACATCAGAGCGGGAAAAAATGTAGATATCTAAAAATCATTCCTATTAATTAAACTTATTTAATTAATAATCCGTATGACATAATAATTAATTGTAATTAATTAATCATTATTGTCATGTTCCTCTACCCATTTAATTAAAATTATTAAGTTGGGTTCATTAGCTAAAGTATTTAAATCTAATTTGAATACTCCCCTCTCTAATGTATTAAACTTATTTTAATACCTGTCCCCCATAAATCTCTTTTTGAGTAAATTACCATTTATTTAAATTCCTCCACATCCTAATATTCTTCTAAGCTTGGATTAATCTAAACCAATTTAAATTAATCTAAATTCCTACCTAAAACCTAGCCTACATACATCACCTCACTTGCTAAACCTACCCCCCCCACCTAATCATCCCCTTAACCTCACTTAAAAAGTGATTCCTAACCTCATTAGAGCTAATGAGTTGCTCACACATGTGTGAGAAACACTTCCCAAGGAAGCCACCAAACTTCCTTAAATGCTGCAACTCTCTCTTACAACTTTGTCCCCCACACTCTTCCCCAAAGTTTGTCACACATGTGTGAGAAACCTTGAGCCCTTCAAACCTTAAATTCCCATATTATCTCAAATTGACCTTTCATCATAGTCCTCCTCTCTAGCTTGTGTGTCTCCTATGTGGCTCCCATGTGGATGCCACATAGGTGCCACCTCATCAAAGCCCTCTTGCTCCCTCCAAAAATCTATAAATAGAGGCCCTTCCATGAGAAAATCACTAATTCATTTTGTGCATTGTTATTATGTTAGTTTATCTCTAGAATTTCATAGCATTTAGCATGTTAGTCTTTTGTTCTTTCTTTCAATTTAAATCACATAGAATTCTTAGCATAAATGGTGAATGAATCTTATCATACATTGCATTGTAGTTTCCTTTTGATCTAAATCACATATCATGCATAATGGAAAATGAATCTTAGTTTACATATCATTTGTAGCTCTTAATAATCATTCTCATATCTTGGAATCCTTGTTGCAAACTACTTCTTCATACTAGTTCTTGCATCATTTTGGGATCTCCTCTAGCTTTCATTTAGGACTTGATCATTTCAAGCTTGCATTGGGGATCTTTTCTATTGTGTTTTTGGAGAGCACATCCACATATCTCCAAAATGAACAAATCAAGTGGGGCTTGGGTGCTCCCATTTTTGGTTCAATCAGAGGTGACATGTTTGAATCTTTGTTGTAGGTTGCATTCTTGTTTAAACTAATGTTTTCTTATCTACACATGCTTTCGACAGGTTAGGTTCTTCTCATTCACAAACAACCTTTTATATTTTCCTCCTATTCCTTGTTGTGCCCAAGAGTCTTCTTTTATGAACCTTGTCTTCACCTATTTCACTTTCCTAAGTTACATTTTTTCTTGGCTGCATTACAATTGACCTTCTCTTCCACACATATCCTATCTTTTACATTATATCTTTGTGTTTCAAATAAAGGGAAAATCCTTTTTTGAAGGTAGGAATTTTTTTAACAAATCTAAAATTAACACATCCTATATGATCAAATCTATTTGAGGCATTATGTCAAATAGTTCGCATGATATCTATGTTGTTAAGTTTTACATAAATCCCTATGAGGGCATTTAAAAATATATTTCATGGATGATAATATGATGTTCCAAAGCTCACACTTTACCACAAAGAGGAGGATACTAACTGAGGTTGTTGAATATAAATTTACACCTACCAATTACGCTAGCATAAAAAACACATAAAATAGTCTTACATTTTGCTTCAACATTGAATGTAACAATTTGTGTGAGAAGATACAAAATTTTGGCACATAGATGAAGAGGTGCTAGATAAAGCCAACACAACCCCACAATAAAGAATCACATATTTTTGGTCCATGCTAATTGCTTGGCGACTTCGGTTCTTGTAATGTCTTGTCAAGGAACCTTTGGAACACATCGTTAAAATATGCACTGAATTTTTATTTGAAAGTAAAGCTATACATCATACATATAAGTGAAATTAGTAACCATGATTCATAAACAAAGGTATATCCATAAGAAGTAAATCATGATTGTTACATGATCATGCACAAGAAGAAAACTAAAATGTACTTTCAAGGATTCCAAGACAACTCTAATCGCTTAGCAAGAATGGACAAACATGTTCAATCCACCACATGAGATTCCAAACCACATCCAAAAAACCCATAGTATAATACCATCATCAATGGTCACCAATCAAGGAGATAAGCTCATCCTTAGTGCAATCCAAAAGAAGGTTCATTTTAAGCCCAAATAAAAAAGTGATCATCATTATACCATACTAAATTAGAACAAAAAATGTAAATACATGAAAACCATCCTAGAAACACTAGGAATCAAAATATTAAATTAATTTTTGAAAAAAGACTTAGAAATTACCAATTTTCATGGATCTGCTAATCTGGTAAAATAAATGTGCCAAAATAGAGTGTAAATACATTGCACCGTTCTACATATACACTACATTGTTTTGCATATGTGCTAAAAGATTGAACATATATGCTAGAAGAATAAACATATGCACTAAAATAAATAACAAACGATCTAAAAGAATTAACAAATGTGCTACACAACCTTGAAAAAATGAAAAATGAACAAAAAACCTACCAAAAATGGGTTCTATCATTTTGCTAACAGGGTGGGCTTGTCGACACCAACAAACGACTAAAATACAAGGTTTTCTCCACATCAGGGAGTATCATATAACATAATTTGAGGAAATACACACTTGATACTTGAATGAAAGTAATAAAACCTATCTAACATAAGCTAATACTGAAAGAGTAAAGAGGGATATTGTACATCATGCTCTACACTCTATCTCTAGAAGAGGTCCACCATCTATACATAGGTCCCCAATAGTGGTAGTGCAGTGCCACCCTACCTTGTTGAACCCTCAAGCCCACCCCATCATACTTACAGAGATAATCATCTAACCATAATTGTAAGGTATAGTCACACACCCTAGAATGGTTAACACACACACAAACTGATCATATGCATAAATTAGGGTAAAGTATAGAGATTTCAATGCAATCATAATGTATAATGTCAAGAGTCAAGAATGGAGTGTCATTGCATGGTTTGTGGAATCACATATGGTCTTGAACATTCCTTCTCTCATCACTAGTAGATTTGAGGTCAAATTTCAACCAAATTTATCGACCAAAGTGGAAATGGTCTTAAAATTTTCTCTTTTTTTTCCTTTTATCCCCATGTTGGTCGAAATTTCGACCAATACGGGGATAAAATGTAAAAAAAAAAAAAGAAAGATGCATTTCATTTTAATTTTACCCCTTTCTTTTTCGGCGCGGGCGACAGCGGGCGGGAGCGGGCGAGAAGGCGGGGACAACTGTGTATGTGTATGAATTTTCTGACTCATAAGCTGCATTTGAAGATCTTGTATTGGCTTGTTGAAGAACTTAAGTTAAACATTGATGCATATGAGTTTCAAAATTCTCTATTTTAATTCGGTATGATCTAAATTTGGGTATCCGATATTGTGACCGAGAAACCTAAAATAAGCTTGATGTTGTATGAATCGGTTCATTAAAGCTTGGGTATTTTACTAGTATCGATTTTGATTAAGAAAGGAGTTTAACAAATTGCGATTTCTAAGATCTCTGTTCGTTTTAAGGAACTCAGTTGGGTTCGATGGGAATCTTGTTGAAACTGTTTATTATTTTATTCAAAATGATTATGTTTAAATTATGAATCGGTTTTATTGTTTGGAAATGGTGTGCTCAGTCCTTAATACATTACGGTTTTATATCTGTAACAGCCTCATAATGTTTGAATTGTGTTGAAGATAAATGGATTGTTGTTATCGATTTATGAAAGGCACTACAGAAGTTCTAACTATTATTTGAAATCGGTTTTTATAAGTGAATGCTCTGTTTGCATATCATAATAGTCAAATTAAGGAACCTAGTGCGGATATGAAGCATTGAATGGTTTTGGATGATCAAAAAATTAATCTTGGGACTGGCGACATGCAATGTTCTGGTAACAGTTAAACTGAGACTTCCCTATTGATGAAAGTTGAATGTATTAAAGTTTAAACTGTTTCAAGAAGCAGTTAAATTAGTATCGGTAGATCATCAAACATTTGGAATTGTTACACCGAGTCGGTCTTTGCTTATTATTATGATAAACTGTTAAGGGAAGTTCTGAATGAAATAGTGAAACAATGGTTATAAGTTCGGGTTTGACAAATCTTTGTTTGATTGGTTCTCTAAGAAGCCCTGATGTGCATTTTGAAAGACTATAAGTATTTGCTCAATATTCAAAAAAGGATTATAATGAGGAAATTGAGCTATTGCATTATGATCAACGGCAAATTGAAAATCTTTTGAATATCTGATTAATGCTTACAAAGAAGAACATTTGAACTTTGCAGATTTTATGAATATTTTTAATATTGTTGTGTTGGGAAAAGTTTTGAAAGAAATGCAGAATTGAATCACTTGTCAAAATTCAAGTTAGGGCCATTTGAATGGCTAAACCCTGAAAACAAGGGTTTCTCAGACCAGCAGACAAGAAAATTGAATAACTCTGATATAAAATGACTCAAAGTTATCAAACCAATTCTAAAAGCATAAAATGGAGATGTTCCAACTTTCAGATAGGTTTTGATCACCCCTTCACATCCGTACACCGTACTGTCACCGTGATTTGCACAGAAAATTGCTCTGAAACAGGTAGTTTAATTGATTTGAAAGCAATTTGAATACAATGAGGATCTCTTCGATTTCCTCAGTCATTTGGAAGCCTAAATAGGCTCTCCCCACCGTTGGCTTAACCATTTTTATGGTTGTAGCCATTTAACCAATTCAAACTCAAAATTGCTTAGCAACTTTAAAAGTTGCATTACAACTTTAAAACAACTTTTGCCGGGTAAGACAAAAAATCTGTTTTGGAAGACTAAAAGACCTTATTTGATGTTTTAGACTTTCAAACACTCTTAAAACACCTAAAGACACCTAGATAACAAAATTTCATCCAAGGGACCAATCGATACCCAAGGTTTATTAGAGTGACTGTCCTCATTTGTTGAAGGAAAAAAGCATTAATGTGGTTCAATAGCAATGCATTCAAGTGGCAATTACACAAGGGACAGTCACTGTGAGATGTCCTCATTTGTGACAAGGATAGTCACACATGAGGACATCTCACAGTGATTCTCCCTCGTGTAATTGCCACTTGAATGTATTGCTATTGAACCACATTAATGCTTTTCTTCTTCAACAAATGAGGACAGTCACTCTAAAGACAACATGATAATGTACACTCACTATAAGGATAGTCACAAATGAGGACATCTCATAGTGACTATCCCTTGTGTAATTGCCACTTGAATGCATTGCTATTGAACCACATTAATGCTTTTTTCCTTCAACAAATGAGGATAGTCACTGTAAAGACAACATGATAATGTACACTCACTGTAAGGACAGTCACAAATGAGGACATCTCATAGTGACTGTCCCTTGTGTAATTGTCACTTGAATGCATTGCTATTGAACCACATTAATGCTTTTTGCCTTCAACAAATGAGGACAGTCACTGTAAAGACAACATGATAATGTACACTCACTGTAAGGACAGTCACAAATGAGGACATCTCACAGTGACTGTCCCTTGTGTAATTGCCACTTGAATGTATTGCTATTCAGCCACATTAATGCTTTTCTTCTTCAACAAATGAGGATAGTCACTCTAAAGACAACATGATAATGTACACTCACTGTAAGTGTACATTATCATGTTGTCATGATAATGTACACTCACTATAAGTGTACATTATCATGTTGTCTTTATAGTGACAGTCCTCATTGAAGTGGCAATTACACAAGGGATAGTCACTATGAGAACTTCTCATTTTGTGAAATTACACAAGGGACAGTCACTGTGAGATGTCCTCATTTGTGACAAGGACAATCACACATGAGGACATCTCATAGTGATTCTCCCTTGTGTAATTGCCACTTGATCGAATGTATTGCTATTGAACCACATTAATGCTTTTCTTCTTCAACAAATGATGACAGTCACTCTAAAGACAACATGATAATGTACACTCACTATAAGGACATTCACAAATGAGGACATCTCACAGTGACTATCCCTTGTGTAATTGCCACTTGAATGCATTGCTATTGAACCACATTAATGCTTTTTTCCTTCAATAAATGAGGATAGTCACTGTAAAGACAACATGATAATGTACACTCACTGTAAGGACAGCCACAAATGAGGACATCTCACAGTGATTGTCCCTTGTGTAATTGCCACTTGAATGTATTGCTATTCAGCCACATTAATGCTTTTCTTCTTCAACAAATGAGGATAGTCACTCTAAAGACAACATGATAATGTACACTCATTGTAAGTGTACATTATCATGTTGTCATGATAATGTACACTCACTATAAGTGTACATTATCATGTTGTCTTTATAGTGACAGTCCTCATTGAAGTGGCAATTACACAAGGGATAGTCACTGTGAGAACTTCTCATTTTGTGAAATTACACAAGGGACAGTCACTGTGAGATGTCCTCATTTGTGACAAGGACAATCACACATGAGGACATCTCACAGTGATTCTCCCTTGTGTAATTGCCACTTGATCGAATGTATTGCTATTGAACCACATTAATGCTTTTCTTCTTCAACAAATGATGACAGTCACTCTAAAGACAACATGATAATGTACACTCACTATAAGGACAGTCACAAATGAGGACATCTCACAGTGACTATCCCTTGTGTAATTGCCACTTGAATGCATTGCTATTGAACCACATTAATGCTTTTTTCCTTCAACAAATGAGGATAGTCACTGTAAAGACAACATGATAATGTACACTCACTGTAAGGACAGTCACAAATGAGGACATCTCATAGTGACTGTCCCTTGTGTAATTTGCACATGAATGCATTTCTATTGAACCACATTAATGCTTTTTTCCTTCAACAAATGAGGACAGTCACTGTAAAGACAACATGATAATGTACACTCACTGTAAGGATAGTCACAAATGAGGACATCTCACAGTGACTGTCCCTTGTGTAATTGCCACTTGAATGTATTGCTATTCAGCCACATTAATGCTTTTCTTCTTCAACAAATGAGGATAGTCACTCTAAAGACAACATGATAATGTACACTCACTTTAAGTGTACATTATCATGTTGTCTTTACAGTGACTGTCCTCATTCAAGTGGCAATTACACAAGGGACAGTCACTGTGAGAACTTCTCATTTTGTGAAATTACACAAGGTCACAAAAATTACAAAACAAAAATAATATTACAGTTCACAAAAATAATTTTGTGAACTTCTAATATTATGACACATGAGGACAGTCATTGTGAAGACAACATGATAATTTACACTCACCTTAAGATCGATGTTGATGCAGAGTGGCAACAAAAGGTGATGGAATTCAATCAAATGCTTGTTTAAACCCACAAACTCCTATTAGGCTTCAAAGCCACTCAAAGACAAAATAGTCACAAAACCTTAGATCTGGATTCCAAACTTTCAAAGATGGTGTTAGATGTGTTAAGAAAGAGGATTCAATAGGTTTCAAGAATTTTCAACACTTCAAACAATTCTTAGCAAGCAATTTTCTCAAAACTGTCAAATAGGCCTAATTGCCCCTTTTCTAGTCCTCCAGCAGCGTTATAACCCAAATAACTCAAAATTTATCCAAATGAACCTGCAAACAAATTAGCATTCTAGATACCCTTTTGGGAGAACTATAACATACTAAAAAACCAGTATCAACTTCTTTGGAAAATGTGCCCCAAAACCTTGACTGTCACTATTTTTCAAGAGGAATTAGTGATGTTTTACAAAGCAAGTGTGCTAAAAACATATCCAAAAGCCACAAAATTCATAGGACATTCCTATTTTGTGTCCAATTAGATGATTCAACAACCCATTTCACTTTATGATTTCATTTGCTACCAAAACCCCAAATTTGCCCTTAAAACCCTCTATAACCTAGGGTATCACCAATCTAACACTTCCACTCACTTCCAGGTCATAAAATTCATGATTCACCATGAGTTTAACATATTATTGAAGAATATCAAATAATATTTATACCTTGTTAAGCCAGATGTCTGGCTGCTACACATATGGCATGTATTTGGGTACCCAAACTTGTCCAAACAACCATCAACTTTGCATTTCTTTCACATTCTCCTGAAAAACTTCACTTTTCTAGTTTATTCATGGTTAGATAGAATTTTTAGTGCTTCTAGGGTCCATCCTAAGGATCAGATGTACAAAGATAGGATGGTACCCCCATTTACCATTGAAGAATCAAAGCAAACTTTCAGTTTCAACGTTACAACAGCAAATAAACTTGCAATAAACACTCAAAATAATATGAAAGTGACTCAATAACCCTTAAATGTATCTTACCAACATAAATAAATGATTATCACATCCAATACACTTAAATCTTGCAAGAAAATCTTAGATTTTCATTAAATTATGCCCTGTCCGTACAAATCCTGTACTTTGCCGTACATAACAATGCCTTCTCCCCTTTCATCAGGTTAACACAACTTATATAGGTGTACATACACCTGTCTAACTGATCAAGTTGGTTAGAAATGTTTTATTTAACAAACAAATACTAAATCCTAAGTTTCCCTCCAAAATGCCTACATGACCGTTTATATTCAAATTCAAATTTATAAACTATGCATTCTATAACTTTTATGACATTC
The DNA here is from genome assembly GCA_027943335.1 of Chamaecyparis obtusa. Lineage (NCBI taxonomy): Eukaryota > Viridiplantae > Streptophyta > Pinopsida > Cupressales > Cupressaceae > Chamaecyparis > Chamaecyparis obtusa. Next base: position 1,674,097 of record BSBK01003739.1, read on the forward strand.
TAACCTATGTTATTGACTCAAAATGATCTCAAGACCTTATTGAATATGAAAAAATATAAAAGCACCCTCTAGGACACCCTTATGGCTCATTAGGCCATTTTACATCAAGTTGCCCATAGGCTTTATCAAGAATTTTATGACTCTTGACTGGCAAAGTACATTGTTCATTACAATATGCCATTATTGGCCTTAAAATATCCCAGTTGACATGTAGGAATGCCTTTGATCTTTTGGTTCCATCTTGTTCCAAGGTGTTCCTAGTTGACTTGATAGGTGCCCATGCACCAGATGTCCTCATTTGTGACTGTCCTTAAAGTGAGTGTACATTATCATGTTGTCTTTAGAGTGACTGTCCTCATTTGTGACTGTCCTTACAGTGAGTGTACATTATCATGTTGTCTTTAGAGTGACTGTCCTCATTTGTGATTGTCCTTACAGTGAGTGTACATTATCTTGTTGTCTTTACAGTGACTGTCCTCATTTGTGACTATCCTTACAGTGAGTGTACATTATCATGTTGTCTTTAGAGAGACTGTCCTCATTTCATTGGGCATGATGAGAAAGGCAGATATACCTATCAAATAATAGAGGCAAGAATCTTTGATTAAAGACATATTTATAAGAACCTTGCTTAGTATTTGTTAGCATATGTGCAATGACTATATTTATGATCTTTGCAGGCATATCAATGTCCTCATTTGAAGAGCTAGCACAAAGTATATGTGTGAAAATTTATTTCTAATTATTAATATATTGATGGAGGTGACTAGAGCTCTATTACAAATGAAAGATAAAATATTAAATTATTTAATTAGTTTCAAGTTGAAAATATTGTAACAATTAATGTATCTATGAATTGATGGAAGGATTCATGTGTTTGCATCCATTTATCCTGCTTAGTCTAGTGGAGTAGTCACTTACTCCCTACTTAGAAATTTCCAAATTGTGGGGTGAGAATGCTAAAGTCCTCATTTTCATTTAAATGAGAAAATAAAAATGGAGATGATGTAGGTTTTTCTTCTCTTTTTTTTTACCTTCTTGGTCTTTGGATTTAAAAAGAAGAGAGGCATGAGGAACCAAAAAATCAGCAAGATACTTATCCAAAAAAGCTAAGAGTAAATTGTCCCATATTTGAAAAAAAATTATAATTTGTATTTGGTTATTATTTGGGATATGTGATGTTTTATAGATTTGAGATTAAAAGATCTATTTTTTTTTTAACATTTGACAAATAGATTGCATACTCGATATGCTTCAATATTTTGCATCCATCTTTGCATAGGTATACGATAAAGATAAAATCTTTGAAGACATTCATTTTCAATATTTCTAATTATTATGACTATATGTCAACATCCACTAAAATAGGTATGTTTATTTATATCACATTTTTATCGTGCACACATTTACATGTGTAGTTAACTTTAAACAACTCCTCCAAAAGTATTTAATATATATCTAGGTTCAAAGTGCTTCTAATTTTTATACTTGAGTTTTTTGTGTGAATTTTTTGTAGGAGATATTTTGTAGTCATTGCAGAAGATGGAAACATACAAGATGTTAGAAGCTTGTTAGTGATTGTTTATTATGTTTCACAGAAGAGAAGATGGGGTTAACAAAGGAAGAATTAAGTAACAAAATGTTGCTTATTGTAGACTTAGTGATATATTGATGATCTATCATGTTGATTTATCTAAATTTGAATATATTTTTTAATTTAATTTAAATACATCTTGGGTTTAAATTGATTCAATGTGCAATATATTTTTAAAAATTTGTTATGTAGGAGCTGCCAAGAATTTATTTACTTGTGAATTAGACCTTCTAAATTATAGTATGAATTTTTTTACTTGTGAATTAGAGTTTACTCAATTATAGAATCATCGTACATAGAAGGGAGATGGTCACTTTATTGCAAGTGGCATCTTGTTTTTTAGAATATTGAACTTAGATGATTATCTTGTTTTTCATATGGGGGGTGATTATCGTTTATTGCCATAAAGAGATGATTGCCATTGACACGATGAACATTGAAGGTTCATGCACATCTTGCTACATCACAACTGGTAATCACTCCAGCACTCCTAAATTGCTAAGCTACAAAATATTATTTAATTCTAATTAAGTTTTTATTGAATTCAAAGCATTGTAGCTTGAATCTATTTTTCCAATTCAAGCTACTTAAGAGAAAAGTGATTTGTCTATGTTTATTTTAAAAGCTTATTTTTCAATAGACATAATGAATGTCCTATGTGTAGGGTCAGCTTCCTGAATTCAGTCATGCAGCTTCCTGAATGTAGTCATGCTTGATTCAATTATTTATAACCCGTCTTTCAAATAACCCATCTTTCGAATAACTCATCTTTTGAATAGTAGTCATTTTTAGATTAAGTTTTGGTAGAATTTCAAAAATGTCATTTTTAGAATATATTATGTTAAGCATAATATTTTAATGAATTGCATGATGGTATTTGATATTGAAGAAGATAGTCCATACGACTACTGTTCTCCCTCCCCTTAACAGTTTATAAATTTATATATTATTTGTTATTTGATGTTTTGAGTAATCCAAGCAATAGCAATGTCATGAGCACCCATTCACCATAACCCTTCTCTTCTGAGCTCTTCTGCTTTGACACATCTCTAATCCATAGTCTTCATTACATGGATTGTTTATTAGGGACCTTAATAAAGTTTACAATGTACGCAGGATAATGAGATGGATAATGGATGAAGAGGAGCATCTTGCCAAGCTGAAGGAAGACACTTTGTAGTATGTTATTATAGATATGGGCCATAAGTTCTAAAAGCTTACATATTTGATGCATCATTTCTTTTTTGTAAAAGGATTTCCCTTCACTTGTAATCGGTTTTCTGGTAACAAAACTATGGAGCAGAATAAAATGGAATAAATGCACCCTAATTTTATCATATACAACCATTCCTGTTTCCTTTATTCTGGGATTTAGATATACAGCTGTATATGGTCAAACTCCAGCAGGTTTGGTTTGTATTGTACTTTGGTGCTGCTTTTCATTCTCTTTTTTCGCTTATGCAGCTGTAACCACTGTTGACACCAGTGGAATCAAAATGCTCAAAGAGCTCAAGAGAATAATTGAACTGAAAGGCCTTCAAGTAACTATTATCATAATTTTGGTTTGAACAAAATATTATTTTGGTTTAAACAATTTATTTTAAGTTTTGATTTGTTTATGTCATTCATCTAAAATCATTTAATAAGTGGGTATTATTGAATTAAGTAATAGCATTCCTAATAAATTTAATAAGTGGGTCTTATTGAATTAATTAAAAGCATTCCTAATAAATCAACCAAAGAAATGAAAGCTTAGAATGCGTTGTTTAAACGTGTTCAATAGTATGTACTCTGTATAAAACATGTCAACTATATCAACACTTCATAGAATTTTGGTTTAAACAGTAAACTCTAAACTTTGACCTTTTTAAATTGCGTACTGTTTCATTACTGGCCTAGAACCTACATATAAATCAATAAAAATCCAAGTGCTCACCAAGCTTACAAGTTTTAAATAAGTGTGACTATCTTTATGTTATAACAAAATTTAACAAAAATCTATTTTGTATTGTAAACAATGTGAATTATACTAACAAGGAGTATACATGATCTTTAGCTTGCATTGAGCAACCCTGGGTCAGATCTCATGGAGAATCTTCAAAAGGAAAAGTTCACTAAAATTCTGTGACCAAATTGGCTGTTTCTTACAGTTGGTGAGGGTGTTGCAGTTTGCAGTTCTCTTCTCCAAGCTCATAAGCTCAATAGATAATTGAATGTCAACGGTAATAACCAGGCCGGTCTCTACAATTACAGTTTGCATGGTTAAAGACTAAACCTGAGAGTTACCCTTGTCTATCATTTCATTCTTATAATGAAGAATGTCCTCACTTACCTCGCTATATTTCTCTACTGAATATTACTTATAGTTTACAATACTCAAAGGTTGTAAGAAGCCATGGAGGCTTTGTTTTTAATTTGATGAATCACCTTGCAAGCTACAGTGGTGATTATGAAGATGTTAAATAATATGAATATAATGGAAGGGCTAAAATTTTGTTAAAATCTAATTAGAAACTTTTTTTTTGCCTATGTTCCCATCAAGCTTAAAACGTTATGTGGGAAGACTCGATACACTCTTTGGGAAATTTTACTATGGACCATCCAAACCTAGAAATCTTCTTTAAACAGCCACTTGTAATGTTAAAGAGATGAGAAGAGCTCTTCCTTTGAGGTTCAAATTACTCAAGAGCAAAGAACCCTGTAACAGCTGCTCTCTATCCTCTACTGTAACAATCAAACTGAGGAAATAGAATTCTAACTTCCTTGAAGCAAACCATCTTCCAGGTACTCACCTTCTTGGATGCATTTTTTGAGTAAAGCCTCTCTCACTATTTTGTCTCCAAACATTTCTCCTATATTCCTTTGAGATTGCAATCTTCCATTTGACTGCAACCTTTTGAAGATCTCAGTCTCAAGGTAATGTATCCTCAATCAATGCCCCTTTTTTGAAGACTGATCCTCTGTCTCTGTCATTGAGACTATTCTTTGTCAAGGACCCATTTAATGCCTATAAACCTAAAACCACTTAGACCTTAACCCTATATGACCATTACATGACATTTTGACTCATTACATGGGATTTTCACTTATTACATTGCTTTTATAGCATTATTCCTTATTACATTACAATGACCTTTAGACTTGATTATGAATTTTGCTTTGAATATTGAGTCTAACATTGCAATTGAACATCTCTGAATGCCATTCCACTCCTGGGCTCAGGTGCCCTGCTGGATGCCCCTGCATCATCAACCAAGTGGTACAAATGATCAAATCCCACAGATGGTCTGTAGCTATGACAGAGTCTGAAAAGGTAGAGAGACCTACACTGGTGACTCAGAAGAAACTTCAGCTTTCAAAAACAAAGCCAATTAGGTTGGCAGACTTGTGGATCGGGCCGGCATTTGGTGGAAGAGGAAGAAAGATGACTAGAACTCTGGAGGCCCACTATAATGGATTTCTGTATTCAACCATGAGAGCAGAAGAGAGAGATGATATCAGGTATCAAAATATTAAACACGCATTCTTCCAGCCAGTAGAGAAGGAGATGATTACTTTGCTTCATTTTCATTTGCATAACCATATTATGGTGGGAACTAAGAAGACTAAGGATGTCTAGTTTTATGTGGAAGTAATGGACGTGGTCCAAACTTTAGGAGGGGCCAGAAGGTCCATGTATGATCTTGATGAAATTGAGGAAGAGAAGAAAGAGAGGCACATGAAAAATAAAATCAATGGAGAGTTTGAAGGGTTTGTTAAACGAGTAACAGAGCTATGGGAGCAGCCTCATCTAAAAGATTTTGAACTAGAGTTTGATATACCATTTAGAGAGCTAGGTTTTCATGGAGTTCCTTTCAAAGCCTTTGCTTTTATTGTTCCTACCGTAAACTATTTGGTAGAGTTGGTGGAATTGCCTTTCTTAGTAATAACCATTAGTGAGATTGAGATAGTTAACCTTGAGAGAGTAGGACTTGGGAAAAAGGCATTTGATATGGCTATTGTTTTCAAAGACTTCAAGCAGGCTGTACTCCGCATTGATGTTATTCCTCAATCTTCTCTTGATGGCATCAAAGAATGGCTAAACTCAATGGATATAAAGTATTATGAAAGCAGAATGAACTTGAACTGGCAGCCAATTTTGAAGACCATTACAGATGATCCAGATAAATTTATTGAAGATGGTGGCTGGGAATTTCTGAATTGGGAAATCCATCTTCCATTTGGGTGACAAAATCCAATAGATTCTTCAAAATGTTTGAAGTTCTTTCACCAAGCTTTATCAAATGGATCTCTCACGAGAATGAATGGAACAGTTAGCACTCATTGGCTCTAGGTGATTCTTATGGAGGTGAAGCACCGAGACTTCCTGGGAGGTCATCCATCCCTATACTACTCCAACTCGAGCACACTTAACTATGGAGTTTCCTCCCTGGTTAAACCCACTCTGCTTGCATCCTCATTTGCAAAACCTTCACCAAGTGTTGTGCCTTACGAACCAGTTGATGAGCTTAAGGGGCTTTCTAATCGATGGTTCATAAGGCACAACACTTGGTGAAAGTTTTACAAATGAGAATGCAAGCAGAGTGGGTTTAACCAGGGAGGAAACTCCGTAGTTAAGTGCGCTTGAGTTGGTGTAGTACGGGAATGGGTGACCTCTCGGGAAGTCCCGGTGCTTCACCTCTGTGAGCATCAGCTAGAGCCAATGAGTGCTAACTGTTCCATTCATTCTCATGAGAGATGGGTTCGTGTGAACCACTACTCATGAATCACGGGTCAATGAGTTTGACTCAAAAAACTACACAGTTGAATCTTGATAGCAATATCACAATTTGACTTGCTGTGGAAAATATCTACTACTTATTAATTGACGAGCTTAAGGGGCTTTCTAATGAATGGTTCATAAGGCATAACACTTGGTGAAGGTTTTGCAAATGAGGGTGCAAGCAGAGTGGGTTTAACCATGGAGGAAACTCTGTAGTTAAGCATGCTCAAGCTGGAGTGGTACTGGGATGGATGACCTCCCGGGAAGTCTCAGTGCTTCACCTCCGTAACCATCACCTAGAGCCAATGAGTGGTAACTGTTCCATTCATTCTCATGAGAGATGGGTTTATGTAAACCGCTACTCATGAATCACAGGTTAATGAAAAGAACTCTAAATTCACCTTACGTAGGTAACATTGTTTTTTTAAAAAAAAAAATAACATTGGTCAAAATTTCAACCAATGCCTCTGAAAAACTCCACCAAAGTATGGTCGAAATTTCGACCACAATAAGAAAATTTTGACCAAAACAACAAAATTTTGACCATCTTGTCCGTCGAATGTATAGCATCCCGGTCGAACATTTGATGTTTTCGTCAAAAATTTCGACCAACATTTGGTGGAAATTTTTGCTGCCACCGGTCGAAATTTTGATTAATATCAGGTGGATATTTGTTCGAAAATTGGTCAAAAATTTGACCATTATAAAAAAATGATGACAGTTTTGAATCATGGACTCAGTCGAATTTTCGACCTCTGTTTTAGTTGAAATTTGACTGATTATAAATACGTCGAAAATTTGACAAAAAAAGACCGACGACAATGTTAGTCGTAAATTCGACTAATTTTGGTCGAAATTGAGACCAATTCTTGGTCGAAATTAGAAGCCAAATTTACTAGTGCATCAATGAAGCTCTAATATGTCAACTCAACATCCGTAGATGGCCATGAATATGCCAGATCAACATCCCCATATGGCTATGGTTATGTTGGATCAACCTTCATAGATGGCCACATCTGTACTAGCTCCATGTCACTCAAACAACCATAGTACAAATGTCAAACTATCTTTTATTATGTGTTTTAACCCTATATTATTTAATATTATCAATTATTATTATTAACTCCACCTTGTGTTACATTGAGACCCCTTTGTGTCCCAACCCACCTTGGGGAGCCACTCCATCCCATTAATCCACACCTATCAGTCTAAATTCATTACTCAATAAACACAGGAAAAGAGATGCCATGTAAAAAAAAGGGGGAGACAAGATATGCTCAATTAGAATCATCAAGAGCTCATATCAATTAGACCTCAACATAAGAGTTGTTATGGGGGAAAAATGATGTTGATGAGTTTAGTAATGTAAAATATGTATGATGTATTCATTAATCAACCATTTCCACACTAACATTCAAAATACAAGAGAAAGATGGGCTTCCAGGCACAACTCTCAATATAACCTATCTTAGACTAGAAAAAACCAAGGAGATAAAGGGATGCCAATGCTAAACCAAAATTATACAAAGGAAGTACACAAGAAATTCATTTTTCATGCAATGTAAGATTTGATTAAGGTTGTGTAAATGTACTTGTAAAATTGAACTATTTGATTAAGCAAGATAAGTAATATAGATCTAGGTGCTAAATGTAAGCAATCAGTCCAATTAAGATGTGAAAATAGATCTAATAAAAGATAAATGAAATAGACAATGAGGTACTCACCTTGAAATATGAAGAGGAATATGAATTTCTTCTCTGAATACTACTGTTCTACGCCTATAACTGAATTTTTGACCGTGGATCTGCGATCATGACTGAAAACCTAGAAAATGCTAAAAATATCAGGGTGCTAGGAATAGGTCGACCATGTCACTATGTTATAGAATAGGTCAACCCAAGTCACCATGTTCTCAAGGCACTTTTCTGAAGTCGACCCATATTTTTCTGATAGATCTCTATTTGCGACTTCCAGATCTATACCTACAATTTTGAGATCTTACTCGTACATACATAAAACTAGGTTTTTGGGGTTGGGATGGGCATTCCTTTCTCAAGACCTAGATTGAGGAATCAACCCTAAATTGAAATGTAAATGTGTAAATAAAACATGACAAATGTAAATATTCACCTTGATTGAAGAAACCCTTATCAATAAGAATTTTGTTGTGTTTGTATGGCGATCTTGAACTTGCAATGTAGGAAATCTCCACAAATGCTATGGATCTACCGGAATCACTTGATGGAGCCATAGATGTAAGTGTGCATCAAATGAAGAAGATGATGAATACCTCAATATAGATCTTCTCCCTTGATGAATAACAATATGCTAGATCTTGAAGAGGAAAGATGCTCACAAAGGATCCTTGAGTGTTTGAAGACTTGAATGCTTGGATCATCAAATTGTCTCCCTTGCTTCTTCTCCTTTATTTATTTAATTATTTATTTATTTATTTCTTTCTTTCTTGTATGTGTCTTTTTTTTATGCCTTGCAAAATGAGGTGCCCAGGCTTCCTTTTATATGAGGTTCTGGGTGGGAAAACAAAGCAAGTCGACAAGATCACCATATTTTGAAAATTAAATCCCTGAGATCACACCGGGCTTGAGGTTTACTAACTCTAGGGAACAGGTTGAATTTGTAGACATGTTCCCAATATCAGGTTGACCTATTCTAGGGTTGGCCCACCGGGAGCTAAACCTGAGGTCTCAAATATTGTATTTTTGAAAATGGAGAAGATGGGACTGAACAGGCAAAAGAGGTGATTTATCATGAATCCATCCCTAGTTTGAAAAGTTGATAGAGGTTAGTACCTAAAAGGTCTTAAATGAGGAGTGCGTCCATTTTAATATGGTACATTTAGCCCCCACTTTAGAAAGGGTATGAGTTTCCTCAAAATCACAGTAAAGTAGATCAAAAAGTAAGAGCTGATCTTATCATGGCTAAGGAGACAAAGAAATTATCAAGCCCCCAAGAGACTTAAGCCTTTATCACATCCAAAGACAAAAAGTAAGAGATATGTGACTAAAAAGAAAGTACAGTCATCTTGTCCAATATAGTTTGTGTTCTTTATTGTGAACTACATGAAAAAAAGGAAAAGAAAAAGGGTGCAACAAAAGATAAAATTGAATGATCTAGAAAGTGTGTGGCATGCTAGTCAACCCATCCAGGATGAATTGAATGGTCTAGAAAGTGTGTGTGGCATGCTAGTCGACTCATCAAATGATTCAACTTCAAGGGAACTCCATGTCCCAAAAAAGAAGAATAAAAAAATGACCCAGGCATAAGGATGTGTGTGTCCTTAAGGTATCAAAAGGTGATCAAGCTTCTCAGACTATCAATAGTCCCAAGAAGGATAAAAACAAGGATCAGGCCTCTAGGAATTTCATTAATCCAAAGAGAGATCCAAAAGAGAAAAGAGCCCATAAGAACTGTTAATAATTCGATAGAGGAAATAAAACTACCTATGTGTGTGTGTGAAAAAAGTGAGTGGAGTGTATTCCCCCACGTTAAAGTGATTGCAAACACCTCAATAGGAGAAATTTATTTAATGAAAGCATACATGAATCCATGAAGAACATTTCCACTATGAAATTCCTCTAGGAGAGAACATTCGAAGGGAAATGATGTTGGAGTAAAAACACCACTAAGAAGGGGGTTGAATAAGTGGTTACATGAAAACTCAATCTTTTTAACATTTACAAGCTTTTCAATTTTTACAATTATAACATGAAGTTATAAAATAAGAATCAGAAATGAAAGAGGATCAAATTACACAAGATTTGGAGTGGAAAACACCTGAGGGTAAAAAACCACTTTGAATCTGAATCTTATTAGCCTCTTGGGCAAAAATTTTAGAGCTGCAACTCTGGGAAGCACCAACACCCTATTTTAGAGATACCTATATCAAGGAACACCAATCCCTTATATCTGAAGCACCAACTTAAAAAATTTAAGAAGAACCAACTTCATCTCTATTACAATACAAAGCATGAAACAATAATTTACCTCTAGGTTGAAAACACCAAGAATGACATACTTCTCATTATGTTTACAACTCTGTTCCCTTTTTCATCAACAAATGTGTATTCAGATATTTCTTTACATGTGATCCTAATAAAAATTAGAACCTTAAAATATGACATGAAATCATTAATATGAAATTGGAGTAATGGATTTTAAAGTTAATCAGCTTATCCTTGTTGAAATGATAAACCCTTAATTTTCCTTCCAAATTATTAAGCACCCCAATGTGTACTTATGTACCAAATAAGAAATCTAATGAAATACTAATTTAAATCACTATAAAAAAATGTTTATCCCTTCCTTAAATTCTGATAAATCCCTACAAGAAATATCAAAACATATAATTCATATTTTAATGAAATATCTTTACCCTTCACTATGCTGTCTAATCGACCTGCAACCTTGCCTTCTAGTCGAATCCTTTATTCTTCAATTTTCTGCAAGTTTGACCAAACCACCTATTGGACATTTTAATGGAATGTATCCTCTACTTATAAACCAAGGAAGTTGACATTTTTAATATAGTTACATACTCCAAACTATAATTAGACCAAAACCAACTAGAAATGGTTATAACTATCTACAATAGTCTTGGTTGAAAATGTTTTTCTTTCTCCAAACACATGGTCTACAAAATATGACTCAAAATCATTTTATTTTTTCCTATTAACATTCCAAAAAGGTATAATAATTTGGGTCTTGGTTAACACTTAATATGTTCAAAATTATTTAGACCAAAACTAGGTAGTTATGAAATTATAATTGATTTAACACTCATAATCAACATTAAGTGTTATATAATTAACACTTTATCAAGCACCTCAATAATGATATAATCAATGTATTAGGACATTAATAACATGATTTTAACCACCTCTTGATCACTTTAATCAACTTATAACATGATGTTAAATTTCCATCTTCTGTACCATTATCATTAGAATTGTACCTTGCGTACTACAAACACAACTATCTAAGCTACTTGACATATATGCCTTATTGATATTGATTAAAAAACCAAAGAAAAATTACCAAATTAGGTTCAACAGATGAACACATAAAAAAAGAGAGAAAACAAAGGGATCCACTAACTTTGAGGTCAGTATGATCATATGATAATATGTAATATTATATCAAGTATGAAATGCCATCATTCCCCAAAGGAAGTATAACTATAACACAATGGAGTAAAAACACATAAGATATAAGAAGAAGAGTCTTTTTGGGCCTGCAACATAGAGATAAAAAATAATTAGTACTACTATGTCACAATCATCCAATTAGACTACAAAAGGGCACATATACAACACAACATGTAACAAAAAAACAAAAGGAAAGAGATACAAATAGAAGAATCACACAACATGTTCGACTACTTTATCATCTTGTGCCAATAGAGAAGTCAAGAATCATCTAAATAAATCTAGACAAAATACATTAAAAAAAGCACAATAGATAAACACAAAGATTACCATGCTAGAGAATCATGAACTGAAACTGATTTGAATAAACTGTATGACTTGAAGATCTGTGATTTGAGATCACTGAGTTGCTGATTAAATATGTAAGATGATTAAATCAGAAATATGTTGTCATTGATGTCAACTAGTTTTGACAATACTTATCTTGTAAGTTACTATACCCAAAAATCTGTAGAAAGAAGAAGAAAAGAGATGAAGAACATATATATCTACATGAGGAAGATGGATATGACAGATGAGGATAAGGAATACATTGGGTAACTTATGAATGAGTCTATGACCTTATGTTATTGACTTGATTATGTTGCATTCATCTATGATGAAGGATAGAGTAAAATGCACAAAGCAGTGTGGTCGATTAAAGAAGCATTTTAGTATACACCGACATAGTGTAGTGTATACCAAGCACAATATAAAACAAGCTTGTGTTCACTGACACATTTCTTTGTTAACTGAGCAGGAGAAAAAGAACTAAATGATTAGTTTATCCGATGGAAGTTGATGAGTTGTAAAGTGTTATGATTATAGAGTTGAAGATAATGTTTGTTACGAAGATCGATGGATAACATAATTTAAAGAAGATCTAAGGGATTAAAATAAAACATGTTATTGACACATCAGACGAGGAAGGTTTAAGCGGAAAAATCAACAAAGGAGATTAAGTGGTAAAATCTAATGGATGGAATTAAAATAGTTTACTTGTCTATTTAAGGGACTAGGATTTCATGATGAAATCATGCTAGAAGAAGGAGACTATAGAGATATAGCATGAACAAGCTTCATGCATGCCTGATCAGACTGGTTAAGGAGAACCGAACTACAAAGATTACCGAGCATTAGAAAGCTATAACTGAGAGACAGTAAGTTGCTGAATATTGATTGAAATAGAATTGATATATTGATCAAAGGATTTGAATGAGCCTAACATAGATCTGATAATCTGAAATTGAAGTTGTGTTGTAATCAAATCACCTGCTGTTACATTTTAACCATTGTAAATAGATAAATCTCTTAATAGAGTGGACTAGAAAGTCTTGTAATGTCATTCATAGAGTGTACATTTGTTATCCTATCAACCCCATAGTGAATGATGGTTGGATGATAATGGTTGGTCTAAAATCCTCTAACAAGGTCACACCTCATAGTGTGTTTGTAACCTTTAACAGGGTTGGGTCTTCACCGACCTCACTTCAGAAGAGTGAACAATTTTTGGGTTGCTCGTCCCAGGTGGTTTTTCCCTTTACAGGGTTTCCACATTAAATGTCTTGTGTTATGTGTTGACTGTGATGATTGTTTGTTGTCATACTTTACATGTTGCATATTGGATTTGATCCATAATCACTATATGTTGTTAACTGGTAATCAGTAAAAGCACAGACATAATACTATTTTATGTTATCAAGCTGTAGAAGTTTGAGTAAATTGTTTTTGGATATACATTTTGTGGTTGGGACTATGGATAACTGATTCACCCCACTCTCAATTATTCTAACAATTGGTATCAGAGTGTTGGTTGCTTGGAACAGAGTTTTAAGGACTTCAACACAAAGATCTCAAAATGTATAAGAGGGAAGTGCCAAAGCTAAACAAGGATAACTTCACAGTATGGCAAAGCCGAATGAAGCTGCATGTATTTGGAATTAGGAATTTTTCCCTTACACTAATGGAGAATGGCTAAATTGCACCGCCCACTGGTCCCTTGACCCTTGATCAACTAAGAGACATGCATGGACATAATGTTACTGTGATGGATATTGCTGCTGCCCGTACAGATGCTGAGTTTGAAGATATTAAATAGTGCACTACTACTAAAGATATGTGGGATAAACTTGCTCAAGTTTATAGTGGTGATGTGAATGTTAAAAGAGCTAGAGCTGAAAGCTTAAGGGGAAGATTCAATGATATGAAGATGAAGGAAGGAGAAAATATTATGCAGTACACAAATAGACTAAAAGAGGTAGTCCATGCTATTAGAGCATCTGATGGTGTTATTGATGAAGAGAAAGTGGTAAGAAAAGTTATAAGAACCTTATTTCTGATTTATGCAATTAGAATATTTGCAATTCATGAAACTAGGTCTGCATTCGGCAACAACCTTACTCTTGATAATCTGATTGGTAAAATTACAACCTCTGAACTGAATAAATTTGATAATAGGTTTACACCATCTGTTGAATATTCTTTTATGTCTTCTCTAAAGATTGGTAAGTCTAGTAGCAAAAATAAGAATGATGATAGTGATAGCAATACTGATGATGAGCTTGATGAACTTGAAGCTCTTATGGCCAGAAGGTTACCTAAAGGTAAAGGAAGATATAGAAGTAAATTACCTCTAGCATGCTTTAATTGTAAAGAGGTTGGTCATATTGCTACTAGATGTCCACATAGGAAAGATGATGACATAAGCAAAGACTGATCTGGTGAAGGAAGCTATGGGAGAAGAGGCAACAGAAGTTACCGACACTACAACAGAGACAATCGAGAAAATAATGATAAAGGAAAGAAGGTGTGATACATTGTAGAAGATGTCACTAACGCAAGGTAGGGATGTAAGAGGGGCCAAAGGATGGTGCACCCTAATGATCCAAGCCTGCAACACACATGTGGAAGCAGCAAACAACAAGAGTGAGAGAGAGAATGCCAGATCTGTCATATATTATCATCAATTGGAATCATACATGCTGGGCTATAAGGCCTTCCTGGTTATGACCTGATATTACAATGAATTAAAGAAGTCCTCAAACATGCTAGGATCTGCTACCAATCTCTAATCTAATGCCGTCTATCTTCTATCCAAAACCGACCCCCTAAACTACCACCAAACATCTACATTTATACAAGAAGCTACTGAGCTGAGTCAGCCTTTAGATCCATAATTAATAGAAGTAATGGTCAAATATGGGACCACATACTTGCCAATTATGGATAGAAACATTAATTCCATGATCCAATATAAATGCACAAGTTGACCATAACAGGAAAAAAACTAAACCCGTTGGTAAGTAAGATAACCTAGCAACAGACATACAATGCCGAGTGCCAGTGAAATAACCAACCACCCAGGAGAGAACCAACCACACTTGGTAACCAAAGGAAACTAACCAACTACCAACCAACTTGGTCAAAGAAAAAACTGAGCAACATAGACAAAACTCCAAATTCTTTTTGGTGACACAAGATTGCCAAGGACCCGAGATGCTCCTGTATCAGACACCTGGGGTTATTTTGAAATGATTCTCCTGAATCATTTGGAAGGTCTAGTCTGAGCTACATCCAACTCAGACTGTGAAAACCAAGAACTATCTTCCATTGGTCTATTCTTCCACTTAATTAGATATTCCACGTATTATCTTCCTCTTGTACTCTTTCCAACTCTTTCCTTCAAAATCTATCCAACTTCATCATTCTGCTTCTTACGATACTTTGTCGGTACTGCTACTTCTGCATCAGGTTCATGATACTCATATAAATAAGCAATGTTTAAAATTGGTGATATGTCCATGTCATCAGGTAACTCAATTTCATATGTATTTCCACTGTCAAATTTCCTCAGTATCTTGCAAGGTCCAAACTTCTTCATCTTCAGCTTTCCATATGTGCCAATAGGAAACTGACCTTTCTTCAAATGAACCATAACTTCATCACCAACATCAAAACTTTTATGTCTTCTTGATCTATCAACTATGTCTTTGTATTTTTGATTACTGTGTTCCAGCTTCAGCGTCACATCTTCATGCAATGTCTTCATATATTCAGCAAAATTTACTCCTTCAACACTTCTCTTATTCTCATCAGCAATGTCCCTCAAATTAGATATTCCTCTCGGTTGTGTTCCATTCACAATCTCAAATGGTGTCTTTCCAGTACTTCTATTCATTGAATTGTTATATGCAAGCTCTTCTTGTGCCAACATAGAATCTCAATTACTCGGTGTGTCTCCAACTAAACATCTCAAAAGATTTCCCAAACTTCTGCTCACAACTTTAGTCTGTCCATCAATTTGTGGGTGAAATGTAGAACTATATTTCAACTCATAGCCAAATTTCTTCCAAAGTGTTTTCTGAAAATATCCAACAAATTTACTGTCTCGGTCAGAGATAATACTCCTCGATAATCCATGCAATCTGACAATTTCCTTAAAGAAAAGATCTGCTACATGTACTACATTTGATGTCTTTCTACAAGGTATAAAATATGCCATCGTAGAAAATGTATCCACAACAACAAATATTGAATCAATACCTCTTACTATCTTCAGTAAGCCAAGAACAAAGTCCATATTGATATCAATCCAAGGTTTCTCAGGAGCAGTAATCAGTGTATACAATCCAGTATTCTGAATTACTCCTTTTGCAACTTGACAAATACCACAACTTTTCACAAATTGCTAAACATCTCTATACAACTACAGCCAATAGTACTTTTCCTTTAGCAAATTCCATGTTTTATCAATGCCAAAATGTCCAGCTAAACCACTACTATGTTTCTCTTTTATTAAATTAGATCTCATTAATCCTCTCGGTAGACACAACTGAATACCTTTGAACAACATACCTTCTTGAATGAAATATTCATCCCATTTAGTGTCTTGTTGATCTTGAATAGGTTCTCTACACTTTCTCCATGGCTCAGAAAAATTAGGGTCATTTTCATACAAATCTCTCATCTCATCAAAACCAAGAACTTCAATTTTCATCTCGATCATCAAAGATCTTCTTCTACTCAATGCATCAGCAACTTGGTTAGTGACTCCACTCTTATGCTTTATCACAAAAGTATAACTCTGCAAATACTCAACCCATTTCATATGTCTCTAATTCAATTTATTCTGCTACCCAAATATTGTAAAGCCTTATGATCAGTATACAACACAAATTCACTCGGTATCAAATAATGTCTCCATTTATTCAGTGATTGAACAATAACATAGAATTCTTGGTCATACACAAAATATTTCCTTCTAGCATCATTCAAATTTTCGCTAAAGAAAGTAATAGGTTTACCTTCTTGACTCAATACAGCTCCAATTGCACTTCCACTTGCATTACATTCTACTTGAAATTATTTACTAAAATTATGTAATGCCAAAATAGGTAATTTAGCAACCTTTTGCTTCAGAGTCTCAAAACTTTTGTTAGCTTAATGTGTCCACTTGAATTCTCTTTTGTCTCCTCTCATAGTCTCAGTCATAGCATTACAAATTGAATTGAAATTCCTTATGAACTTTCGATAAAAACTTGCCAAACCATGAAATGATCTTACCTCACTAGCATTCACAAGTGTAGGCCAATTCAGAAGAGCTTCAACCTTTTCAAGATCCATCTTCAAACCATCAACCGAGATAACAAATCCCAAATACACAATCTCTTCTTTCATGAATGAACAATTTTTTAGATTTATAAGCAACTTTTCCTCTTTCAATCTCTGCAAAACTTGTCTAATATGCAACAAGTGTTCTTCTCTGGTCTTATTGAATATCAGAATATCATCAAGATACACAATCAAAAATTTACCCAAGAATTTCTTCAAAACCTCATTCATCAACCTCATAAAAGTACTTGGTGCATTAGTTAAACCAAAGGGCATAACCAACCACTCATACAAACCTTCTTTTGTCTTGAAAGTAGTTTTCCATTTATCACCTTCTCTAATTTTGATCTGATGATACCCACTTTTCAAATCTATCTTTGTGAAATACTTTTCTCCAATGAAACTATCCATTATGTCATCCATTCTCAGTATAGGAAACCTATAATTCATTGTTATCTTATTGATTGCTTTGGAATCAGTACACATTCTCCATTCTCCATTGTTCTTTGGTGCCAATACAAAAGGTACTGCACAAGGATTCAAACTTTCTCTGATCAAACCTTTCTCTAGCAACTCTTGAATTTGTCAATTCAATTCCTGATTCTTGGTAGGTGTCAACTGATGAGGTGCCACCTAATGCAAGGTAGAGATGAAAGAGGGGCCAAAGGATGGCACACCCTAATGATCCAAGACTACAACACACATGCAGAAGCAACAAACAACAAGAGTGAGAGAGAGAATGCCAGATTTGTTATATATTATCATCAATTGGAATCATACATACCAGGCTGTAAGGCCTTCTCAGTTATGGCCTAATATTACAATGAATTATAGAGGTCCTCAAACATGCAAGGATCTACTACCAATCTCTAATCTAATGCCTTCTATCTTCTATCCAAAACTGACTCCCTAAACTACCACCAAACATCTACATTTATACAAGAAGCTACCAAGTTGAGTCAGCCTTCAGATCCATAATTAATGGAAGTAATGATCAAATCTGGGACCACATGCTTCTGAATGATGGATACAAACATTAAGTCTGTGATCCAATATAAATGCACAAGTCAGCCATAACAAGAAACAAAACTAAACTCATCGATAAGCAAGATAATCGAGATGTAGACAGACAACGCCAAGCGCCAGTGAAATAACTGATCACCCAGGAGAGAACCGACCACACTCGGTAACCAAAGGAAACCAACCAACTACTGACCAACTCTGTCAAAGTAGAAACTGAGCAACACAAACAAAACTCCAAATTCTTTTTGCTGACACAAGATTGCCAAGGACTCAAGATGCTCCTGCATCAGTCATCGATATCGACACTGATGAAGATGTGAAGGTAGTATTTTTTTGCAATGAAGGATGAATCAGAGGAAGATGAAAGGTATGAAAAGACAACACCTATCTCTAAGGTTAATAAAAATGATACATTGATCATAGATAGTGGTTGTACACATCACATGACTGGCGATGAAGAAAAATTTGATCATCTTGAAGAACACAATGGAGGATTTGTTAGAATGGGTAATGATGCACCTTGTATGGTTAGAGGAAAAGGATCCCTGATGATAAATGATAAAATTAGATGTGACAATGCTTATTGGGTAAAAGGTCTAAACTATAATTTTTTAAGTGTGGCACAACTAAATAATTTAGGCCACCGAGTTTCTTTTGAGAGCAAGAAAGTGAAGATATTTAATGATGGAGGAAGACTTATTGGAACTGGAACACAATCGAGAGAAAAATTTGTTTTATCTTGATAATGATCAGTTTTCTTGTTTAATGATGAAAGATGCAGATGCATGGTTATGGCATAAAAGGTTATGTCATGTGAATTTTGACAACATGATTAAGATCAATAAAAAGAAAAAGGTTAGAGGTCTGCCTAACTTATCTAAGCCTGATCATGTTATGTGTCATGAATGTTAGAAAGGTAAAATGACAAAATCTAGTTTCAAAAGCAAAGATTATTCAACAAAGAAATTACTTGAGTTAATGCATACTGACCTATGTGGTCCTATGAGAACACAAAGTTACTATGGAGACATATATTTTATTCTTTTTATTGATGATTATACTAGATTAGTGAAAGTCGTGTTCTTAAAAAAAAAATTAGAGGCATTTAAGATGTTCAAGTGGTATAAAGAAAAATTTGAGAAAGAGACTACTAAAGAATTGAAGTGTTTAAGATTTGACCGAGGTGGTGAATTTATTTATGATGAATTTACTAAATTTTGTAATGAGCATGGTATTAAAAGACAGGTCTCTGCACTGAGGACACCACAACAAAATGGAATAGATGAAAGGAGGAGTAGGTCAATAGTTGACTATACAAGAACACTGATGTTACAAAAGAATGTTGCTTAGACATACTGGAGAGAAGCAGTTAGCACAACTATTTATATATGTTCTGAATCGAGTACAACTAAAGGACACTAATAAGACACCCTATGAGTTATGGTTTGGCCACAAACCCATTGTAAGTTATTTCAGGATTTTTGGAAGTAAATGCTTTATTCTGAAAGATAAAAGAAATGGGAAGTTTGACTCAAAAGGTGATGAAGGGATATTTTTGGGATATTCCACTAAAAGTAAAGCATACAAGTGTCTTTGTTAGGAATAAGGTGTCTCAACCTTGGATAATTCCTATTCTTATTATTTGTTTTGTAAATGTATTTTTTGCAAATAATGTAATTAAGTGTGAGTGTACATGTCTAGTTGGCATGTTGATGTGTCACTCCACTTGATGTGTCGGCATCTTGTGCGTAAGGAGATCATGAGTGAAATGGTCATGATAGATTCCTATGATGCGTAAGAACTATTTAAGGAATGTGCTATGATAGGTGTAAGAGCATCTTATGACTTGGGCCTATTTGGGTGGCCAAGAAGAAGTGGTTGGTGTGTGTAAGAGAATATGCCAAAAATAGGTTGGTATGACAGATTCTCTTACACTTCTCTTGTGACCGTTATTTTTGGCGGATTCTATGACAAGCTATCATAGTCTATTTTAGGGATGGACACCTATTCTTGGGATTGCATGTAACAACTGTGTACATGTGGCTTTGTGCGTGGGTCTTGGTGGTTGTGCCTATTTTTGGGTCCAGAGGAGTCTATATATATGATGCTTCTCCTATGGGAGAGATATAACAAAAATTTAAGTCTTGTTGGCTTTGTCTCTCATTTCCTGAAAGAACTTGCATTGCAAGTGTATTGTAATCTTTGTGTTGAAGATAATACATTGTGCAGGTTTTGGAGTGCTGGGGTTTTTTACCGAAAGGTTTTCCCCAGGGTATATCATTGTGTCATTCTCTATTTTTCTGTATGCATTGTATGTGGTTGCAATATCTTTGTTAAAGTAGTTAACAAATTTGAAATTGTAAGGATTTATAAGAATTTGCACAATACTCTCCTATAGAGATTAGTGTAGGAAGCTGTTTCCGCACCTGAGTTTCCTTATAGTCTTAACAAAGTAACTAATAAAATGATTAAAAGTATTAATGTTCAGGTTGATGAGTTTGATGATAAGAATACAGAGGAAAGAACAAAAGAACTAGAAGACTATGATAGATTCACCTACATTTAAAAAATAGACTACCTACTGATGTCACAGATAGTGACAACCAGTCATTAGGAAAACAATACCGAGGAATAGGAAAAAGAAACTGACAGGCAGGGATCACCTACTGAGCAAGGAAATGAACCTGCATAGGATGAACAAGAAATAAGAGATCGGATACTGGCAAGATTTTTCAGAAGACATCATCTCGAGACACAAATCATTAGAGATAGACAAGCTAGCATGCAAACAAGAAGTAAAGCAAGACAAGGTACATGTCTAGTTTGTGAATATGAACCGAAGAATGTAAAAGTTGCATTAGAAAATGATGAATAGGTTAATGAAATGAAAGAGGAAATAAAATAGATAGAGAAGAACAAAACTTGGAGTTTAGTACCTAGACCTAAGGAAAAGAATGTTATCGGTACTAATTGGATATTTAGAAACAAGGTTAATGAGAATGGATAGGTAACAAGGAACAAAGCTAGGTTAGTATGCAAGGGATATGCACAGTTGGAAAGAATATATTATGGTGAAATTTTTGCACTTGTTGCTAGATTAGAAGGAGTCAAAATGTTACTTGCATATGCTACACACAAAAAGTTCAAAGTTTACCAAATGGATGTTAAATCTGCTTTTCTGAATGGGATACTTGAAGAAGAAGTCTACATAGAACAACTTTAAGGGTTCGTTGATCTAGACAACAAAGATATGGTATGTAGATTACATAAATATTTATATGGTTTAAAGCAAGCATTGAGAGCCTGGTATGAAAGGCTGCATAACTGTTTGCTGAGTATTGGATTTGTTAGAACCAATGAGAACAATAATTTGTACATGAAAGGAAATTCTAATGATATTATCTTGACTGCTGAGCTATTTTTGGATGACATAATATTTGGAGGACAAGATCATAGGGTGGCTGCAAGAAGTTGGGTCCCACTTTTGGCCAAAAAGTGGAAGTGTTTTCTCTATTTTTCAAAATTTCTGTTAATTGATGTCCAAATTTGAAGCACTTAAAGATTGAATCTTGAAAAACTTCAGGAATATAAAATTTAGTGCTCGGAATCTAGTTTTCAAATATGTAATTTATTTCAATACCCACATGGTATAAATTGAATTTTAGTATGCATGTCTAAAAATCACATTTTCAAAATGCCTGTTTCAGGACCACACCTCATGCGTGTACGAACACCCTTTTTTGAAGTAAATAAATGTATTTTTGGGAATCTTTTTGGGAAAAGGTACCTAAAACACTGAAGATTGATGAGAATATTTTAGCTTATTTTTTTACTGAATATTTTTTTTAATTAATTTTTAATTGACTATAAAGTACATTTTTTAAACCTCTGGTGTACAGACATCATAATTTGATGATAACTTCACTTTTTTTGAATTTTTTTTTTAAAATTGAAAATAATTATATGTAGTTTGATTACATATAACTCATTTTTCAAAAAACAAAAAATTAAAAAAGTTATTAAAGTTTTAGTTAACCTTGGTATTTCAAGTTTAGGTACCACATTGGCTTAATAATTATTGTATAAATATTAGAATTCATCATATCACTATAAAATTTATATTTTTATAATCTGCACAATAAGAGCTAAAATGGGTTTTCATTTTATCAAAAAATTCATTCGAAAAGTTGTCCTAAAAATTATGGCAAGGCAGAAATTTTACTTTTTAATGCCTTAGCCATTTTTTTGCACCATCAAGCACAGGCTTGGTGGGACCAAGCCTATCCCGAACCAAAACCCAAGCTAGGAGGTAAGGTTCCCGCCCATAGATTTACAAATCGGGTGCCTGTTATTTAAATTCAAATAACGGGCGCCCATTTTGTAAATCTAAAAATGGGCACCCATTTTTTGAAACTAAAAATGGGCGCCCATTTCTTAAAGAGCCATTGCAATAAAAAAAACTAGACTGTGGGCCTGATTTAATGATTGGGACTTTTCATTTTATTTTCTATCGATTCACAGCAGACAAAGAGAATATTTTTGCCAACATTCCTTTTATTTGTCTTATTTTGAATCTGACATTTAGAAAAGATTGTTTCAATTCAAATTTTGGTGCAAAAATGGGATCAAATAAATGTAGAAAGAGGTTAAAGAAGAATTTGACACCTGAGGAGATTGCAGAAAATAAAGAGGAGGAAAAATGACAATGAGAAAGAAGAGAAAGACTTTGAAACCCGAATAATGTTGGAGCATCGAGTTCAACAATTGTTTTAAAAGAGGAGGAGAATGAAGACACCATAATGGATGTAGAGGTTGAAGAAGCAAAATCAGGTGCATCTTCTAATCTAGTATTGGATACAGGTATGTCTTCACATCCAATTGTTACAACTTATTCTAATAAAGATGTTCATGATTTGCTAGAAGCAGGTTACAATAGAAATGATTTAAATTTTATTCCTAAAAATAGATTAACAAGTTTAATTGCATGTGAAATTTTATAAATTAGTAATGTTAATCATAATGATAAAGGAATTGAAAGTCAAACCCCAATTGAAACTAAAAATCAAACACCAATTCAAATTGAAATCAACAATGTAAATGTAGACATAGAAACACCAATTGAGAAAGAAACTCATTTGAATGATAATGAAATAAATGAACAATTTCAATTAAAATTTGATGTGTTAGACAATCTGCATGGTTTGGTTTCATCGAGACAGATTAGGACACATGCGAGCATATTGTTTTACAATTTTTTTATAATAAGAAATTTGGGTTTCAATGTCAATTAATGTTACAATTAATTAAAATGTCTAAAATGCAAAAAGTGATGAAGAGGTTAGGCATTTATGTGAAAACGAAGAAGGATGAGTCTCTAAAATAAGTTGTATCAACTGTTACTAGTGCCTTTGACACAATTGGAAAGAAAAGTCATTCTAAAGATAGTAATGTGGCATGACGAGCAATAACAACAACTTTAGTAAACAAAACTACTACTGATAAAAGAATGATTTCAAACATAAGTGGATATCTTAATATTAATCATAAAACTTTAGCAAGAGTTGTAAAGAGAAGAGTTAACTTTGAAAGTGATCTGGAAAACTATTTATAGACCTTCACTGGCAGACTCTCGAGGTCTGACATGAAACTTACTGGTGAAGTCAAAACTTTGATTGAAAATTTTTGGCATGATAATACAAGAGTATCCCCTAATGCCAGAGATGTTCTTAAATTAAGAGTCGGTTCAAAAGTTTGTGATCCACATCCAAAACACCTTTTAGATATGACTCAAATAGAATTGTATAAAAAATTTATGGATGATAAGGTGTTAACTATTAATATTAGTCAAAGATCTTTTGAAAAATGTAAACCATGGTATGTAAGGATTAACAAAGAAAGAATCACTTGTTTTTGCAAAACTCATGTTCAATTTCATTATCATTATGATATTTTTCAATCTATACGTTCTAATATGCATACTGATGAAATATTGCAGGAATGTGGTATAAATATACCACCTGAAACTGTAAAGGAGTTTATATCAAATTTGTTTTGTAATCCACCTAATCAACAATTTTATCTTTTGAATGCATGTGTTTCTAGTGTATGTGATGTATGTGGCAATCTTACATTATTAGATGAATGTTTGCATGAAAATATTTCATTTGATTTTGGACAACAATTAGTTGATGTACAAAGATTTAAAACTGTTGAGTATCCATTGAAGGATGGAAAAGTTGGAAAACGGTGTGACCTAATAATTGAAAAACTTAGTGTTAATGCTTTTATGAATGAATTCAAGAGTAAGATCATACCTAAATATGTGAAACATTCACAATTCTTGATGGCTTGATGGATAATTTCGCATATGCAAGAATACATTTCCAATTGGTAGTATACTCTTAGTTGTTGACTTTGCAGAGAACTACAGGTTTGCACCACAAGATGAGATCCAACCATAATATTATAATTCAGTGCAAGTAACAATTTTTGTTCATATTGTCTATAGACATGCACCTGATAGTACAAAAGAGGATTGGAAAATATTGAGAGAGTACCATTTCTATATGAGTGATAATAAGTTACACTCATCAGAGTTTGTCCAGTATTTCTTTTATACCTTTTATGAAAATTTAAGGGAGAGAGAAATTCATATCACACAACATCTATTATGGTCAGATAATTGCAAAGGACAATTCAAGAATGCTAGAATGTTTTATTGGTTGAGTAGGATGCACAAGAAAATAAATATCCAACATATCTGGAGTTTTTTTGAGGCTGGACATGGGAAGGGACAACATGATGGTGCTAGTGTATGTGTTAAGAGAGCCCTTTGTAGAGAGAAACTCAAATTTGAGGAAAAATCAAAATTTAAAGATGCATGTGCAATTGTTGAATGGTGTAAAACAAGTTTGTCTACAGGATCAAGTCAGAACTCTACAATCAGACATTTTTTCTGGCTAGTTGAAGAGAAGAATATCCTTTCAAGATATGATTGTAATACAATCAGCGGATCAGCTAAATGGAATTCATTTAGGAGTTCTAATTCTAACACTTGGACTATATGGACTAGGGAGCTTGCATGTTTTTGTGAATTTTGTGTTGCAGGTGAATGGGAAGAATGGGAGAATACAAAATGGGTTGAAGAATGGGAAAAAAAATCATTAACACCTAGTGAGAGACAAGATGAAGATGTTATAATAAATGAAGACCTGGATCATGCCTTTGCATTAGAAGATTATGATCGTGTTTCATATCTCATACAACCTGGTAATTTAATACAATTTATTGTAAAACTTTAAATTATATATTAGTTACATGTGTATGTCATATAATTTATGATTATATATATTTGAATTATAAACCTTTAATTAAACAAGTTTTATTTACAGTGCACATGTACTTAATTTGGTTTTGCAGGACATGTGTATGCTGTTGTTGCATCTGAGGATAATGAAGAGCAGATAGAGTATTGGTTAGCTCGATGTGGAGAACCCAAGAAAAAGTTGATATGTCATCAAGTAGATGATGATGATTTTCAGTATCCAATTGGGTCTATTGTGGTAGTTGGTACATGGCTACGCAAATACCTAACAAGAAGGAATGGTTTACCAACTTTTGAAGACTACCAATTAGAAAAGAAGATTATACACTATTCCCATTTGGTAGTGGCGACAAATATCAAATTGGAAAGATACAAAGGGAGACTTGCTAATAAAATTTTATGGACACTTTCAATGGAAGAGCATGAGACAATCATAGACACATTGCAGAAAAGAGAGGATGTTGATGGTACATTAGGTTCAATCAAATTTATACATGTAAGTTTTTATTCAATTTTCTTATTAACTTTAAAATTAAAATTAACTTTAAATAAACTTGAGTACATAAATTCTAACATTTCAACATGTTTATTTTTATGATGCAATCCATGTCGGGAAGAACATCTAGATGCATTGCATAAAAGGGAGGATGTTGATGGTACATTATGTTGAATCAAATTTATACATGTAAGTTTTTGTTCAATTGTCATATTAACTTTAAATGAACTCGAGTACACAAATTCTAACATTTCAACATGTTTATTTTTATGATGCAGGATGTCAGGAAGAACATAGATCTGCATTGCAGAAAAGAGAGGATGTTGATGGTACATTAGGTTGAATCAAATTTATACAAGTAAGCTTTTGTTCAATTGTCATATTTGTATATGTTTTCTACATGTCTTCTTTGAAGTGTCATAATTTATAATTTATAGATATAAATTTGAAATTAAAATTAAAATTAACTTTAAATGAACGTTTATAAATTCTAGCTCATTTCAACATGTTTATTTTTATGATGCAGGATGTTTGGAAGAACATCGACATGAACTATTTATGTAGTACAATGCACTCTTGTATTCGTACAATTTTGGGTTAATAATTTAAGATCACATGAACTCACTTTTATACATCAAATTTTGTTTTAAATATTTAAGTTAAATTCATAACTTTGTATTCACCTAATTTTGTTGTTACAAATATTAAACTATGCACATTGGTTAGATTATGTTCACTTAATAGATCTCATTGTTTAATAGTTATTAAGTTTGTAATGTATCCATATTGTTCTTGTCAATTTTACATGTATTAATAGATGTCATTGTTAGATCTAGATGATTTTTTTTATAGTTAATGAAAGTGTTCATATTACTTGTAACACGTATCTAGATATTGTACTTAGATCAATTACACATGAATTAATAGATCTCATTGTTAGATAGATGTTTTTTTAAGGATAAATTGATAAATTACATAACAAGTCCTGATTAAGATAAATTGATAAATTACATAACAACTCATGACTAAGATAAATAACATAACAAGTCCTGAAATAATTTACATGTATCATAATGTCCATCATATCAACTCATGATATATACATACAATCACAAAACAAAGTCCGACTCCTAAAACAAGTCCAAGTACAATATATGATAACAAGTGGACTAGTATATAATGCAAGTCCTACTCTAACAACAAGTAAAAATAATATGAACAAGTCTAAACAAGCCCAAATAGTCATAAAAAATAATATGAACAAGTCCAAATAGTCATCATAAAACAAGTCCAAATAGTCATCATAAATAAAATGAACAAGTCCAAACAGTCATCATAAAACAAGTCTAAATAGTCCAAATAGTCATCGTAATCTAACTCTACTCATCTAGCTGATCTACAATCCTCTTCACTCCACGTGAAGAAGAATGTGATGCATCGACATGCTCTGTCTAGTCCTAAGTACCCTGATCCTGCTCTGTCTAGTCCTGAGCACCCTGATCCTGCTCTGTCTGGTCTCGAGCACCCTCATCCTCAACTACACGAAAAGTGGATGAAGCCAAGTCCTATAAAAAAATTTAAAGTACAAATTAAAAATTATTTAAATTAATCATCTAAGATCTAGATACACAAAGGACATTGAAAAATTACTTAAATTAATCATCATCTCAAAGGATAGTGTCGATGGATGCATTTGGATTAATCCTATAGCCATGCCAAGAATCATGGTGGTGTTGACCTAAACAACATATATAAAGCATGAATCAAACTTATAGTACATATATACATAAATTATAAAGTATATATAACTTGATTAAATATATAAATATGGAATAAAAACATGTGTACATTACCTATGTGACACGTAGCCAATGTCATTGATGAGTTAGGAAATAAATGGGATTGTGCAACATGAGACAATCCAAAAGCCTACAATTACAAAAAAATAAGTGTGAATCAAAGTTGTACATAAATTAGTAAGATACAAATACTTAAAATTAATAAATGAAAAACATACTACAGGTATATGTGGCTGAATCTCGGTGACTGGTGGGGCAGAGAATGAAGGATTGCCAATCTTAGTCATACATGAGAGACCCTACAAAATCACAAAAAAATGTCAAACACATTATCAATTAAAGTTTATTTTGTTTAAAGTTTAAATGTATCAAGATCAAAGTGCATACTGTGAATGGAGCATCGAGATGTCAAGGTGTCAATGTCATATGATGACGGCTAATGAATGTTGGAGGGTCAACCCTCCTTTGTTCACCAAAAAATCCACATGTTATGGCTCATAATTGTATAAATAAGAAATTTAATATTATGCTATATTTAAATTATAATTAAATTTACCTGTGTGGGATGATCATCGTCTGCATTGAGGAAATCAACATATGATGAGATATCATCTCCGACATCACCATGTGCGCCATCATCATCATTGACATATCCACCATGTGCACCACCAGCATCATCACCATATCCACCATGGGCAACATGGGTAGCATCAAGATCAAACTGGGGACCTATACATATACCCCCACAACTCGTGCAAACATGTGCTATGCTGGGGGTAGTCCTCACCTGGGTCATGTGTTGTAACAAATTGCCTGTAAGGGCACTCAAAGAACCAAGAGATGAATGCACTGCTCGATGATAGACATGTGTAGGAAGTATAGGAGACAGAAGAGGAACAAGGGGCTCATTGTGCACATGATTTGTAGTTCTGTCACTCAATTTGGCCCCTGGCCTATCTTGTGGCATGCCCCGGCCAACCCCCTGAAATGCTCTCATGTCAAAATAATTGGGTTTCTTACCCAATTCAAACTCAGTCCATAATTTCTTCAAAAAATAAAGTGGGACCTCATGATTAGCGTGTGGTGGATTGTCAAATACCATCCACCATCACTCCCAAAAATGCTTTGCTATCCTGGGGTGTCTACACCATGTAATGGAAATGTGTGGCTTCTTGCCAACTATCTGCTCACCCATTGTAGGGTTTAAAAAATAGCATGCCAAATCATTTTTTTAATTTTTAACTTATTAACCTCTTTATAAGAGAGGCCATCAGCATAATATACATGCATAGACTCCCTCCATGACTCAAAACTATCAATCTCGTAGTCTAATGTCTGTATGGAATCTACTACACCTTGCATGCTATCTGCAAGGCGTAGTAGCTGGACAGACGGATATGGATCATGCCTAATAATGTTTATGTCTCTCAAGATTTCCTCTACATTTCTCCTAATATTATCTTTGAGCTCTCTAGGTGGAGGGGGAGGTGGAGGAGGAGGTGGTGGTGCATGCTGACCCATAAGCTCATCAATGTGAAAATCATCCATATTGCCAATCTGCATACAAATAAAAACATGATAATTTACAATTAACATATTGTAAAATATATTTTACCTTACAACTTGAATGACTTAAATAATCAAAACTTATGAGGAGAGAGAGAGAGAGAGAGAGAGAGAGAGAGAAGAGAAAGAGGAGAGAGAGAGAGAGTGAGAGAGAGAGAGGGAGATGAGAAAGAGGAGAGAGAGAGAGAGAGAGAGCATAGAGAGAGAGAGAGAGAGAGCGAGCGAGCGAGAGAGAGAGAGAGAGAGAGAGAGAGAGAGAGAGAGAGAGAGAGAGAGAGAGAGAGAGTGTGTGTGTGTGTGTGTGTCTGTGTTTTTAAATTTATGTTTTGGTTTTCTAAATTTATATTTTGATTTTCTAAGTTTAGGGTTTCATAAATTAACTTTTTATCTAGGTTTATGTTTTTGTTTTATTATCTAGGGTTTTAGTTTTCTATGTAGGCTTTTGCAATGTAATTTTGTATACCTAAATTTTACCAGTTTTCTACTTTAGTATGGTAATTTACTTGAAGTAAATTGAAATAAAAAAGAATTACAACTTTGAAAGATAAAATATAAAATTAAATTTATGCAATAATTTTAAAAATAACATTAAACATAGCATGAACTAAATTTATGTTTTGGTTTTCTAAATTTATATTAAATGATTTTCTAAAATTTGGTTTTATAAGATAATAAAAAATAATAGTACGTAGAGAGGAGAGAGAAAGAGGAGAGAGGGAGAGAGAGAGAGAGAAAGCATGAACTAAATTTATGTTTTGGTTTTCTAAATTTATATTAAATGATTTTCTAAGTTTTGGTTTTCTAAGATAATAAAAAATAATAGTACATATAGAGGAGAGAGAAAGAGGAGAGAGGGAGAGAGAGAGAGAGAGAGAGAGAGAGAGAGAGAGAGGGAGAGAGAGAGAGAGAGAGGGAGAGGGAGAGAGAGAGAGAGAGAGTCTGTGTTTTTAAATTTATGTTTTGGTTGAACTAAATTTATGTTTTGGTTTTCTAAATTTATATTTTGATTTTCTAAGTTTAGGGTTTCGTAAATTAATTTTTTATCTAGGTTTATGTTTTTGTTTTATTATCTAGGGTTTTGGTTTTCTATGTAGGGTTTTGCAATGTAATTTTGTATATACCTAAATTTTACTAGTTTTCTACTTTAGTATGGTAATTTACTAAGTAAATTGAAATAAAAAAGAATTATAACTTTGAAAGATAAAATATAATTAAATTTATGTAATAATTTTGAAAATAACATTAAACTATACATTTCTAAATTAAAAATAACCTGAAACTACAATTTTCAAAGACAAAAATCATAAAATAATAATAATAAAAAATAGTATGTACCTGGAAGATGAAAAAAATGGCAGGTGGGGTCGACAAGGTAAGCCAAACCGGGCACCCGAGCTATACCAAACGTGATTCCGTTTTCATTGTGGATGAAAATGACAAGAATTTCATTTAAAAGAAAAAATATATAGATTTTCAAAATGGGCTCTCGATTTGTTCAAATTGGGCGCCTGTTTTGAACAAATTGGGTGCCCATTTTGCATTGGGTGCCTGATCCTAAATGGGTGCCCATTTTTTAAATGGGCACCCGATTTTAAAAATTGCTTTGAGCTCCCGAACCTAAATGGGCGCTCAATTTGTAAACATCAGGCGCCCGATTTATATTACTTATTTTCCTTCACCGTGAACTTCCGTGGAATTGGCCCCCAACTTCGAACACACAGCCCATATCTGTAAGTCATTTGCTGATGAAATGAAAATTGAATTTGAAATGTCTATATTTGGAGAGATTAAGTTCTTTCTAGGCTTACAAGTGATTCAGCAAAATGATGGTATACTCATCACACAATCTAAATATATAAAGGAAGTATTGAAGACATTTGGCATGGAAGATGCTAAACCTATGGGAACACTGATGGTTACTAGATGTTAACTAACTAAAGAAGATGGAACTACTGAGGTAAACTAGACACTATACTGATTCATGATTGGTAAGTTAATGTATGTAGTTCACAGTAGACCTGATATAGCACATGTTGGAATATTTGCAAAATTTTCTACAAACCCTAGAGAGTCATGCATGGTTGCTACAAAGAGAATGTTAAGATACCTAAAGAGAATTGAAGATTATGGACTATGGTATCCTAAGAAAGGCAAGTTTGAACTTAAGGTATACACCGATGCTGATTGGGCTAGAAATGTGGATGATAGAAAGAGTACCACCGGAGGAGCATTCTTCTTTGGTGAAAGACTTGTTACATGGACAAGTAAGAAACAATCTTGCATTTCCCAGTCTATAGCTGAAGTAGAGTATGTTGTTGCTGCTACTAACTATTCAAATATTGCATATATCAAGCAAGTATTGGCACTACTACATTTGGGGCCAAATTTCGATAGAAGTTTCCGACGGGTAACTTTTTCTTACGAATTTGGTGTTTTTTTTTTTTGTAATAGGCCTTGATGATGTTGGTATTCCAATGGGTGTTTAATTGACCATTGGAACTCTAATAGATTTGAGGTATACATTAAAAAAAAAAAGTGAAACAACCTCATCATTTTTATTTCGATTAGAGAGCGGGAGAAGGTATGTGATTTCTTCATCTTTCGAGCCTCTGGCATCATATTTGAATGCATTTCATTTTATTGTTGAGGGAGTTGCTCCCTAAAATGACCACATTCTATTGGTTTTATGCCCTAGCTAGTGCTTTATCTCTATTATTTGATGTTATTGGTGCTTGTACTCAAGGATATCGATTCACTGTATTCAAATGTTTGGATTCACATTTGTTGATATTACTGGCATTGGTGTTTAATGATGCCATTGTATATTTCTATCACTGAAATGACTACATTCTACTGGTGTCGTGCCCTAGCCCATGCTTTAACTCCATTATTTGATGTTATTGGTGCTTGTGCTCAAGGATATCCATTTTTTTGAAATGTTGACTGTGGTTATCAAATGGATAGCTCGTGAGCTTCTAGCTAGGTGCCATTTGTATTAATAGCTTAGGGCATCAAATGTATTATATCATTGATAGTTGAGACTTTGTTAAAAGGAAATAGGACAAAGAGCGATTTTTATTTAGTTTCTCTATTTTGATCCCTAAGTGGCTTACAACCCTAGAGAAGTATATGCAGATTTATAGATCCAGTTGTAGGATACATAGCAGTCGATAATTCATAAGAAATTCATGTATCCAATTTGAATAGCAATTAATACAAAGAACCAGGGTCCTCCAATGGCCCAATCATCCAGACCTTGACTGTCCCCTCAACCAGTGACCCTTCAAAATTGGGTTATCATGCAATCAGTGAATGATCCTTCATTCTCCTGGTCTGCCTTGCATCCAAACATATTGGAAATACATAATACAATGATAATAAGTCTTTCACAATCCCCCTTCTCCCAAGGAACACTATGAACCATCCCTTCTACATAGCATTTCACTATTTTATGAGTGGATTATGCAGGAACAATTAACATTAAAAAAGGAGCAAACTCCTCAACACATCTTGGAAACCATTGAATTTAATAATAAATGAAACCTAACACCAACACTATTCCTTTAATAGGTGCAGGATACATAGCAGTCGATAGTTCACAAGAAATCCATGCATCAAATTTTTATAAGGATATCCTACTAATCAATAGGAATTTTCTTGATATGACCAATGATTATGCAGTTTGATGGCAGTGTGCTAGTTCAAAAGGATAATATAAATCTGAAACAATTTTTTCTAATTTTCTCAAACTATAAATATGGTTAAAGGGAAAATATTATGTGGAAAACCCACAAACCAAGCTAGCAAATGATTGTACATCAAATTATTCCTATATTCATTCAAGTATTGCTATGCTTCAGCTACTTGACCTTTGAGCTTCATCTAGAGGAATGTGTAGCTTTAAGATAGAGTTACTTCTTGGGCCTTACAATAGGGTGGAATATGATCAAGATTTGTTTAGGCTGTATCTTTCTTAGTCCCATTGTTAGGTTCTTACAGTTCATGGTTTGAATCTATTATGGTTGTGTAAGGGATTTGTAGATGCTTTTTCTAACATAATTATTGGACACCATGATTGGAACAACTGGTTGTTGGCTATTGTACACATGAATCATAACTGTCAATGGTTCTTTGTGTTCAAGAATTCGTTGATCAATCTTTGAGATTTATTGTCCCAGCTTTAAAAGAGTGATAAAAGATATAGTGAGTGCTATCTTTTCCAAGTGTTTTGTGGGTGCCATTATCTTCTAGGAGTAATTACTGGAACCAAATTATGTTCTTTGCCTCTAGTAAATATTGCAGACACAATCATCTTCTTGGTGAAGGGCTGCTTCCATCCCCTTGAGGCACTATTGCATGGTTTCCATTCCCTTGTAGTATAGTGAACCTAATTTAATACAAGTGTGCACTATTTTGGGATCCATAATTTATGGCCCCTACACTATGGTTGTTAGCCTAAGATAGGCCTACCTTTGCATATAATAAGAGGCCAACATGAAACAAACATCTAGAAGTTAGGGGGTTGTTCCCTATCCATAATTTATTATTTAAGTGCTAAGTGATGATGGGTATATCGTGTAATTCATACCTAGTGTGTCTCTTTCTTTCTCTCCACATTTCACATTAGGAGTATATGCTATAAAATACCAATGAAATCAACTATTGGTCAAATCTAATCAAAATTGCAGTATAAAGATTAAAATAGATCTTGAAGAAATATGAGAACCATTTTTGATAAATATTGTACAAACGAAGAGAATACTCCAAAGAGGAAATGCTTCAATGTGGAACAATTGAAGGAAAATATTTTACTTTTATATGCACATCTGCAGTGTTTTTGATATAGTTCTGAGATAACAAAACCATAGAAACAATAGCATATAGAAGAAAGTAAAGAATAATGATCATATTTTGAGATATTATGGAAACTTAAAGGAAAGAATGCTTGGTGGGGTTATCATGCAATCAGTGAGTGATCCTTCATTCCCCCCTCTTCTAGTGACCCTTCAAAACTGGGTTATCATGTAATCAGTGAGTGATCATTCATTCTCCTGGTCTGCCCTGCATCCAAACATATTGGAAATACACAATACAATGATAGAAAGCCTTTCAAAATCTCCATTCCCTTAAGGAACACTATCAACATCCAGACCTTGACTTTCCCCTCAACTAGTGACCCTTCAAAACTAGGTTATCATGCAATTAGTGAGTGATCTTTCATTCTCCTAGTTTTCCCTACATCCAAACATATTGGAAATACACAATATAATGATAACAAGTCTTTTACAATCCCCCTTCCCTCAATGAATTACTATCAACATTCGGACCTTGACTATCCCCTCAACCAGTGACAATTCAAAACTGGGTTATCATGCAATCAGTGAGTGATCCTTCATTCTCCTGGTCTGCCCTACATCCAAACATATTGGAAATATACAATACAATGATAAAAAGTCTTTCACAATCCCCCTTCCCTCAAGGAACACTATCAATAAGTGACCCTTCTTCTTATCAGCCATATCCAATGTTTCATTGAAGTCACAACCAAGAATGAAGGTCACCTTACCCATACCATTCATGGATTCTAAAATGTTGTTCCAAACTCCTGAAAACTTTTCTATTGCTTCTTGTTGCTTCTTTAAATACTTCTTCTACCACAATGTCCTCCTGCCCCATCTTCTTGATCATCCTGGCTAAAGTAGATGAATCCACACACAATAACCCAAAATGAAGAGTTTTGTATCCTTTAATGAATCTCAGTCACTGGTAATGCATGGATAGTCAAACCAGTAGTCTCCAAAGCATTCAATAAGTGAATATGAATGTTTGAAAACTTTCCTCTCAACTTCTCCAACCACTCCTAATCAGTTAGAGGGATATTTCTATAATCTCCACTATTCCTATCCTTACCAACAATTCTTAAACATACTTTATGTGATATGATAATAACATGCTAAAATGAACCAATGGCATGTTCTTCATGTGGTACAAGGAAGATTTGGCTATCAAGTCTTCCTTTGTGCAAGCTAAGCGCAAGAGAAGGTATGTGATTTCTTCATCTTTGATTGGTATCTTTGACGGGAAACATCTTTTGAGCCTTTGGCATCATATTCGACCACAAATTTCAAATGCATTGCATTTTATTTGATCATGAATGCTCACTGAAATGACCACATTCTATTGGTGTCGTGCCCTAGCCCATGCTTTATCTCCATTATTTGATGTTATTGGTGCTTGTGCTCAAGGATATCGATTAACTGTTTTCAAATGTTTGGATTCATGTTTGTTGATATTACAATTTATCATATCAGATAAAGTATGTTTAAGAAGTTTTAGTGTCTAAACACTCAACTAATCCCTCTAACCAATTAGGAGTGGTTGGGGAAGTTGAGAGGAAAGTTTTCAAACATTCATATTCATTTATTGAATGCTTTGGAGACTACTGGTTTGACTGTCCATGCCTTAATGTTTAGAAGAGATTAATGAAGTATTTAAAGACATTCTTACATGTTTGGAGAGGTTTAAGAGGCACTTATCATGACTGTACCCTCACAAACAATGGCATAGACTGGTTTTACTAAGTTTCCTTTCTCTATTTTGAGATTTCCTTTCACTACTATAAGGGTATAGTCAGAGGGTTCATTGACAAAATGATCCTTTGAATGGTTACTATGAATATGAATGATTTGATATAGCATATTGCTCATTTTACTTGAAGTTTGGAATAGCTTGTGCAAGGGTACAAGTAGTTTTGATCATTTTGGTCGTGACTGTTCCTCTACACAGTCAGAAAATGTAACTGTCTAATGATTATATGTAATGTTGAATGGATTAAATGCTTTATTCTTGGTAGAAGTGAATGGAAGGAATAGTGTTGGTGTTAGGTTTCATTTATTGTTGAATTCAATGGTTTCCAAGATGTGTTGAGGAGTTTGCTCCTTGTTTAATGTTAACTGTTCCTGCACAATCCACTCATACAACAGTGGAATGCTATGTGATTGACAATTTCATACAACTGGTCCTTTGGCATGTATTAAATATAATCCAGTCACTTATTGAATGCTTTGGAGACTACTGGTTTGACTGTCCATGCATTACCAGTTTCTGAGATTCATTAAAGGATATAAAACCCTTCATTTTGGGGTTATTGTGTGTGGATTCAAATGTAGGTTTGATTTGGTTAATGTTTAGAAGAGATCAATAAAGTATTTAAAGACAATATTACATGTTTAGAGAGGTTTGAGAGGCACTTATCATGACTGTACCCTCACAAATAACTGCATAGACTGGTTTTACTAAGTTTCCTTTCTCTATTTTGAGGTTTCCTTTCTCTACCACAAGGGTACAGTCAGAGGGTTCATTGACAAAATGATCCTTTGAATGGTTACTATGAATATTAATGATTTGATATAGCATATTTCTCATTTTACTTGAAGTTTGGAATAGCTTGTACTTGAATTTTGGAATAGCTTGTGTTTGTGCTGGAATTCTTGGTAGAAGTGAATGGAAGGAATAGTGTTGGTGTTAGGTTTCATTTATTATTGAATTCAATGGTTTCCAAGATGTGTTGAGGAGTTTGATCCTTGTTTAATGTTAACTGTTCCTGCACAATCCACTCATACAACAATGAAATGCTATGTGATTGACAATTTCATACAACTGGTCCTTTGGCATGTATTAAACAAAATAAAATTTTCAGCATATTATTATAATTCTATTTCTTTGTTGTAAACATGCCATTGGTTCAGTTTTGTAAAAAAAAATTTGTGTACAATTTTTTTTTCTATTTTTTCCATTTGATAACCACAATCAACATTTCAAAATAGTGAATAACATCAAATAATGGAGATAAAGCATGGGCTAGGGCATGACACCAGTAGATTAAAACCGAACCAATGACATGTTTAAAATAAAGAAATAGAATGATAATAATATGCTGAAAATTCTATTTTGTTTAATACATGCCAAAGGACCAGTTGTATGAAATTGTCAATCACATAGCATTTCACTATTGTATGAGTGGATTGTGTAGGAACAGTTAACATTAAACATAGCCAGTGTTCTCTTTACTTTCTCAAATCTCTGCAAGTCAAGAACATTAGAGTTGTATAATACATTGTTAGTATCCTTTTTCCATGGGTCCTAGGTCTTTGGGTCCATGGAAAGGAAATAGATTACAAAATACACTTCAAAACAAAGAAAAAACTTAGCAAATTCAATCTAACTCGCTGTAGATGAAGGAACAGTCATGCTAATAGTTCCTCTAAGTCTTCCAAAACATTTAGTCAACTCCCCTAAAGTCCCATTGGATCCCCAAATTTCTTAATCCAATCAACTTACATTAGGATCATGAGAAACTTCAAAGGATTAAAAACATTACTTGGAACAGTCAAATCATTATGCTTTCAAATCAATTACCTATCGACATATCCCTTGCAAGGGAAAGAAGCCAAACACATAAAGAACATGCACATAAACATGACAACTAAAAAACTTAAATGGAATACACCAAGAAGTACCAAATGATGAATGCTCAATTGTTGTAATGGCAAAGCATCAGAACCGTCCATTTCTAGAACTTGATTTTATAGTCTAAATGATTTTTCTATAATCGTAATGATTTTTCTAGAACTTGATTTTGTAGTCTTAATGATTTTTCTATAGTCCTAATGCTTTTTCTATAGTACTCTTAATGATTTTTCTATAACTTGATTTTCTAGTCTTAATGATTTTTCTATAGTCCTAATGATTTTTCATATACACAGAGACTACACATGCTAATAAAAAAATGAGCTATTTGATTTAGGTTTACTTCTCATTATTGTAAATGGTTAATATTTTTGATGGTACTCCTTGGTGTATTTCATATAAAAATAATAAATGTAGTAACGATGGTGCGGTGCATTATTGATATATAGGCTCGATGACTCTTGTCAATGTGCCAAACTGTTGATTTGGTGGTGGACAGTGTGTGTTGAAGACTTCATGGACACCAAACAACCTTGGACGACAATTTTGGTGCTGCCCAAATAGAAAAAAGGTTGCTGATGTGTATATATTTAATGTTTCTAATGTAAATACTATTCATTATAATATAAGAACTAATGTAGACTGGGCATCACAGGGAAATAATGGCTATGGATACTTTAGTTGGGTTGATGACAACTCATCTGCATCTATCCACCCATCTCCACTTATCCGCGATGAAGGATTTGAGTGCAAAACATGTCAGGCTAGGGAAAATTCTGAAATTATATTTTTACGATGCCTTCTCTGTATTATAATCGCATATCTTTGTTGCGACCATATGTAGAGATGAACTTAGGAATTAGTTAGTTTAGTATTTTCATATTTTAACTAATATTTTAATATGGATATGACGTAACTTCTCTTTGCCTCAAGTGCGCATATATATGGTTTACATCCTTTTTTAGAATAATTCTTCATGTTTATGGCTCAGGTGAGCCCCAATTTGCTATCAATCACATGATTTAATGTATAGTGTTTTCTTGGTTGTTCCATTTGTTCCTTCACCTTGAATATGGATTGACTATCATTTTCAAGCTGGAGCATGGCTTCATACCATGCACCATCTGTAGATTTGTATGCAACACTGATTTATGAATGTAAATAATGCATTGAACGTAATCTACAAATGTTGCATTTATGAAGTCTTGTTGAAGTTTGAGCGTCCTCCCTTTATTCCAGTGAGGGATTGGAATGAGTTCATTTTGGATGCAAAGGAGAAAGGGGATACTCAAAGAGGAATTACACCAGCAAATGGGAGAAGGTATAAACATTTTAATAGATTTTTATTATTAAATAATGAAATTTGCATATACTAGTGTTCTAAGCATCCTCATTACATGATTTAAGGTCTTGGTCCATGGAAAAATTAAATTAGACTTACTATCCAAAATACATAAAAAACATGCACATAAAAATGACAACTGAGAAACATAAACGTAGATTTCACAATAGGTAAGAAACATAATTGTA
The DNA here is from genome assembly GCA_027943335.1 of Chamaecyparis obtusa. Lineage (NCBI taxonomy): Eukaryota > Viridiplantae > Streptophyta > Pinopsida > Cupressales > Cupressaceae > Chamaecyparis > Chamaecyparis obtusa. The sequence continues at coordinate 1,713,475 of BSBK01003739.1, forward strand.
GGCATCATAGTCACAATCTTTTGGAGATAATGTAATTGAGTTGTGTACCCAAGCGGTGTAGAGAAACTTCTGCAACCCTGATTCCAAGTTGAATACATCTGTTGGAGGACCTTGTATTCATGAGCAATAGATGTAGTCAACTTGGAATCGAAGGTGCAGGAGTTGCTCTCCACCATCTGGGTATACAACTCAATTACGTTGTCTCCAAAAAATTGTGACCACAATGCCTACAATTATGTTTCTCAACTGTTGTGTCCCAGGACCCCTTATGACCATTTACGATCATTTATGGTCCCTAAGAATACATCTTAGAGGTCTTAAAATGTCGTAAAGGGTCATAAGAGGCTCCTAGGAGGGGCCAAATGAGCTTCCACCTTCACGTGGTTGGCCCTGTTAATTAGAGAATGTTTAACTATTCTTGAAACAAAGAGAAGCTCAATAATTTAAGGTCTCAGTCCATCGAGATGCTAAAAAAATGATAGGAATCAATGATGGAGAGTTTTTAGATTATGAGAAGACGTATATGGAGTGGAGGCCAGATTGAGTACTAGTACATAGTGTTAATAATTATAGCCTTTGGCCAAGATTAAACTGATCAAATAAATACCCTTGTGTGATTTATAATAATAAGGAGATTATTATTTCATTTATATATATGTGTTGGTTGAATTAGTTAAGGGCCCAAGGTCGGCCTCTTGGCTTTAACATTAAATATATTTAATAAGACCAGGTCAGCCCTCTTGAATATAATTCAATTCATATATATATGGTGTTGGATTCTAGGGATAGAAGCACCAAAAACATAACGTGCTTCCCTCCCCCAAAACCTTGATTCTCTACCTTAAGCAAACTTAGATCAGCATATATTGGTGTGAAAGATAAGCAGCTTTGGCTAATAGATAAGAACAAGTCTGAGCATGAATAAAGATCAGATTATGATCTGATCCATACAACCAACAATTATTGGCAATGTTAACTACAAGTTGATTAGGTCTGGATGCCTCTGTTAGGACTAGACTCTTCCTCAATACACTAACACTAAGGTACTAATCAGGTTCTCCTCAGAACCTTTGTTAGTATAGTTTGGAGGCATATAGACTAGAGTCTACTTGGTTGATATCTAGGTATCTTCTATCCCTTCTTGTTTACTTTATTCTATGTTTAGCTGTGTTAGATCTCTATAGTTTGTTCATTCCGAAGTAGAATCTGAAATTTATCAACAAGAGATGATGATTCAATAAGCTACATCTAAAAAAACCTTCACAATTATCCCTTCTTTGGCCTCCACTTTTTCTTCTAAAAAATGGTTATCTAGAAACTTTGGAGCCTTCCAATTCTTTCCGTACACAACCTGTGTGTGTTGATGACAATGAGGATGTGCATCATAGTAATACAAGTAAACATCTTAAATTGATTGGTGTAGTAATACAAATTTAATTTCAATTGGTGTTTGGATTAATGTAACAATTTGTATTGTAGTTGTAGAGAGTGTAGAGGCTGTTGTTAATGAGCAGGTTGAGGTTGAGGCCGAGGCTAGACAAACTGACCTCAATGTTGATGATGTGACTAGATTAGGTAAAGAGCTATATGATTATAAATATTGTCAATGCCTTTATTACCAAGGAATCACCGCCCGCCATTAATGAATATTAATGAACACTTACACCATGAAGAAGACAAATGACTAAACAGAAAGAGAGGACCAACTGAACCATCTTGTGGTTAGTCTATATCACATTGAGAAAAAACATCAAGACTTGAGAATCAAAACAATCAAAAGTTTCTTCAAGACCATGAATGATCAACAACAGTCCATCAGAAAACAAAACACTAATCTATGTTATCATTAAGCCATAAAATATGTCTTTAAAGTTTAGAAGCATCACAAAAAATTTCAAGAAACATAGTACTATCCAAAATATGTCTTTAAAGTTTATTTCTAATGATTATGATGATTTTGATGTTGATGTATATAATTTATTTCACTTACTGATGCTTGCCTAGATTGAATTTTGAATTGCCAGGTTGGAGAATGCTTTCAAAGTTTAGGGTCTGTTCCACATGATACTCTTAGTTATAGCTCAGATGCAACTCAACATATTTTTGATGCTGGGCAACCCATTGCAGAAACTCATCCGCAGGTGAAATTTAATGTTGTGAATCTTGGCATTGTTCATGTTATTACTTTTCCTCATGTTTCATATTTGTGAAAATGTTTCTTGGCACTATCTTCTTTTTCAATTCCTATATTTTCAGCTTTTTAGATCATTAACTTAAGCATTACATGTCTTTGTTCAAAGTTTATTCAAACACTATATTATATCTTATTCTTATTACAATGTTCTTTGTTGTGGGGTAGGAGGTCAATCTTCATTGTCTTCATCGTGGGCAACAGTGAAGATTTCTCTGACAAATAGTAGGTCTTCTTTAGTATCTTATAATAACATGCTAAACTGATAAAGGTGTTATGGGCATTTAATCTGCAATTACTAATAGATTAAGGACATTATTACTATGCTTAATGTTCCATTTAAATGCATTTAACAAAAAAAAAAAAATTTACAAAACTAAACCAATGGCATCTTTACAACAAAGATGTGTTGAGGAGTTTGATCCTTATTTAATGTTAACTGTTCCTACACAATCCACTCATACAAAAAAGAAATTCTATGTGGAAGGGATGGTTGATAGTGTCCCTTGAGGGAAGGGGGATCGTGAAAGACTTGTTATCATTGTATTGTGTATTTCCAATATGTTTGGATGCAGGGCAGACCAGGAGAATGAAGGATCATTCACTGATTGCATCATAACCCAGTTTTGAAGGGTCACTGGTTGAGGGGACAGTCAAGGTCTCGATGATTGGGCCATTGGAGGACTGTATTTCTTTGTATTAATTTCTATTCAAATTAGATGCATGGATTTCTTGTGAATTATCAGCTGCTATGTATCCTGCAACTGCATTTGTAAATCTGCATATACTTCTCTAGGGTTGTAAGCCACTTAGAGATCAAAATAGAGAAACAAAATTAGAATCATTCTTTGTCCTATTTCCTTTTAACAAAGTCTTAACTATCAATGATACAATACATTTGATGCCCTAAGTTATCAATACAAATGACGCCTAGCGAGAAGCTCACGGGCTGTCCATTTGATAACCACAGTCAACATTTCAAAAAAATGGATATCCTTCAGCACAAGCATGAATAACATCAAATAATGGAGTTAAAGCATGGGCTAGGGCACAACACTAGTAGAATGCAGTCATTTCAGTGAAAACAATATAAAATGGCATCATTAAACATGTATGCCAGTAATATCAACAAACGCGAATCCAAACATTTGAAAACCAATGACATATTTACAATAAAGTTCTAATATAACTCCCAACAATTCTTAAACATACTTTATCTGATATGATGAATTCTTAAACAATTAAGGTTGGAGTAGACATAGTTATCACAAATTTTTTTTGTGTGGTACAAGGAAAATTTGGCTAGGTCAAATCTTCCTTCGTGCTAGCAGTCTACAGAATTAGACCTTTATTAACAATTTATTATATCAGATAACTAGTATGTTTAAGAATTGTTGGGACTAGTCCTTTGGCATGTATTAAACTGAATATTTAGAATTTTTAGCATATTATTATCATTCTATTTCTTTTTTGTAAACATGCCATTGGTTCAGTTTTGTAACTTCACTGTTGTATGAGTGGATTGTGCATGAACAATTAACATTAAACAAGGAGCAAACTCCTCAACACATCTTGGAAACTCCATTCACTTCTACAAAGAATAAAGAATTTAATCCATTCAACATTACATATAATCTTTAGGCAGTTACATTTTTTGACTGTGTAGAGGAACAGTCATGACCAAAACGATCAAAACTACTTTCACCCTTGCACAAGCTATTCCAAACTTCAAGTAAAATGAGCAATATGCTATATCAAATCATTCATATTCATAGTAACCATTCAAAGGATCATTTTGTCAATGAACCCTCTGACTGTACCCCTATGATAGAGAAAGGAAACCTCAAAATAGATAAAGGAAACTTAGTAAAACCAGTCTATGCCACTGTTTATGAGGGTACAGTCATTATAAGTGCCTCTCAAACCTCTCCAAACATGTAAGATTGTCTTTAAATACTTTATTGATCTCTTCTAAACATTAACCAAATCAAACCTACAATTGAATCCACACACAATAACCCCAAAATGAAGGGTTTTGTATCCTTTAATGAATCTTAGTCACTGGTAATGCATGGACAGTCAAACCTGTAGTCTCCAAAGAATTCAATAAGTGATTGGATTGTATTTAATACACGCCAAAGGACCAGTTGTATGAAATTGTCAATCACATAGCATTTCACTGTTGTATGAGTGGATTGTGCAGGAACAATTAGCATTAAACAAGGAGCAAATTCCTCAACACATCTTGGAAACCATTGAATTCAATAATAAATGAAACCTAACACCAACACTATTCCTTCCATTCACTTCTACCAAGAATAAAGTATTTAATCCATTCAACATTACATATAATCATTAGATAGTTACATTTCTTGACTATGTACTAGAGGAATAGTCATGACCCAAATGATCCAAACATTTGAAAACAATGAATCGATATCCTTGAGCTCAAGCACCAATAACATCAAATAATGGAGATAAAGCACGGGCTAGGGCATGACACCACTAGAATACGATCATTTCAAAGAGCATTCATGATCAAATAAAATGCAATGCATTTGAAATTTGTGGTTGAATATGATGCTAGAGGCTTGAAAGATGAAGAAATCACATACGAAGAACATGCCATTGGTTCAGTTTTGTAAATTTGTTTTTTGTGTAATTAGTAATTGGCAAATTAAATGCAGATAACACCTTTATCAGTTTAATTAGCATGTTATTATCATATCAGATAAAGTATGTTTAAGAATTGTTGGGACTGGTCCTTTTGTGTGTATTAAACATAATAGAATTTTTAGCATATTATTATCAATCTATTTCTTTGTTTTAAACATGCCATTGGTTTAGTTTTGTAGATTTTTTTTTTGTGTTAAATACATTTTTCGTGAGGAGGGGTCTTGTTCTGAGGAGATTGATGAAGATTGTGCACCTCAAAAACCAATTCATAAGGTACCATTCCATGTTTCCTATTCACTTATATTTTTGGTTTGGTAAATCTCCTTATAAGTTTCATGTCCTTTCTTTTGATTACTATGGATGAGATATATATCTTACATTTAACATTCAACTTCTTTACATTTTAGAACATGTAGTGTGTTTTTTGAGGATTTTACCAAATCAACTTTTAACATAAACTGAAAACACCAAACTGATATCTTGCCCTTGCAACATGACAAAATATTTGCATTTGACCAATAACTGCAAGCAATTGAACGATAAATCCACATACCTGTATCTTTGTAAAATACCTGGAACGTCAAAAAGATGGCTAAGTGGTTGCCGCCATGATTTTTATGTACTGAATATGGAAAAAAAAAACACCAAAAAGAATTGAATAGAAAACATGATTGGTCATTTCAGAGAGCATTTATGATCAAATAAAATGCAATGCCTTCTCTCACTCTCGATCAGCTTTCACCCGCTCATTTTCTCCCACTCCTTTTCTCTACAATTGAAACAAAAATGATTTGGGCATTTCAAAATAGTGAATTGATATCCTTGAGCACAAGCACCAATAACATCAACTATTTTGATCTGTGGGTACCCTAATGTTGGCAAGAGTTCTTTTATTAATAAGATTACTCTGCAAACTTGAAGAAGCGATATATTTTGGCAAATGAAGAGTGGAAAGATGATGATGTTCCTGAGATCATGGATGGACACAATGTTGTAGATAGAATGGGAAGAAATCTTTCGAGCTTGGTCCTAGATCCTTCGACAATTGGGGTAGGATCCAGACCCAGGCTAAAAAGATGTCTTCCTTTTTGTTTTTGGAATATAGGCTCTGCTACTGCAACAATGACAAACTGCGATGTACATATCACAACAGCTGAGAAACATAAATGTAGGCATCATGGTCACAATTTTTTGGAGACACAACATAATTGAGTGCTATTCCTAGATGATTCAAAGTAAGCACTACTTTGCATTGTCTAAGAAAACCACTCAATTATGTTGTGTCTATGAAAAATTGTGACCATGATGCCTACATTTATGTTTCTCAGTTTTTGTGTCCCGGGACCCCTTATGACCCTTTACAATCCCTAAGAATACATCTTAGAGGTCTTAAAATGTCATAAAGGGTCATAAGAGGCTCCTAAGAGGGGCTAGGTGAGCTTCCACCTTCACATGGTTGGCCCTATTAAGTAGAGAATGTTAAACTATTCTCAAAACAAAAAGAAGCTCAATAATTTAAGGTCTCAGTCCACGGAGATGCTGAAAAAATGACAAGAATCAATGATGGAGAGTTTTTAGATTATGAGAAGACATATATGGAGTGGAGACCAGATTGAGTACCAGTGCAGAGATGATGATTGAGTAACCTACATCTATAAAACCTTCACAGTTATCCCTTCTTTGGCCTCCACTCATTCGTCTTCTAAAAAATGGTTATCTAGAAACTTTGGATAGTGTTTCTCATCCATGCACGAAATGTGCTAGTGATTGTATAAAATTACTTTAGGCCTCCAGTATTGATGAGATGTACAAGTGTAAAATGTTTTTGTGAGATTGTGATCAATTTGTACAGTGTACATAAATGCAAGGCGGTGATTATTCTCGACGATCGATAGGTAGCTAGGATTAAAGATAACACAACTCAAGAGACCATCATAGGTTGTCTCTTTCTTCAGTTTATATTATTGACAAAATGTTTTACCTTTCATTAGCTCATCAAATCTGGGGATTTGAAAGAATTTAATAGAATATTTTCATGACAAGGTATATTCTTTAAGTTGACATTGCACAAATTTATCTACTTCGTGCACTTGTATACTATGAAGATGGCAATAAAGAAGCATCTCCTCCCATGGCCATGCTTCTTTATCGCCATCCTCATAGTCTACAAGTGTGTGAAGTAGATAAATTCATGCAACATCAACTTAAATAATATACATTGTCATGAAAATATTCTATTAAATTCTTTCAAATCCCCGGATTTGATGAGCTAATGAAAGGTAAAACATTTTGTCAATAATATAGACCGAAGAAAGAGACAACCTATGATGGTCTCTTGAGCTTTGTTAACTTTAATGTGCCTATCCATCAGTTTTTTGACAATTTATAATTAATTCTGACATAAGTGCTATGCATTCGATAGACAAAATGTCAGAAAAAAATAATTTATGACATTTTGTGTGATAGTAATGCTATACGTTCGACAGGGAAACCTGTTAGAGAATCCTGCACAACTGTTGCTCTTCCGACAGTTTAAGTGTCGTAAATAGAACATTTTTGATAGAACATTTGATAGTGAGGCCATATCACCGATAGGTAGATCTATCAGAATTTGATGCAAACTGTCGCTATTCCAACAGTTCTAATGTTAGAAAGAATATGTTTTTGACAGTTAGTTCCGATAGAGATTGTATATTTCTGATAGGTCTTGTTATCGGAATTTTGATGGATGTACCGCAGGAAATGCCATAACGAAGCTGTTGTCATGTGCAAGTTTCTGACGTGACATGGTGTTGATAAACTAACATATATGTCTTCTATCATAATCTTCTATGCAAAAATGGTGACAGACTCAGGTGTCAAAATTTTGACAAATTGTCATCAGAATTTGACCTCAAATGTACTAGTGTGGAAGGAATTAATGAGGTAATCACTGAGATGGTGATTATATACTGTGACAATACCAGTGAAATTAATATTTCAAAGAATCCAGTGATGCACTCTAAAACAAAGCACATATCTATTAAGTATCACTACTTAAGGGAACAAGTACAGGAGAAGCAAGTGAAGCTAGAATTTGTTACATCAAAAGAACAACTTGCTGACATATTTACAAAGCCTCTACTGAAGGATACATATGAATACTTGAGGACTAGACTTGGGGTCCGTCCCCTTTCTATCGGTCACTAAGGTGATCTAGAGGTTGCATCAGCCTAATCTTATCAGAAGATCATACATGTTGATGCAACAGAGTTCACAGTTTGGACTTCTATCTAAGGTTGTGAAAGGTTGAAGTACTGGAATAGATTTTCACATCAGTATACCGAGATATAGAGAATGCACCAGACAATAGAGAGTTACATGGCTACTACAGAGTTGTATGTTTTTATTTCTCTTTGGCATTGCTGTCAAAGTGAGAGAGATCAATATGAAGAATATGAAGCCAAAAAAAAAGGGAGAGAGATACAGAAAAGGGAGAGCATTGAATATCAGTTACTAAGAACAGAAGAAAACCTATGAGCTGAAAAGATCATATCTGTAGAAGTTAGTCTACACTTGCAAATGCTTTTGTGTAACATAGTGATTAAACATATTAAGCTAGGGAGAGCTTGTACCAAGTTACAACATTTGTTGACAGAGTTGTAGAATACATGTTTGGTATGTGTATGGCATATTTCATATTGCTTGTGTTTCCATCAATGCCAAAGGGAGAGATTGATGAACTACAACTGATTTGAATAAATTGTATGACTTGAAGATCTGTGATTTGAGATCACTGAGTTGCTGATTAAATATATAAGATGATTATATCAGTAATATGTTGTCATTGATGTCAACTAGTTTTGACAATACTTATCTTGTAAGTTACTATACCCAAACATCTGTAGCAAGAAGAAGAAAAGAGATGAAGAATAGATATATCTACATGAGGAAGATGGATATGACAGATGAGGATAAGGAATACATTGGGTAACTTATGAATGAGTCTATGACCTTATGTTATTGACTTGATTATGTTGCATTCATCTATGATGAAGGATAGAGAAAAATGCACAAAGTAGTGTGGTTGGTTAAAGAAGTATTTCAGTATACACTGACGCAGTGTAGTGTATGCCAAGCATAGTATAAACTGAGCTTGTGTTCACTGATGCATTTCTTCATTAACTGAGCAGGAGAAAAAGAACTAAATGATTAGTTTATCCGATGGAAGTTGATGAGTTGTAAAGTGTTATGATTACAGAGTTGAAGATAATGTTTGTTACAAAGATCCAAAGCTAACATAATTCGAAGAAGATCTAAGGGATTGAAATAAAATGTGTTACTAACACATCAGCCGAGGAAGGTTTAAGCGGCAAAATCAACAAAGGAGATTAAGTGGAAAAATCTAATGGATGGAATTAAAATGGTTTACTTGTCTATTTAAGAGACTAGGATTTCATGATGAAATCATGCCAGAAGAAGGAGACTGTAGAGATATAGCGTGAACAAGCTTCATGCATGCCTGATTAGACTGGTTAAGGAGAACTGAACTACAGAGATTACCAAGCATCAAAAAGCTATAACTGAGAGACAATAAGTTATTGAATATTGATTGAAACAAAATTGAAATATTGATCAGAGGATTTGAATGAGCCTAACATAGATCTAATAATCTAAAATTGAAGTTGTGATGTAATCAGATCACCCGCTATTACATTTTAGCCATTGTAAATAAATAAATTTATTAATAGAGTGGACTAGAAAGTCTTATAATGTCATTCATAGAGTGTACATTTATTATCCTGTCAACCCCATAGTGAATGATGGTTGGATGATAAAGGTTGGTCTAAAATCCTCTAACAAGGTCACACCTCATAGTGTGTTTGTAACTTTTAACAGGGTTGGGTCTTCACCAAACTCACTTTAAAAGAGTGAATAATTTTTGGGTTATCGGTCTCAAGTGGTTTTTCCCTTTACAGGGTTTCCACGTTAAATCTCTTGTGTGATGTGTTGACTATGATGATTTTTTGTTGTCATACTTTACATGTTGCATATTGGATTTGATCAGTAGTCACTATCGGTAAAAGCATAGATAGAATACTATTTTATGCTATCAAGCTGCAGAAGTTTTAGTAAATTGTTTTTGGATATACATTTTGTGATTGGGACTGTGGATAATTGATTCACCCCCCTCTTAGTTATTCTAATAGAGAAGTCCACATCAAGCATGTCGTATGTCCCCACATCTTAGTTTGAAATGTTAGGGAAGGGTGAGAAACTTGAAGGAGGAACAACATCCAACACTGTAGGGACCATCGTTAGATCCAAGCAAGGACTTTAGTGGGAGTCTTCATGCTCTTCACTAGGAGTGATTGTAAGATGTGTAGAAAGAATGTTATGCAAGTCATAATCCATATCAATATTCTCATATTAATCATAACTAACATGTACATTATAATCATCATCAAGAGTATCTTCCATATCAAGATTAATAGAATCTAAAATACACACAAAATCATCATGTTTATCCTTTTTCAGATTGTTATTTTGATTAACTTCCTTTAAAGACTCAAGCATGGGTTGATCTAAGAAAAAAAGTTTGAGAGGAAGATGCAGTGCAAGAAGCAAGGGCATGAGCCTTAGCCTTATCTTGATAGTTCTTGCAACGCTGATGAGCATGTTGGTTACACATGGTTTTACAAGATAAAATTGAAGGATTAGGTTCCACAATCATAGGTTTTAGGGAGGGAATGACTACGGGTTGAGGAATGATAGGTAGAGGAATAGGCGGGGTAGGTAAGATAGATACAAGAGTAGCATCCTTAGGAAGGATAAGCTTGATAATCTTTTCCACCTTGTAATGTTGATAGGATCAAAAGAGATGATCAGGATGACAAGGCAGTTTTTGAGGAAGAGATGGACAAAAGAAATCTATATCAACACAATCTCAAGGACATGAAGGTTTGTGAATGGAATGATTAATCGTGATAAATTCTCCTTTGTGGGGAAAATTTATGCACTTATGAATAGGAGAGGCTATAGCTTGCATGGAGGAAAGCCCCATAATTCCAAGCTTAACCTGAAATTGATCTGAAGTAGGAATGCCAACAAAGGTAGTGTAAAAAACCTTACCAACAATAGTCACAAGAAGATTAATATAAGCTTGAGGACAACCAAGAAAACCATACAATTTTGATTGAAAAAACTAGATGTATCATAGGTATTTTTATGCAACCCTTTACTAAAAAGATGTTCTTTAGTGATAACATTCACAACGGAAGAGGAATCAATCAAAATACCATGGGAAGGGATATGATAAATCTTAATGGTAATGTAAAGAGGGCTATTAGGTGCTTTAAACATATTGGAGTCATCAAAGGTGATATGAGATGAAGGTTTAGGAAAAGGTTGAGGTTGAGACTCAACATGATTAACCACATGATTAGCTTCTTCTACCTTGTCATCATAACTAATTTTGATAACTAGAGAAGAAGGTTGATTAATGCAATTTGTTGAATGTGAAGGAAAAGGATTGGTGTAAATTTTCAAATTCTAGTTAGGAGGTGCTACAGAATTATTTGTATTATTAACCTCAGCATCAACATATATAGCATTTTAATCAATAAGGTCATGAATAGAATTATTCAAAGCATAACAAATTTGAGTATCATGACCAGGTTGATGATGGTATTGACGAAAAGTATTTTGATCAAATGACTTAGGAATTAGTTTTCTAGTGTCAATAGGTAAAATAGGAGGAAGTTTAAGAATATTAACATTGATTAACTTCATCATCACCGCATGCAAAGGTTATGATAAAGATGTATAATTATGATTATGATGATACATAGAGGAAAAAATTGTCGTACCTTTAGATGTAGCAGCCACTTGATCATCAATTGTGTTTGTTGACTTGTGAATTTTAATGTATTTGTTAGGCTCAGAGAACTTATTTTGATTAATGAAGGAATCACTCTTATCCACTATAACATGAGTAATTGGAATAGAGCTCTCAATTTGGCTCACTTGTAACTTGTAGTGGTGAAGCACTACACAAAGATGTGAAAAGGAAGTATACTCAATAATGATAATCTTATCTCTAATGTCCTTTAGAAAATTAGGAATAAAAATATGTTGAATATCATGATCAGTCACGGGATAAGATATTTGAGCATACAAATGCTTAAATCTACCAATAAAGTCATGAATTTTTTCTTTAACATTTTGCTTACAATGCATTAAATCAGTCAAAAAAATCTCAGGACCAATATTATTTTGAAATTGTTAAATGAAGGAATTAGCGAGCATTTTGAAGGAATTAATAGAGTAAGGAGGTAAAGAGAAATACCATTGCAAATATTTATCCCTAAAATTACACGTGAACAACTTAGTCATGAGCCTAAAGTCATGAGAAAAATCACTACATATAGTTTGGGAAGTCCTAATATGAATCACATGAGCACCCTTATCATTATAAGTCTCAAGATGAGGTATCTCCATATGTTGTGGGATAACAACACGAAGGATATGTATGGAAATGGGATTAGAAATATCACATGTAGGGATGTTGTACTTGGATTGAGTGAATTGAACAAGTTTTTATTGTAAAGTGGTGATAGTTTGAACTAAGCTACTGATGGTAGGATTATAAGAACCAATAGTAGGCATAGACATATTGGATGTACTAGGAAAGTCATAGGAAGGGGAAGGAAAATGCAATGATGTTGGTGGAGGATTGGAAGGTATGGGGAGAGGATTGGAATACAGGAAATGAACAACATTGTATGATGGTAATGAGGAAGGTATGAAGGTAGGAAGAAAACTTGAAGGAAGTGAAGGATTAGGAAGACCAACACTTAAAGGAGTGGAAAATTGTGTGGAAGTTTTCATGAGAGGTGGTGTATTAGTAGGAATACTAGGAATGGTAGTAGGAATCAGGATAAAAGGTTCAATGATTGTGGAAGGAGTGTATCCTAACTCTTGAACATATTCTGTCAAAGGCTTAACATGAGTATCAATAAGGTGTGGGATACCACACAAAATTGCTATCAGGATTTGGGTTCTCTTGCACAAGCCAATTTTCTAATTTATCAAAATCATGAGAGAGCTAATATCAACTTAGGAAGGAGGAATTATTAAGGTTTGATCCTCATTGTGGGAGGAATGAGAAGAATTATGCTCCATTATGGGATTGATATCTTGAGTGAAAACATTAGTATCATCATGGGTCCTAGGAAGAAAAGAGGAATCATGATCAAAAGAACCCATGAGTCTATGGATTCTCCTAAAAGGAATGCTAGAGATTGGACTTAGTGTAATAAAGCTCATAAAAGAGGAAATCACAATAGGAAAATCTAATGAGATCTAACCATACAATTTTCAATGAAATAAAGAGAAAACAAAGATATAACAACACACACATAGGTAAATCTAACTCCAAAATAGGGTTCACTAATAGTAAAAAGGAAATCAAGGGATCAAACTCCAAATTCAAAAGGTAGTTGTAACACGTCGGGCTCACAAAAATGTTTAGGGGAAAAAATGGTGTTGATGAATTTAGTAATGTAAACTATATATGATGTATTCATTAATTAACCATTTCCACACTAGCATTCAAAATACAAGAGAAAGAGGGGTTTCTAGGTGTAACTCTCAATATAACCTAGGTTAGATTAGAAAAACCCAAGGAGATAAAGGGATGCCAATGCTAAACCCAAATTATACTATGGAAGTACTCAAGAAATTTATCTTTCATGTAATGTAAGATTTGATTAAGGCTATGTAAATGTAATTGTAAAATTGAAGTAATTGATTTAGCAAGATAAGAAATAGAGATCTAGGTGCTAAATATAAGCAATCAGCCCAATTAAGATGTGAAACAAGATCTAAGAAAATATATGAAATAGAAAATGAGTTACTACCTTGAAATGTGATTTTTTTCTCTAAAAAATGCTATTATGGACCTATAACTAAATTTATGATTGCAGATCTGTGATCATAGCTGAAAACCTAGAAAAAGCTAAAAAATCTCAGGCTTGTAGGAACAAGTCAACCATGTCATCATGTTTTGGAATAGGTCAACCTAAGTCACTGTGTTCTAGATGCACTTTTCTAAAGTAGGCCCATATTTCTATGATAGATCTCTATTTGAAACTTCCAAATCTGTACGTGCAATTCCAAGATCCTACTCCTGCATACAGAAAAATAGGTTTTTTGGGTTGGGGTAGATAAGGGCTTTCCTTGGTCAATCCTTAGACTGAGGAATCAATCTTGAATTGAAATGTAAATGTATAAATGAAACAAGGAAAATGTAAATATTCAACTTTCTTGAAGAAACCCTTGTCAATAAGGATTTTGTTGTGTTTGTATGTTGATCTTGAACTTGCAATGTAGGAAATCTCCACAAATGCTATGGATCTACCAGAATCACTTCATGGATCCATGGATGTAAGTGTGCATCAAATGAAGAAGATGATGAATGCCTCAATATAGATATCCTCCATTGATGGCAAAAAATATGCTATACCTTGAAGAGGAAAGATGCTCACAAAGGATCCTTGAATCTTTGAAGACTTGAATGCTTGAATCATCAAAGTATCTCCCTTTCTTATTCTCCTTACTTTCAAACTTTCTTATGCATGTCTTGTTTTTCCATGCCTTGCAAAATGAGGTTCCTAGGATTCCTTATATCTTAGTTTCCTAGTGGGAAAATAAAGCAAGCTGATGGGATCACCATATTTTTAAAATTAAATCCATGAGACAACACCGAGCCCAAGGTTTACAAACCTAGGGGAATAGGTTGACTTGGTCAACTTGTTATAGGGTTGGCCTATAGGGAGCTAACCCTGAGGTCTCAAATATCACATTGTTGAAAAAGGAGAATATGGGAATGAATAGGAGAAAGAGGTGATTGAGGACAAATCCATCCATGGTCCAAAAAGTCGATAGAGGTTGGGAGATAAAAGGTCTTAAGTGAGGAGTGCGTCCATTTTAAGACGATACATGAGCATAGCTTTACTACATGTTTGGATGTTGTCTCCACCTTACATATCTCCACCATAAAAGGAACAAATGCCAAACTAATCAATTGGACACTATGCCAAGAAATTGGATTATGAAGGAATCCATCAAACATCTCACATGGTCACAAGGAAATCTCACAAACAACAAAATGCACTAAAATCCCAAATTTGGGCAAAAAATAAGAAGATATGAAAATGATCATTTTACTATTGTGCATGCAATGAATCTAACTTGTCAAGAGCATGTGTAGACAACAAAATGTTAGCTGAAAACATGCATGATATCACACAATAAGAAATTCACACACACCACCTTTGATTGAGCCAAAATGGGAGCACTCAAGCCCCATTTGATTTTCTCATTTTGGAGAATGTGGATGTGTTCTCCAAACATAATGAGAGGATCCCCAATGCAAAGCTAAGATAATTGAATCCTAAATGCAAGCCAAAGGAGATCCCAAAATGGCACAAAAACTAGTATGGAGAACTAGTTTTTCCCTAGGGATTCCAAGAGAGGAAAATGATGAAGATGAAGATTTAGACTAAAAATGATATGCAATATTCATTTACCATTAACAATGATATTGTGATTTATATTGAAAGGAAAATAAAACGCTTTGAAAACAAATAAGATTCATTAACTATTTAACATTATGATATGTGAGCTAAGATTGAAATAAAGAACAAGGAAACTAACATGCTAAAATGCTATGAAATTCTAGAGCTAAACTAACATGATAACAATGCATAAAAATGAAAGATGAATTTCTGATCGAACGACTTCTATTTATAGATTTTTGGAGGGAGGGAGAGGGATTGGACGAGGTGGAACCTATGTGGTATCCACATAGGAGCCATATAAGAGACACATAGGCTAGAGGGGATGACTATTTTGAAAGGTCAATTTGAGACAAGATGGGAATTTTAGGTTTGAGTGGCTCAAGGTTGCTCACACGTGTGATAAACTTTGGGGAAGAGTGTGGGGGAAAAAGTTGTAAGAAGGAGTTGGAGCATTTAAGGAAGTTTAGTGGCTTCCTTGGGAAAAGTTTCTCACACATGCGCGAGAAACTCATTAGCTCTAATGAGGTTAGGAATCACTTTTAAAGTGAGGTTAGAGGAGTGATTAGGTGGGAGAGTAGGTTTAGCAAGTGAGGTAATGGGTGTAGGGTAGGCTTTAGTTAGGGATGTAGATTAATTTAAATTGGTTTTTGATTAATGCAGGCTTAGAAGAATATTAGGATGTGGGGGGATTAAATAAATAAAAATTTATTCAAAACGAGATTTATTGGAGACATGTATTAAAATGAATTTAATACATTAGAGAGGGGAGTATTAAAATTAGATTTAAATACTTTAGGTAATGAACCCAACTTAATTAAATAATTAAATGGGTAGAGGGATATGATAATAATGATTAATTAATTAAAATTTATTATGATATCACATAGATTATTAATTAAATAAATTTAATTAATAGGAATGATTTTTAGGTGTCCATATTTTGCCCCTCTTTGATGCAATGCTGTAAGTGGTATTGTGTCAAGGGAAAGAAAATAAGTTTCCCCATATGAAACTATATGTCATGGCAAAGAAATGACTATAAGAGGTTGTGCCCCCTTGAGAAAATAATTCAAAGAGAAGGTTTGTGGAATTTTATTGAAAAGGACACAAATAGGAAAGGAGGGAGGGGAAAAGAGGTAGAAAAAGGGGAAGGGATGATGAGTGAGATAAAAGTCATTCCATGAGAAAAGATGCGGAATGCAATATGAGTCTAAATGTAGTGGACAAGATTTGTGGATTTCTTTGTGTTAATGTTGGAGAGCACATCCTAGTTTTATATAACAATACTAGAGACCTACCAAGGTTACTAGGAACTCAAGGCTAGGTCAACATCATTATACAGGACTCACATAGAAAACATGCAAGGGTTTCCCCATCATCACACATGAACCCAGGAGGAGGCATCATGGAAACGATGCTGAGGAACCCACTGACAAAGAAGAACGCAAAATGAGCAAAAGGACCTACCCTAGATTGCCCTCATTTGTGGCACACCATGATATAAAGATATTGTGGTGACCTTGAGGAGAGGAACAAGAAGAAGCCTTCAAAAATATAACTAAGAAGCAAATAAACAATCCAAAATCAAAGTGATAAATCCAAGAGATGTCCTTTGTGAAAAGAGATGGACTAAATAATTGATTGATTAGATTAGGTCGGACATGAGGAAGGATGCATCCCACAAGGACCTGTTGGTGGGAGTCGCACTAAAGAATTGTAGTTATTGGAAAAATATGACACTGGGACAATCATTGGATGAAGGATAGTGACTAAGGAACTTGTTGAAGTACAAGGCTAGGTAGGACAAATCAAACGATCACATTTCTAAGGGACAAGTGAGAATATGTACAATGGGACTCGATGATATAGTACACAAGGAAGAGTTGATATTTATAGTGGATATTTAAAAAATATCAAGGATTAGGATAGGTCAATAGGGATGGAGATATATATAAATCTCGATATGCAGGGATAAGATCTTGCTTATACAAGTAATAGACATAGGAAGCTCAAGATGCGAGATAGTAAGTCATTTCTTTGTTTCAGATGTTTGATAATAGAAGACCTTGAGAATGAAAGTTTTTTATAGGGATGGGAGGTAAGTGGTGATGAGTGTGTGAATGGGGACAAGGGATGGGATTTTGATAGATAATAGAACAGTCCACTATATATGGCTCCTGTTTCCAGGTTTTCACCAACATACCTGTCCAAGATGCTTGATTGTCAAGTTTTCACGGTTGGATGATTTTTTATCTTTTCTTTTTTAATTTTTTAATTTTTGTTTTATTTTTTGAATGTTTTTGATATTATCAAGGTGCCTGTTTACTAGGTTTTCACCAAGACAATGATTTTTTCAGGACTTTTTGTAATTTTTATGGATTTTTTTAGATACATAGGAGATATTTTAAGCATAGAACCACTTTAGATGGATGATATTGAGATCATTAGGGGCTTCCCTTCTAGTGTAGAAAATAGATATGCTCTTGAGCCAAAATATGTTGTGACAATGTAAGGACCCAACCAATTAGGTTGAAACTTTCCTTTCTTTTCTTGATTTTCTTGCACTTTTTGAGTCTCCTTAAGGACCATGTCGCCCACCTAGAACTATCATGGGTGTACCTTCTTGTTGTAGGTTATTTGGAGTTGATTCTAGTACACAACTAGGTGATCATAAGTTTGTTGCCTCTTCTCATCTAACAAGTCTAGATAGGTGAGGCATGCTACATGATAGTCTTTGTTAGTGGTATATTTCTTCATAGATATACGTAATGAAGGAAGCTCAACCTTGATTGCTAAGACAAACTTGATACCATATACTAGGGAGTCACTACTACATTTGGGGGCAAATTTTGATAGAAGTTTTTGACGGGTAACTTTTTATTACGAATTTGGTGTTTTTTTTGTAATAGGACCCGATGATGTCGGTATTCTGATGGGTGTTTAATTGACCATCGGAATTCTGACAGATTTGGGGTATACATAAAAAAAAAAAAAGTGAAACGTCCTCATCATTTTTATTTCAATTGGATAGAGGGAGCAGGAGAAAAGGAGCGAAAGCTAAGCGCGGGAGAAGGTATGTGATTTCATCTTTTGAGCCTCTGGCATCATATTCGAATGCATTTCATTTTATTTGATCATGAATGCTCTCTAAAATGACCGCATTCTACTGGTGTCATGCCATAGCTAGTGATTTATCTCTATTATTTGATGTTATTGGTGCTTGTGCTCAAGGATATCGATTCACTATATTCAAATATTTGGATTTACATTTGTTGATATTACTGGCATATATGTTTAATGACGCCATTGAAAATTGCTGTCACTAAAATGACCGCATTCTACTTGTTTCATGCCCTAGCCCGTGCTTTAACTCCATTATTTGATGTTATTGGTGCTTGTGCTCAAGGATATCCATTTTTTTGAAATGTTGACTGTGGTTATCAAATGGACAGCCTGTGAGCTTCTAGCTAGGTGCCATTTGTATTGATAGCTTAGGGCATCAAATGTATTGTATCATTGATAGTTGATACTTTGTTAAAAGGAAATAGGACAAAGAATGATTTTTATTTATTTTCTCTATTTTTATCCCTAAGTGGCTTACAACCCTAGAGAAGTATATACAGATTTATGGATGGAGTTGCAGGATACATAGCAGCCGATAATTCACAATAAATCCATGCATCCAATTTGAATAAAAATTAATACAAAGAACTAGGGTCCTCCAATGGCCCAATCATCAATACCATGGGGATTGAGGACCAACCAGAATGCACACTATTTTAGAATTGAAGTTCTCATAAGTGGGTATATGTAGCTTCTTGACTAAGAATTCATACTGTGTTGAATCTCGAGGGATCTCTAGTAATGACCTGATAGTTGCCATGGAATTTGTAGCTTTGTTTTATAGCCTAGGTATTCACATAAGCTGTAAACTTAGGAAGTACTCTTTCCTTTTGTCCACCAATTACTTGTAGGGTAACAAATTATCATCTTTGGTTTGAAATTCATCCAAGACCTGCTTGATGATTAGTTGTGAATCACCAAACACTTGCAATTTTGTGATATTCTATTGGATAGCTATTTTGAGGCCTGTGATGAGTGCCTCATATTATAAAATGTTATTGGTGTAGGGGAATCCCAACTTGAATGATTTGGGGGAGTAGTCACCTTGAGGAGTGACAAAGAGGATTCACACTCCTGATCCATGAGATGTGTAGGAAGCATCGAGCTATAGCTTCCATGTTAGTTGTTCTTTGACCATGTAAAGATGTTCATCAGGGAACTTCATTACCAATGGATATGCATCTACTAGGGGTGCTTCAACTAGCTGATCTATAATTAATTTCTCCTTTATTTCTTTTATATTGACGTACTAGATGTCAAATTCACTCAAGAGCATAACCCATTTCTCCATTTGGCCTACAAGTGTTGCCTTTGAAAGCAAGTACTTGAGTGGGTGCACTTTGGAAATGAGCTTTACAGTGTGGCTAAGTATATAATGCTAAAGATTTTGAGTGGTGAAAACCACTGCAAGGTATGCCTTCTCCATGGGTGAGTAGTTCAACTCATAGCCAACAAGTGTTTGACTGATGTGGTAGATGGGTCTTTCCTTTCTATTAGCATCAAGTTGTGCCAATAGTGCCCCCAATTCTATGGTGGTTGTTGAAATATACAAGATGAGAGGACATCTTGGTGTTGGTGGTACAAGAATGGGTGAGTTGTCTAGGTATTCTTTGAGCTTCTCAAAACTCCATTGAAAGATTAGGTCCCACTTGAACCTGATATCCTTATGAAGAAGATGTGTGAATGGTTGACATTTATCAACTAGCTATGATATGAATCTATGAATTGACTGTAATTTTCCTTATAGGCTCCTTAGCTGTGTGAGTGTTTGGGGAGGAGGCATATCTATTATGGCCTTGAATTTCTTGGGATCAATCTCAATACCTCACCATGATACAATGAACCCAAATAGCTTACTTGATGTTATGCCAAAGACACATTTCTTTGGGTTTAGCTTTAAACCATAATGATGTAGGCAATTGAACATACAATTAAGAATATCAAGGCATTCCAACCGTGTCTTTTATTTGGATAGAATTTCATCCATGTATTCTTCAAGTATCTTGTGGAACATGTCATGGAAGATGGTTGTCATTTCTCTCTGATATGTAGCTCTTGCATTCTTTAACCCAAATGGCATCATACTATAATAGAAGGTGCCCCATGGTGTTGTGAATGTTGTCTTGTGCTGGTCCTCCTCTGCTATACGGATTTGATTATATCCTTAGAAGCCATCCATGAGTGACAACATCTCGTGGCTGACCTTTCGCAAGGTCAACAATCATGTCTATGTTTGGTAGGGGGAAATCATCCTTTGGGAATGCTTTATTCATATCTCTAAAGCTTGTGTAGATCCCGATTTCCCCTGATGGCTTGGTTACTAGAACCATGTTAGAGATTCATTTTGAGTAATCCATAGCTAAGATAATTTTTTTCTTGTAGGAGCTTTTCAAGTTCAAGTTTAATCAACATGGCTACCTTGGGATGCATCTTATGAAGCTTCTATTTGATTGGTTTTGGGCTTGGGTCCACTACAAGGTTATGATAAAATAGGGTGGGATCCATCCTAGGAATATGAGCATATGATCATGCAAAATTTATGGTTTCTTCTTGTAGGAGTGTTGTGAAAGCTGCTTCTTCACCTTTAGTCAGAGACGCTATGATGTATGTTGTCCTTAGGGATTCCTTAGTTCCCAAGTTGACTGCCTAGGTGTCCTCGATGAGTATGGAAGACTGCTCTGGTCAATAGTCATGGATAGGAGGAAGAGGCAAATCTTCATCTTCTAGCGCCTTGAAGATGTTTTCACTAGAAGATACACTATTTTTTTTTACCTTTTTAGAGTTATAATGTGCCCAAGAGGGGTTTTCACAAAAAGACACATTCTTTTCTATTTTTATTTTCATTCTGTAGCTAAAGAATTCCTCTTCTCTAAAGTATCTGTTACATTATGAGTTGTCATTAGTGTCACACATATAGTTAGTAAAGGATGCAAATAGGCTAGTCAGTCAACACACTAAGTATAGTAATCAAGTAGAGCACAATGCAAAATTAAAAAGTAACCGATCACACACCATCGAGCCAAATTATTGCTGAACATTGAGTATAGTTATAATGGAGAATTCATATATACCAAGCATCAGTATTTTACCAAGACATGAATGTAGTATATATTGAGTAATACATGAACAACATAGAAGTATGTAATGACATAGAATATAGGAAAAATGGTTTATACCGAGATAGAAAATGGTTTACATAGATTGAGGTAAAGATTTAATGGAGATATAATAATTAAATGGTGATTATCCCTATGCAATATTGATTTAGGTTATTCATATGGATTCTAGATTTGATAATTTCTAGATGATTACATAACCCTAATTAGGTCAAATCCTTATGATATAATAATTTTCAAGATGTTATTTTTTACATGAGATCGCACATGAGAAGTAGCCTCCTACAAGAGACATCTAAAGATCAAACAGGGGTTGTGAAGCTAAGCATTGAACAAGTATTCAAAATTGAATTATTATCAGACCAGAGGCTACCGAGCAATATTAGAAGGATATATTTATCACTAGAATTTGATATCAGTTAAGGGCTAATCAGATCTGAAATTCAACAAAGTAAGTTGCTACATCTAGATCACTTATTGTTACTTTCTAACAACTGTGGTAGACTAAATCTGTTAATAGAGTACACCTAACAAGTCTTTCATAAATCTCTTAACTGAGTGCACACTTAACAGTGTTTCTTAAATCCTTTAACTAGGTAGATCTTAACAGATCTCAATTGTTACTCCTAATAGGGTAAGATCATCAGAAGTGATCAACATTGTAAGCCCTAATAGGCAAACTTTATTATTGCAGTAGTGAAGCTTTGTGGGTGTCATCCCCATTACAAGGGTTTTTGCGAAACTTTATTTTTACCTTCTAACAAGAGGTTTTGCGATACCAAAATACTTGTGTATTGTGTATGAAGTTTCATGAAGGTTTACATGTTAGATTAGAAAGCATTTCTTATTTCAGTTATGTTATGAATGAATGGAAATGATAACATGACAATTGGTTAATGAAAGAGATCATCTTAAGGATAAATAATTTTTTTTTTTTAGGGTTACTAATTCACCCCTCTGCTTTCATTAAATCACCTTTCCATAATCCCAACAGTATCCCTTGGGGTCCAACTTATAGAAATATGCAGATTCATGACCCTAGTTTGGTTGTTGATCTTATGCTCCCATGAATCTTAGGAGAAATTCTTCACTTTGGAACTCATCAATGTGTGCAACGCTTGGTTGGTCCAAGTCTATGAGTTCAGGATAAATGAGGGGGAGGTCGATAAGGTTGATGATGAGTTGGTAGAGGACGTAGTTTCCCCTGAAGGTTTCATCATTGAATATATCATCGTAGGATTTCTTTTCTTCCTCTTTAGGGATGTATTCAAACTCTATAAGTTCATCTTAGATATTCAAGAGGGTAACATGGGATGCATTGGTGCTCCCAATCATAATATTGGGGCCTTGTATATGCAATCAAGGGGTGTTAAATCTAAGGCCTTGATCTCTTGGATTTTGTGAGGCTTCCATCAGATCTTTCGTGCCACCTTCTTTGGGTCTTAGACCTCCACCTTGATAATTCCATTGTTTGGTAGCCCACTTATGTGGTGCAGGGTATTTATATTTGAAGTACCCAATGAGATTGGTGTTAGGATCTGGGGGATCTTTGTACAACCATCTATTTATATTAGGGTCCATCTCTTGATTATTTATGATGCCATCTGAGATGAATGTAGATGACCACATTTGCTTCACCTCAGGCTCTATTTGAGGGAGTTTTCTTTGTTGACATGGGTGCCCTTGGATATATGGATCAAACGACAGGGCCTCTATGATGAAAGCATCGGTCAAACTATATTCACCACCACCTTTGTTGTTGATCTTGACAATGCAAAGTCTGGGGGATAGGATTGTCTCTAGATCACAGTGGGATCACGATGAGCTGGCAATGAAAGTGCCAATATCGATTCTAGGATAGTGGGTGTAGTGTAGAAATGATGCTTCCAATGCATGATAGTATGTGAAGGGTTGGGGATCAACATGGATGGCAATTTCAGTACCTTGATGTCAAAATTTAATGCACTAATGGTAGGTGGATGGGACAGCTTTTATGGAATGAATCCACAATTGAATGAGGAGGATGTTGTAGGGGAGATCAAGATCAACAACATGACATACAATTGCTTGAATTCTAGGGCCCATCTTGATGGGTAACGAAATGGTACCTTCTGTTTGGAAACTCCAAGTTATCATAGGCCTTGATGTTAATGACCTTGTGTGATATGTTAGGCTCTATGTATCCCACTTTCTAGATGAACTTTAGTGTGTAAAAATTAAGGGCCAAACCATTATCTATCATGACCCATTTGACAACAAATTCATTTACCATGACGCTGATACAAAGAGGGAGATTGTGATCAAGTTCCACATATGGTACGTCAGAAGGCTTGATGAAAAGGGTAAAAGATATAGATAAATGCCCCATGATGTTCTTAAACTAGATGGTGTTGATGTCTGTGGGGAAATGTGCCTCTTGGAGTCTGTTATTGAGGATTTATCGGTGAATGGGTGAAGTGTGAAGAAGGTCATGGATGGAGATTTGGGAAGGTGTGTTGCCATGGTGTTCCAAGAGGTTATACTATGCATTGTATGTGGTCATTGGATTACCACCAGCAATGGATATCCTACCTCTGCATGTGGTGACTGCAAACTAACTGTCAAAACCTTTGACATAGATGAAATTGACTATGGGATCGACTTGGGATATGCATTTGAAAAATTTGTCATAGTTGATATAGGCAGTGATGTAGAATTTTCCATCATCATGGTCACCTTGTTTGCCTTTCCCTTGGTTTTGGGGTTTTGGGTTAACATTGGATGCATTCTTTCCTACGTTGTATTGAGGGAACACATTTTGATAGATCTGCAGGTTGGCATTGGGTGATGGCTAGGTTGGTATGTCGACTATGATCTCTTTCTTGTCAATGAGATCTTGGATGTAGTGCTTGATTTTCATGCACTTTATGATGGCATGTCCTTTAACATCATGATAGCCACAGTATTCATTATCCTTATACCATGTGGGCTTTGGGGTGATCTCATCAAATGAATGGGTTTGGGTATAAACATTTAAGTTAGCACTAGCCATTCGGTGGAAGATCATGTCTGAAGGTTCATCGAGAGGGGTGAATGTGTACTTTTGATTGTTTTGGATGTGAGGCTTGCTCTGACCTTGGGTGAATGATATAACATTGGTTTTATTTTCTTGGTTTTGACAATGCTACATGGGTTGATGGTAGGTTGGTGTTGGTTGTTGATATGCAGGAGTAGGTGGTGTAGGATTGACCATAATGATTTGGACGTTCTTTGTGTCATTGGTTCCATCTGTAACAATGTTCTTGTTCTTATTCCAATAATGAGATCGGTCATTACTGAGCTTATCTTGTGAGCTTTATTTATAGTACCTGATTGTACCATCATCCAAGAGGCCTCTTTTGATATCCATTCCTTCTCCCAAAATGGATAGATAGTTAGTGAATATGGGGATAGATTCAGTTGGAGGAGGTGGTGGGGGTTGTGCTATGAATTAGACAATATATCATATTGTCATAGGATTAAAAATATGGGAATTCATTTATATCCCTAAGGAATTCATTTGTGCCTAATTAAAACCCTAAGAAGATCCCATCCTTGCAATGGGTTGTGATGTGGAGCTAGTAATAAATGCGAGAGTGATGGTGGGATTTTGCGATGTGGATGGTTGGTTTTGCAATCCCATAAATGGAATTCCTATCATGAAAGCAAGTTTTTTGGGCTTGTGTGTTGGTGATGAAATGTGGGAGAGATAATTAGGTGGAAGTTAGTTGGGTGATGGATAGAACGGGTGCTTGGGTGAAGATTTGATGAGCAGTAGAGGGAGGTGCTTATGCTACCCCTGGAAGAGTGGTTTTGATGTGGAGGCTTGGATTATGAAAGGTGGGGGTATTTATTGTGTGGAGATTTGTGTGGGATGTGGAGGTTGCACTTTTGTGGAGCTCTATGCGTACGTAGTAGCTTGAGATGTGACAAGTGGGGGTGGTGCTCCCATGATAGAAAAAGGAGCAGATTGTGCCATTACTTTCATGATAGGGTTTGTGGAGATAGATTACAATAGGAGAAGGATAGGTGAGGCCACTCAACATATTTGTAAGTTGGGGAAGATGATTTTTTGGATGACGAAGAGGTAGGCATCAGTGGGGATGTGTATGGGTTTTGTGGGATTGAAGGGTTGAAGTTGTGTCGGAATGGAAGTACCCTCATGCATGTAGTTTTCCAAGATGGAAAGATAATTTGAGCTATGATTAAACTAACCATTTTCTCATGTCTATGATGGCTCATAAATTCTTCCATGGAACTTGTGGTGGTTACTTTCATTGGATCCACCTACACGTTCTCAATTTGTGGTGGTTTTGGATTATATGTTACCATTACATTGTTAGGATCATTGGGATTAGATGAAATAGAGGTGAGGTTGGGGTCCATATTCTTTCTCTTCTTAGATCATGTCTTGACATGCATAAAAAATACAAGTCCTAGGATTGGAAAATGAAGATGCAGATGATAGATGAATGTAAGGTGTTTCTAAGGGAACCTAGAGATA
Organism: Chamaecyparis obtusa; assembly: GCA_027943335.1. Taxonomy (NCBI): domain Eukaryota; kingdom Viridiplantae; phylum Streptophyta; class Pinopsida; order Cupressales; family Cupressaceae; genus Chamaecyparis; species Chamaecyparis obtusa. The sequence goes on from BSBK01003739.1 coordinate 1,739,665, forward strand.
GGGATATGATAGTCCTAAGGAGATCTAAGGATAAATGCAAGATTTAGGATGAACTTGGATGGGCTAAAGGATTATTTGATTGCAATTTTTTTGGGGTGATGGGGATGTCCTAAGAGCTAAGGGTTACCTAGTGCCAAATGAGAATGAGCTTCATTTCCTGGTGTATGATCAAATTGGATGTGACTGTCAACCTTAGATTAAATTATGATCTTCAAAAGATGAGATCCTTGTCAATGGAGGCCAATCTTTGGATCAAGAAGATGAGACCTACAAAGACAAGTACAAGCTACCCTAGATTATTTTTAGTGAAAGGGCAAAGCTATAAAGATGGGTTTTATTTGGGATAAGGATTTGAGGAACTTGAAACGTAAGGTGCTAGGTAGATAATTGGATGGTTTGATTGATTTTTAGATTTTGATTTTTTTTTGTTTGGATTTTTAGATTAAGGATGATGGTTTTATTTAAATGAGACTATCTAAGGGGATGATGCAAATTATTCTAAAGGATGATCTATGATGCAAGAATGTAAGGATGGTGAGATAGTTTCATGGGATTCAAAAGGATGTGGCATGTGATAAGCCAACTATTCTTCGCTTTCCAGGATAACTAAATGATGGTTTATTTCGAAACATGCTCTGAATTGTATGATATTTCTATTATAGGTTACTCTATTGAGTTTGTATTCATACTTGGTTTCTTCCTTGATTGTAGTTAGGGTAGGTTGATGATCCTCGAGTTTGCATTCTTCAACTTTCTTCTCTTCATAAAAAAGGGCAATAGGTAGCTTTTCTTTCTTATGCTTCATGAAATTGGTCATATCTCAAAGAATGGTAATTGTGACAAACTCTTTTGAGAGCACTTAGGTTCAAATGGTGTTTAGGATGAATTTGATAAATTGGGCTTTCAATATGATTTTTCTCTCCAATGGAAAATGACTCAATTTCAAGCATTCAAATCACAAGATAATAGTCACACATTAGAAAACAATCTGGCAAGGGAAAAAGAAACCTTACAGGAGATAATAAATTATGATAATGACGTTGATAATATTTTTGAAGTCCTTATGATTTTGATAGGTTCTTGTTGCTAATAGTCAAGAACACTCTCTACCCTAAGGTGTTGGTTGAGTATGAAAATCTTCGCTCACTAAATTAGGAACACTTCAAGATCTAATCAGAATCTGGTCATCACCAAGCATGCAAAGACTCCAGTCATGATGTCATATTATCTGACTCCAAACACTTAGGAAGGCATGATAGTAAAAGTTTCTTTGGGAGGTTACTATCCTCCTTGCACTTGGATTATAAAAATTTCAGGGCTAAACCAGGTAGCTTCTATTTAATGGCTTTTTGTGAGGGTCTCCATTCTAACACACTCTTTGTTTTCACACAAGCACGATTTAGTCATATAGCCCCTTAAAGCACCTTGGCACAGGTAGTCATGTAAACATGATTTAGACCACGAGGCCTAATGATGTGTTAGGTGAGAGTCAATTATAAGGTCAAATGTTATCTAGATTTTGAGGCTTTAACCCCCAAAAGAAAATTTGATTGACATGAGTTGAAATGGTGGGCTTACACCTCATTCTCATGTGGGTCATTCCCAAGAGATTTTTACCTCTACTGGAAGGCCAATCTAAATGATGAAATTAAAAAAGAATGGATTCGAAATGAGAGGAGTCTAGATTTATGATTTTTCCTCAAGGGGAAAAGAGCATACTCTCCTATCCAATGTTGTTTTCTCCCAAACACATCAAACACGCTTGTTCATTCCCAAAGTCGCTATTAAAGTATAATGCCAAATGAATCTAGGTTTTTAATTGTCAAAAGAAAAGAGCATACTCCCATATCACTTAAAAAAAACTAAAAGTAGACTTTTATTAATATTCATAGAAGATGATTAATGAAGACACAAAGTTTTTTCGTATCTCCCAGGCAACCTGCAAGATAGATAGATTTAATAGTTTTTCAAGTGATTCTTTGGCTAGCGTCCTACAACCACAACGTTAGTAGTTTGAGGTGTTGATGAATTTGGAAATATCTTGTTTTGTGCAATGACCTAAAAAAACTTGTTAGAACCTACAAAATAGATGGTCAAGGACAATATGGAGCCAAAAAAATTACCAAAATCCAAAAACATTAGGATTTAAGGCTCCAAATTGTTCTTTGTTTCTAATATGAGAAAATAAAGAAGGATATTTTATGTGCAGAATCATGAGTATACACACAAAATAGTATGGAAAAAAACCTAATGCAGAGTGCCAATACAAGAATATACCATGTTCAGTACAAGAATACATGGGTTGCAGTATGAGAAAACGAAGCTAGAAAGAATGTAGTCAAAATGCAGACAAAGAGGGGAAAAGGAAAATCCTAGTATTCTCCACATGTAGTACAAGTATAATCAGTATGTAGTATGATTAAATAGGGCCAGAATGAGTTAAATCATACTAGTATTCTCACAGGATGATACAAGGATTGTCGGAGTTTCAAAAATAGATGATTAAAATCCTCAAATGAGGGAGAAATTTGCATGGTGGGTGTCCCACCTGGCATCCAAAAATGTGGATGTGATGAACCTAACCTATCAGGAGAATGCGTAGACAAGAAAACATTATCTTAAAACATCCATGCAATCATACAACAATAAATTCACACACACCACATCTGATTAAGCCAAAATGGGAGCACCCAAGCCCCATTTGATTTTCTCATTTCAGAGAATGTGGATGTTCTCTCACAACACAATGAGAGGATCCAAAATGCAATGATAAGATGATTGAATCCTAAATGAAAGCCAAAGAAGATCCCAAAATGGCACAAAAAAAGTATGAAGAACTAGTTTTGCCCCAAGGATTCCAAGAGAGGAAAATGATGAAGATGAAGCTTTAGACTACAACTGATATGCAAGATTCATTTACCATTAAGCATGATATTCTATTTGAGATTAAAAGGAAAATACAATGCTATGAAAACAACTAAGATTCATTAACTATTTAACATTATGCTATGTGAGCTAAGATTGAAAGCAAGAATAAGGAAACTAACATGCTAAAATACTATGAAATTCTAGAGCTAAAGTAACATGATAACAGTGCATAAAAATGAAAGATGAATTGCTCATGGAAGGACCTCTATTTATAGATTTTTGGAGGGAAGAAGAGAGATTGGATGAGGTGGCACCTATGTGGCATCAACATAGGAGCCACATAAGAGACACATAAGATAGAGGGGATGACTATTTTGAAAGGTCAATTTGAGACAAGATCGACATTTAAGATTTGAGTTTCTCAAGGTTGCTCACACGTGTGAGAAACTTTGGGGAAGAGTATGGGGTACAAAGTTGTTAGGAGTTGGAGCATTTAATGAAGTTTAGTGGCTTCCTTGGGAAGAGTTTCTCACACATGTGTGAGTAACTCATTAGCTCTAATGAGGTTAGGAATCACTTTTTAAGTGAGGTTAGAGGAGTCATTAGGTGGGAGAGTAGGTTTAGCAAGTGAGGTGATGGGTGTAGGAAAGGATTTAGGTAGGGATTTGGATGAATTTAAATTGGTTTCAGATTAATCCAGGCTTAGAAGAATATTAGGATGTGGAGGGATTTAAAGAAATATAAATTTATTCAAAAATAGATTTATGGGGAGACATCTATTAAAATAAATTTAATACATTAGAGAGGGGAGTATTTAAATTATATTTAAATACTTTAGGTAATCAATCCAACTTAATTAAATAATTAAATGGGTAGAGGGATATGATAATAATGATTAATTAATTAAAATTAATTATGATATCACAGGGATTATTAATTAAATAAATTTAATTAATAGGAATGATTTTTAGGTGTCTACAACTATCAAATATGTGAGTTTGGATCATGATAGAAATTATATAGAATTTACTCAATCCATTTTGATTCCATGAGCCTACTAAAAACATGAGACCCTACTAATTCCAACCTTCAAAACATGCCAAAGATGACATCATACAAAACTAGAAGGCACACAAAATGAAGCGAGCTCATAAACACCCAAAAGGGAAACTTGGAATTAAACCACTAAATTAAGACCCATTTTCTTAAACACACCCAACATCACAAATATCCAATAAAATTCCCATTTCAAATACCTAGGAAAAAGGAAGTAGCATAACTCCACAAAATCATAATTTTTAAATTACAAAAACATGAAAAGCTTCTAAAAGTCCAACCAAACAAAAGAAAACAATGAGAATGTGGGGGAATGCTAATTCTCAACCCATGAATCTATATCATTTTATTTCAAAACAAACAATGAAGAAAATCAAAAGATGTAAGATGCACTACCTCACGCCAAATAGCAAATACATAAATGAGGAAATAAAAATGAAATTCCCATGAGAACACAAATGAATCCACATAAAGGAAAGAAACAACAACATGAATCCAATGAGCCGCTACCCATGTTGATTCAACAAGAAAATCAAACACAGTGAGAAATTTAAGAATTTTCTCCAAACTTGTTTGGAGCAAAAATACAAATTCACAAAATGCAAAAAAGAGGAAAATGACTTCTTTCCTCAAATATAAAATCACTTTTCCAAAAAGGAATTTAAATAAAAATAACTTAAATAAATTAATCAACTATATACTTCCCAAAATTAAATTAAATCAACTTCAATTAAATGGAATTCAACTACAAAAAATTAGCCAACAATAAAAATCCATTTAAATTCTAAAGTTCAACCGCGATAATTGCGGGAACTCTAAATGGATAGACACATATACTGGTCTATCACAATATGCATATACTATCTAGATTTACCAACAGGTACCAAAGTTATAATATAATAATCATAGATACATCACCCATATAGCGATGATATTGGCTAAATCATGAACAACGACCAAAAGTATCTCCTATGCCATTGTCGGGGATAAGACACACTCAAACTTTTAGCTCAGGAATAACAGTGTTTGGTACCTATTCACTAAACCATATAAACACCAAGTGGATATTTTCACAATATAAATAGACAAAGCATATACATGAATAATAAAATACGCCTAATAGAACAATAATGCTCTATTGATGTGATCAATCATTTGTATTAGAATGTTGCAACACTGGTCATTCCATATTCTAATCCTCAATGTACACTATCATTTAAATAACACTAAAGCATTAAATAATCAATCACTCAATATGAGCTTATATCAATGAAAAATAGAAATAAAACATCTAACAACATATAAGATATGATATAACCAAGAACTAGATATATGAATCCAATGACCTCGAATGTAAAATACACTAGATATCATCATAAAGCATTGTGTCACATCAAACAACATCATCATGTTGATATGATCAAAATGGTAAACAACAATATAATCTAATCATCTAAATAAACAATCATACTAGTAACCAAAATAATGTGTTATTAGTGAATACATCTCATCATGCAGATAATCACAACATAATAACAAGAGTTTAGCTCAAATTAAAATAACATGGAACAAAATACAACCATGAGAGGTAGTACATTATCCCCCATAGGCATAGGATTACTCTTGGAAGCATGCAAAAAGATAGAGGTACAAAACTCTCAACCATGAAGCATCCTCCCAAGTAGTGGAAACTTTATTACTTGAATCCCATTGGACCCTTACTTGATCAATGTCTTGGCCCCGGAGGGTCAACCCCAATTTTTAAGAATGCATATTGAATCCAAAGAAAGTTTCTCATCCTCTACTTGTAAATCACCCCAATCAAGAACCTGGATCACATTAGGAATATGCTATCTCAACAGAGAAACATGAAAAAGTCATGAATGCACAATAGGATAGGTAGAAACACCAAATGATAGGTAACATGACTAATCCTCTCAAGAATATCAAAAGTTACAAAAAAAAATGATGCTAACTTAGAGCCTTTTCCATAGCAGATGGGGATCTTCCATATTTGAACTCACAAAAACACATGATTGTCCACTGAGAAGTGATAATCTAGCCTATGGGCATCAATATACTTTTTCTACCAATGATGAGAAGTAACCAAATTCTCTCTAATATGAACCACTTTCTTCTCCATATCATGAAGCATCTCAGGACCCAACACTACATGATCCTCCAAATGATCCCAAATCAAAGGTGTATGGCATGGTTGACCATACAAGGATTCAAAAGGGGATATGCCAAGAGAACTATGGCACCCATTATTATAGAAAAAATTAATAATGTAGAGATAGTCCTCGCACCTTGACTATTGATCCATCACATGCATGAGAAACATGTCCTCAAGAATCTAATTTACTCACTCTATCTGACCATCACTTTCAGGGTGATGCATTGAGCCAAAATTGAGCTGCATTCCCAAAGCATGCTAGAGAGATATCCACAGTGCAGAAGTAAACACTAGATCTCTATCCAAAATGATCTTTCAAGGAATCCCATGCAAACAAACTATATCCTCCATGAATACATTGTTGGAAGATTGTTGAGCATGTTAGAGTTTAGGATCTGGGTGTGCTGACATTAATGTTTTGTCATTGATGTCAACATATTGATTGTTGTTTTAGATAGTGTGTTCAAGATGTTCAGTGGAGAGGATTTAAGTTGATCAGATGATATGTTTGAGATCTTAATATGTGATTATAATCTATTATTTAAAAGTGTTTTTAGAACATCTACATAGGTTCACAAATGTTGGTATGCCAATTTAACTAAGGAATGATCAAGTTGCTAGTTGTTGGTGCCATAGTGTTATTGTGAATAGTGGATGAGTATTTGGTTTGGTATGACTTGGATTTTATGTTTCATAGGTTTCAAAGTTGGTGGTTACATGGTGCCTTATCATTTCATTCACATCTAGTGTTGTTCATGATTTAGAGTACACCAAGATATATTTTGTTATCAATGAGTTCAAAATTTTAGTGTTCTTATTGATCAAAGATAAAGATTGGTTTGGATTTTGTATTAGAGATGATGCAAATCTTCTGGATGGTATTTATGTTTCTTTTTGGTTTTCTTGGATCATGCAATGATCCTACTATTGGTTTGCATTGGTTGAGGTGATGATATTTTCTATTTTGGTAGCATATTGGCATTTCTTCATTTAGGTCTTAGCCGACTTGATGGAGTAACATGTTGTGATTCTTGATGCTATCTTTATGACACTTATATGTATTTTTGGATGAATATTTGGGTCCTATATAATTATTTTTTACTTGATTTGGATCACATTGGAGATCGATCATAATGTATATATCTTTTATTGTATTAGTTCTTAGCCAACCTAGTGATTGATTATTCTTTGTAATCGGTATAATAAGAGATTATTTTATAATTGTAGAGAGAGTATGTGTGTGAGAGAGATGCTGGTATTTTTATTCTACATTTGAAGAAGACTTTTTTACTTCATTGGAACTTTTTTGGTGTAGGAAATGCTATTTGTTAGTTTGGTTGTAAAGGACTATATGCCCACCCTATTGTAATTGAAGATAGATTTGTAAACCCAGCTGAGGGCTAGATTTGAGATTGTATTGTGAGAAGTGAGCTCTGGGAGGTTTTCTTGTTGATACAACTATAAAAATTTAGTTGCAAGTGTATCCTTTCTTCTCTATTTGATCTCAATCAGGAAAATTTTAGTAGAGTACATTCATCTAGTGTAATTAAAAGTAATAGGTATACACAACTAATTCATCCCTCCCCCTCTCAGTTATTCTTTCCTCCTTTTGTTCCTAACACACATGTGCTACCAAAGTAGCAGTATAAGAAGCTCTCATAGGGGAAGAGTGAGAATTCTTGGACAAATTGTCCATAGTAACCATAAAAGCATTATGATAGCACAATGAAATAGGTAGGTAGGTAATAAAATCAATAGATATAGTGACCCACTTCTATTCAGGAATGGAATGTGGCTACAAAAGACCTATCAGATGAAGATTATCCACCTTCACTCTCTAAAACTCAAGACATCTATCCACAAAACTGATAACATAACACCCCATCCTAGCCCCAAATTACAAATGTATAAGATCAACATGCATCTTCTTAATGCTAGGATGCACAAAATATGGTGCATGATCTGCCCCCCAAAATACTAAGGAATAATGATCACCTGATACTGACACATAAATGTGCCCATGGTTCTACAAAAGTCCATCTAACTCTAAGGATTAACCTAAAAAATGGTTTTTATGGGTAAGTTTAAACTCAATATCTACTCTAAATTCCTAATACCAATTGTTACCAAGTAAATCCTCAAGAATGCAGCTATGAAAATCCACAGCAACAGACAAAAAAAGGATCTCATGCCTTCTGCTACTCAAGGAATCAAATTTTTTTTTCCCCTTGATGTAATGAGAATCAAGATTTTACTCACACATAAACTCCATCCAATGATGTTGTCATGCATTTAGGTTTGGCTGAAAAAAGATATATTGCAAGCTTTGATGATCTCTATGCAACTAAAACCTATGACCCAAAAGGAAATGCCTCCAGTGTACTAGCGTATGCACAAACACCACTAACTCTAAATCATGGGAGGGGTAGGTCATCTCATTATCCTTGAGATTCTAGGGCTCATATGTTATCACTCTTCCCTCCTGCATAAGAATTTCCCCACACCCTCCAATGATGCATCAATGGACACCACGAATTCTCCTATAAGATACAAAACTTCCAAGATAGGTGCATTGGTCAAGCACTCCTTGAGAGCCTAGAAAGATGACTCACACTATGTGGAATAAATAAAATTCTTCTCTCTCCCTTAAATATAAGTGATAGGGTATTCCAATTGAGAAAATTCCTTCATGAATCAATGGTAGTAACCTGCCAACCCCATGAAACTATGAACTTCAAGAACACTAGTTAGCACTCACCAAAATATAATGTTTAAGGTTCCATATAAATACCCTCTACAAAGATGATATGGTCCAAATATATCACCTCATTCTAGAAGACTCACATTTGGATAGGTTTCCAAACAATTGATGGTCACAAAGACACTAAAAAAATTGACACAAATGACGCTCATGTTCCTCCATATCCCTTTGAATACACTAAAATTTCATCTATAAATACAAGGGGAAAATGGTCAAGATAGGTATGAACACACTACTCATCAAAGTCATGAATATCGATAATACATTGGTTAATCTAAAGGGTACAAATGTAAACTCATAGTGCCCATATCAAGTGTGAAAAGTTGTACGATGAATATTAGCCTCATGGATATGAGGATGGTGATATCATAACTTAAGATCTATCTTCTATAACACTCTTTCTCCCTTCATATGATCAAAGAAATCATCAATCCTTGACAAGGGCTATCAATTATTCAGCATCACTTTATTCAACTATCGGTAATCAATACACAAATACAAGGATCCATCCTTCTTCGTGACGATGATTACTAGTGCTCCCCAAGGGAAAAAAACTAGGATGAATATGGACCTTGGAAAATAAATCCTCTAATTACAAATAGAGCTTACTAAAATCCAAAGTGGTCATATGATAAGGTGCCTAAAAAATAGACTCAGCTTCAGGAATGAGATCAATACGGAAATCTACGTTGCACTAAGGAAACGCTCCTAGAATCTCACTAAAAAACACACCTGCAAACTCATGAAGAAGTGGTTGATCATAAAAAGACACCTCTAAATTATCAACCCAATCAAGGTCACTAATAGAGACTGTGAAAAACTAACAACCTTGCTGCATAGTCCACTTTAGCTGCGCAACTGAGATCAAATGAAGTGAGATAGGTCTCTAGACCCCTGTAAGCTGAACACACCCACATGTGTCATCACAAAATTGTATTGAATTGCAATGACAATATATACATTCCTTGTGGGAATATAACCAATCAATACACAAAATAATGCCATACGAACCCAAGTGTAGGATACAAAGATTAATGATGCTGGTAAAGGTGCCCAAATCCAACACACAACCATAGACAAGGGAGCCCATTTTCACTCTAGAACCTTGGCTAACTCAACCTACCAACTATCAACTTATTGTGCTACCACTAGCCCACATCACTCTTCAAGGAAGAAGGAAATAAAGGAATATGGAGTGCCATAATTAAATAAAATAGAAGTAGATATACCATGTGTTAATACTATAAGGTCCAAGATTACTAAGGCGGGGGGGATGAGGTGAACTAGTAATATATAATAACTAAAACTTTTCACAATTCATTCAACAACATCAACCACATTCATAGACTTTAAAATTTATGTATGCAATAAAAAAGTAACCATACAACCATCCAAAACATGTAAAAAGTGATGCTAATATTTTATCATGGAAACCTTGATTTAGGGTAAAAATTATGGTGAGAATTAACACCCACTAATGATTTTCACTCTTCTAAAATCCACCCTGTTAAATTCCTAGACCTATTAGGAGCTTTACAAATGCCCAATTGAAGCAGGAGCATCTTAGGTCCTTAGCAATCCTATGTCACCAAATTTTTTTTGGAGTTTGTCTATGTTGCTCGGTTCCTTCTTTGACCGAGTTGGTCGGTAGTTGGTCGGTTCCCTTTGGTTACCAAGTGTGGTTGGTTATCTGCTAAGCGGTCGGTTATTTCACTAGCGCTCGACATTGCCTGTCTGCTGCTCGGTTATCTTGCTTACCGACGGGTTTAGTTTTAGTTCTTGTTGTGGCTGACTTGTGCATTTATATTGGATCACAAATTTAATGTTGGAATCCATCATTGGGAAGCATGTGGTCCTAGATTTGACCATTTCTTCCATTGATTGTGGATCTGAAGGATGACTCAGCTCTGTAGCTTCTTGTATAAATGTAGATGTTTGGTTGTAGATTAGGAGGCATTTTTTGGATAGAAGATAGTAGACATTAATTTTGAGATTTGTAACAGATCCTCGCATGTTTGAGGACTTTTGAAACTCATTGTAATATCAGCCATAATTGGGAAGGCCTTATAGCCCAGCATGTATGCTTCAAATGTCTCTGTGTATGATTCAAATGATTTAAATGGATTGTGGAAATCTGATACTTTTAATGTATGATTCAATTGATGAAAATATATGAAATATTTTGGATTCTGTCTCTCACTGTTGTGTTTGTTGGCTTCTGCATGTGTTGGGTAGGCTTGGATCATTAGGGTGCACCTTGTTTGGTCCCTCTTGCATTCCTGCCTTGCTTCAGGTGGTATCAGAGTGATGTTAGATCTTGATCTAGTTCTGCGGATCTAGGTTTGTAGGTTCCTCTTGAAGTCCTAGTTGATTGTTGTGGGATAGTAGATTATGATCTAACCTGCAATTGTAGAGGGTTGTCAAGATGGTTTGTGGGAGGTGAGATGAAGATCCAAGATTGGTAGATATGCTAAGGTAGATTGCTGCTAGGTTAGAAGCTATTGAAATAGCCTAGAGAAGAGGTGGACATCTTGAAGATGTTAGTGATGATGAAGTTGAAGAAAAAAATGCAAATGAAGAACCTACACCTGTTATGGATCAAGGTGAAGAAATATTTTTGAAGGATTTGACAAGTCTAAAGTCAACACCACATTTCAATCCTCTTGAGTATGGTGGAAAGATAGATTCAGATGAATTGGTGGACTGGATCACCGAGATGGAAAAGTATTTTGAATATGAAAACATTCCTGAGGATAAGAAGGTGAAGATTGCAAGCACAAAGTTGAAAATTCATGCATCCTTATGGTGGGAACATCTAAAATTGGATGGGAAAAGGAAAGGAAAAGAAAAAATCAAGGTATGGAGTAAAATGGTGAACAAATTAAAGGGAAAGTTCTTACCTTGTGATTATCAAATTAACCTAGTTCAGCAAATGCAAAGTTTGAGATAGAAAGATAGCTCAGTAAAGGAATATACTAAGGAATTCTATAGATTAGATATGAGATTTGGACATGATGAAGATGATGTGGAAAGAATCGGTAGATACCTAAATAGTTTGAGAGTTTCCATCCAAGAAGAAATTAGTATGGTCAAGCTAGAGAACATTGAAGAGGCTTATCAATTTTCTTTGGAGGCCAAGGAGAAATTGAACAAGAGACATGAACAGAGACAAAGAGGTTAAGGTGGTAGATTTCCTAGAGGAAGAGGTAGATCTATTGGTGAAAATGGTAGATCTGAACCAGAAAAGACAATTCTAGACAAAGGCAAGACCAAGTAGAAAGGTGAAAGTTTGTCTAGAGGTAGAGGTAGTAACTACTGAGGTGGTTATAGCAAAGGAAGTTTCTAAGGAACTTGTTATAATTGTGGAGAAGAAGGACATAGATCTTTTGAATGTACATAGGCTAGCAAGAAGGATGGTAGTAGTAGAAATGCTTTGGTGTAGGAAGAGTCACGGAATGAACCTGAGAAAGGAAACAACTTGATGGTAAGGAGAGAAATGTGGAATGAAAGAAAAAAGGAAGATTTGGTAAGGAAAAGTTTGTTCAAGACCAGATGTAGAGTTTCTAAAAAAGTTTGGAATGTAATCATTGACAGTTGTAGCTCGAAGAACCTTGCATCTGAAGAGATGGTCACAAAACTGCAATTGGAAAGGTTGGTACATCTGAAGCCGTATCAGATTTTATGGATCAAAGATGAGCATACACTCCTAGTAAGTGAACAATGTTATGTGAATTTGAAGATTGGAAAGTACTATGATAAGGTAGAGGTAGGTCTGGTAGACGTGGAAGGGGAAGGCAACCTAGCCCCTCTACCAGTGTTGAGCAAGTCAGTAACCGCCAATAGTCGAGAGATGATCAGGGAGATGAGCATTAGGGAGAGTTCAATGGGCTTGATACTAAAAAGCTCCTTTGGGAAATCCTTAACCACCTTGGTCCTGAGCAGAATAAGGGAGAGAAGGATGGTTCTCAACATTTCTAGGGGAATGATAGAGAGAGAGAGAGAGATCCAGGATCCCTCTAAGGAGGAATTTCACTTTGGATCCTTCAGTGGTGGTAGAAAACCATATGAGGGGATGACCTATTCCCTTTAATGGGAAGAGCACTAGAATTGAGGATGAGGCATGGTTGATAGCCTTGGAGCAGAGTTTCACCTTGCACCCCTTTAGTAGCAATACTAGAGCTAGATATGTTGTGACAAAGCTCACAAATTTTGTAGCTGTATGGTGGTGGATTGAGGAGGAGAAGCTAGGGCTTCAGATGGATACAGTTACATGGGAGTTGTTCTCAGAGCATTTTTGAGAATGTTTCTTATCTAACTAGTGGAGGAAACAGAGGGCCGATGAGTTTCATAATTTGAGATAGATGACTATGATAGTGAGTGAATATGAGCACAAATTCTCTGAGCTCAAGCAGTATGCAGGATTTGGACATGATACAACTTTAATAGTACAACACTTTATCAGGGGGTTGAATGCACACATCATTGGGGAGGTCTTACTCTTTGAGCCTAAGACCCTTAGAGAAGGAGTTGTTAAAGCTACACTCATAGAGGCTAACTTAGCCTTGGGCCATGGTCAATTTTTAGGTGCTTTAGCAAGTGGACCTTCAGGTTCAGGATATAGAGGGAATCAGTCTCATGGTGGTGGAAACTTCAAGAAGTCATTGAACTTCTATAGAGGTAACCAGAACCAGTAGTAGGTTAAGTCACCTCCACCTCCTACTCAAAGCAATGGTTCTTGTTCCAGGAACTTCCACAATGCCAAGCACTTTAAGTGCAATTAGACTACTCAGCCAGCTTAGAGTGCTCAATAGAGTGTTAGCAGAGGTAGCTTCTAGCAGTCTAGTATGCCTTCTGATGGGAAATGAAACTTTAGGAGTACATGTTGTTTCACTTGCAGACAGTTTGGACATATTGTAGTGAACTATCTATAGAGTCCCCCATAGTATACTTCATAGAGGCTAGTAGCTTTTGAGCCCACAGTAGTAGATGCAGGATGCTCTCATAGAGTGTTTGTAGCATTAGATCAGTGACAGGTAGATCATCAGGGCACAGTAGTAGAGACTACAGGTACTATTCGAGGTGTATCCATTTCTATTTTATATGATTTTGGTGCTACTGATTCTTTTATATCTCCACATTTAGTGGAGCATTGTGGGCTAGTGGCTGCAAAGCAAGATAGTTTTTGGCAAGTGGAATTAGCCTTGTGAGCTAGGGTTGTAGCAGGATCTTTGGTTCCTAAGTGTGAGTTGAATTTGGGCAAATTCACCACCTCACTTGATCTAAGTGTGATTCCTTTGGGATCATATGGGGTCATTTTGGGTATGGATTGGCTAGGAGCTCATGGAGCTAGTATTGATTGCAGGAAGAAGACCATCAATTGTAAGGATGATGAGGGCAAGGAGTTTCAGATAGTGGGTATCCCACTTTCTATTTCTCTCTGAATGATTTCAGCCATGCAACTTAAACATTGTATGCAAAAGGGTTGCCAAATGTTTGCAGTGACCTTGAATGAGATTGATGAAGAGGAGAGTGCAAATAAGACCTTAGATCATCTTGTGTTGCATAAATTTCTTGATGTCTTTCCAAAAGAGATTCCAGGTATGCCACCTAAGTGTGACATCGAGTTTTGGATCGAGCTTGTTCCAGAAGCTAAGCCTATCTCTAGAGCTCCATATCAAATGACTACTCATAAGTTGAGTGAGCTTAAGATTCAATTGGAAGAGTTGTTGGCAAAGTGGAGCATTAGACCTAGTGTCTCTCCATGGGGAACATCAGTCCTTTTTGTTAAGAAGAAGGATGGATCTTTACACTTGTGTATTGACTATAGATAGTTGAACAAGGTAACGATAAAAAACAAATATCCTTTGCCACACATTGATGACCTTTTTGATCAAATTAAGGGAGCCAAGGTGTTCTCTAAAATTGATCTGAAGTCAGGGTATCATTAGCTATGGATTCATGATGCAGATATTCATAAGACTACATTCCATACATGATATGGGCATTATGAGTTCATAGTGGTACCTTTTGGCTTGACAAACTCTCCATCAGTTTTTATGTGCCTAATGAATGGAGTGTTTCATGAGTACTTGGATCAGTTTGTTTTGGTCTTCTTGGATAACATATTGATACATTCTAGATCCATATAAGAACATGAGGAACATCTCAGACAGGTACTACAGTGTTTGAGGGAAAATCAACTCTATTCTAACGCAAAGAAGTGTGATTTCTTTTAGATAGAGATTTTGTATCTTGGTTATATGATTTCAGGAGAAGGTATCTCGGTAGATCCTTCTAAGATTCAGGAAATTGTGGAGTGGTCAGCACCCACTAATGTGTTTGAAGTTTTTAGTTTCATGGATTTGGCTGGATACTATCACAAGTTTGTTAAGGACTTTTCTAGAGTGGCACATCCTATCACCTCATTGCAGAGGAAAGGGAAGAAGTTCATTTGGATAGAGAAGTGCGAGGAAGCTTTCCAGAAGCTTAAGGGGTGTTTGACTAGTGCCCCTATTCTAGCAATGCCTGATCTAGCCAGAGATTTTGTTGTTTGCACTGATGCATCATTAGAGGGTATTGGAGCAGTCCTTATGTAGGAAGGACATGTAATTGCATATGAGTCTCGCAAACTCAAGGATCATGAGCTTAATTATCCTACACATGATCTTGAGTTGGCAGCGGTAGTCCATTCTTTAGTTAGATGGAGACATTTCCTATTAGGGCACCGTTTTGAGCTTCATAGTGATCACCGTAGTCTCTGGTACATATTTACCCAACCTAATCTGAATGCTAGATAGAGAAGGTGGATGGAATTCCTATCTAAGTATGATTTTGAGATCAAGTACATCCAAGGTAAAGAGAATGTGGTAGAAGATGCTTTGAGTTGCAAGAGAAAGGTTTCTTCGGCTATGACTCTTAGTGTGGATTTGAGGAGTAGGATTCTCTAGTCACTTCCCATTGATACTTTGTATCAGGAGTTGAGTTCAGTGTTTGAGTTAGGTAGACCATTGGGGGTAGGTTCTCAGGATTTTTCTTGGAGTCAGATGGACTTATGCGACACAAGGGCTAGATATATGTACCACCATTAGATGATTTTTGTTCATTGGTCTTATCAAAGGCTCATCGTGCACCTTATTCGGCACATCTAGGTGTCAAGAAGATGCATGCAAACTTACGATAGCTTTATCATTGGCCTAGCATGAAATGTGACATTGTAGATTATGTGGCTAGATGTCTAGAGTGTCAGAGGGTCAAGGTAGATCATCAGCATTCGACAGGGCTTTTACAGCCTAATCTTATTCCATCTTGGGAGTGGGATATTATTTCTATGGACTTCATTTTAGGATTTCCTATGACTCCTCTTAGACATGATGCTATCATGGTGACTGTTGATCGATTGACTAAGGTGGCACACTTTTATCTCTTGAGATGTTCTTATACAACAGCTTCTATGGCCAGGGTCTTCATGTAGGATATAGTGAGACTTCATGGAGTTCCACGTAAGATTATCTCTGATTGAGATCCTATTTTTACATCTACATTTTGGACTTCACTATAGCATGATCTTGGTGCTCCGTTGAATTTCAGTTCAGCATATCACCTTGAGATCGATGGTTAGAAAAAATGGGTTAATCAGGTGCTGGAGGATATGTTGAGGATGTATGTCATGGACAGACAGACTCACTGGGAGGATTATCTTAATCTAGTGGAGTTTTCATATAATAATGGTTATCATAGTTCCATTGACATGTCACCCTTCCATACTTTGTATGGATGTCCTTATCGTACACCATTGAGTTGGGATAGATTGGAGGATTGTATTCTTATTGGTCCAGATATGCTTCATGACATGGAGCAACAGGTGATTCATATTCAAGAGCATTTGGTTACCACACAGGATAGACATAAGAAGTATGTAGATGCTCACTAGATTGATAGGCAATTTGTGGTTGGGGACAGAGTATTCTTGAGAGTGCATCCATGGAAGAGTCTAATCCATTATGGAAAGGGTTTGAAGTGGGCACCTCAATTTGTTGGTCCTTTTGAGATCTTAGAGAGGATAGGTCCAGTTGCTTACCATCTTGCTTTACCACCCAGCTTATCATGCATTCATGATGTATTCCATGTTTCAGTACTTAGACTATATATTTTAGATGTTACACATGTCCTTGATTGGAATGCTTTGCAGGTGGAGGACAGGCAGCTAGCTTTGGAGCCCATATGTATCCTACAACATCAGTATTTGATCCTCAGGGGTCAAACCGTCGACCAGGTAAGGGTCCAATGGGATCCAAACGATGAGACAACAACTACTTGGGAGGATGCAGCTAGATTCCAGGAATCTTATCCCTACTTGTTTGTAGGCTTCCAGGAGTAAGCCTGATACAAGGGGGGGTGGATGTAGTACCTCCATATTTTTTCTTTCAGTTTTTCAGATGCCATACTCTTTTAGGCCACTTTGTTGTGTGCAGATTCTATTATTTCAGTGACTATTGATGATCTAGATTATGGTTATCATTTTGTCATGTGATGTCATGTTTAGATATTGATATTATCATGATGCGATGTTTCATTTTTTAGTTGGATTATGATGTACTTACCCCATACTGGCATGTGTATGGTGTTCATATGTATGTATCTATTTTATGTGTCTGTATGGTAGAGGGAAGAGGCATAGTTACTTTCTTTGTCGAGATCCACGCCACCGACCGTAACCTATCATTATTTGTTATAGTTGTATGTACATGCTTTGATTTGTGATGACAGGTTTGCAGGTACATGGCATTGTCTTCCCTGAATTGGCAAGAGTGAGCGTGCCCATAAATACTCATTTCAATGGTAAAGAGGGGAGGTAACAGATGGAACCAAAACCTTGTCCTGAACCTAATTACCCTAATTGTTGGATAAGTATCTGTTGACTACCTTACCTGAATTTGTCAGGAGACAAAGTTCGTGGATCCCTTCTTTGAGTTTGTATGTTTATTAGATGACTCTGATTTATTGCTATTTGAATATGTGATTTTCTTTAGTTGTGGAAATTAATATTATATTGGAAAAATAATATTGAATTTATTTCCTATGTTATCGTATGACTATTAATTAATTAAAAATCAAATATTAGGATATTTGGTTTTAATTAATTAATTACGTGAAAATATAATTTAATATTATCCATTAGATATTAAATTAATAATTGCATGATTTAATGATGTTGGAATATTAACTTATTTAATAATGGTTTTTAATATTAACATGTGCTTTATTAAGTTTGAATATGTCATGTTTCAAAAAGAAGTCAACTTGTCTTTAGGAGACTAAGTTGAGTTGTGCACAATTAAATATATTTTTAATTATTAATTAGTATTTTCTCTCAACTAAAGAGGGTGAGTTTGATTAGGAGTTGTTTTGTGAGTCAGCTAGGGTTTGCATGAATGGTGGAGTTGAATCCCTAATAAGGGGAATTAGAATTTATTTTTTTTCAATCAAGTTGTTGGAGATTTTTGGAGAGAGCTTTTGGAGATTTTGAGACTTCTTTGTGTTCTTGAGCTTTTGTGTATGTGCTTGAGTTTCTAGGTGAAGATTGTTTTGCATCTGGATTATGGATTTGCATGCACTGTGATTCAGATCTACAGGATTGAGCTTTTCTATTGTCAAATCTGGGAGTTTCAGCATTCTACAAGCATTCTAATTAAGTTTCTAGCATTGGAATTGAGGTACGGGTTTGAGAAACTTTCCTGTGATTTCATCTGTAGAACTTTCAGTAATTTGCTATGCATGATTTGATTTATAGTTATAGATTTGTTTTTGTTATGCTTTCAATTTTGGGAGTTTACAGAACTCATAGATTTGAAATTTCATAATTTTATATAGACTTGGCATAGTAGGGTTATGCTGTCGAAATTTCGTAAGAAAATTCTCTATAAAACCTTAGAAAACAGAAAAATCAATTTGGCTATAGTATGAACTATAGAATGGATAAATTAAATAAATGGGTTGTTAGAAAACCAATTTGAGTGAAAAATTACCATTATGGAAAAAAAATCCCTTCTCTATAAAAAAAAACATAGTAAACAAGAAATTGCCAAAAAAAGACAAAACTACTCTTTTAACCCAATTTGGATGTAAATTAATATAATAAGTTAGTGGAGAAAAAGACAGAATAAAAGGAAATAAGGTTTGGCTTGTATTTGAAAAAAAACAAATATTTCCATTTTTGGGAAATTTCCTACTGTACTGTCATTTTCATTTTTGGAAATGTACAGTCCTATCATAATATATATTAAACAAATGTGTTAGTATTTTATATAAAAAAAATGTATTAGAAAATACAAATTCCTTTGGAAATGAAATTGTTTGTTTTGCAAAGTTCAATAAAAAATTTGGGAAAGTATTTAAATTGTTTTAAAAAAAAATTGATTGAGGGAAGTGGGGGCCACCGCACCCCCCACCTTCCCCGAGGCAGTCTCGGCTCCACTGCCGCATGACAGACAGAGTCTACTGCATGACAAACTAAGTACTGTCACATGACAGTACTTAGCCTGTTGTGTGGCAGGCCTGTCACACCGCCCGCGTGGGGACCGGGGACGGGGTAAGACTAAAGTCTTCCTCTCCCACATTTAATATATGCTATTCGATTTTTTTAATTTTGTTTTATATTTTATATTAAATTTTGTTAATTAATTTAAAATTAAAACTCTTTTTTTTTATATGGAATTTTGTTAAAAGGTTTTTTTTTTTTAAAAAATGATTATTATTTTATATTAATAATAATTTTGAATAATAGTTTTTTTTATTGGTAAATAATATTTGATTACAATAAATTTAGTTGGTAATTTTAATTAGTATAGATAAATTTCATTAATAATGTTTGATAATGATTTTTATTTTAATATTAATTAAAAGAATATTGTTTGGAGAATTATTGGGACTTAAAATGAAAATTTTATATTGCTTCTATTATGGGCCTAGTAGTTTTTGCTGCTAACCATTCTAGCAAACCTAAACTAATAGGTTAATTTAAGTTCATCTGACCAATAGATTTGGTCTAGATGCATTGACTAGTTTTGTTATAATCATATAATTTTAACCTGGGTATGAGGTTTAAAAATGTTTAGTTTTACCTTTGATGTATTTGCAATTTTGTGATCAATTTGGACTTTCTATTTGATAGTGAGCATATGAGTTATGGTATATTAGTACATGCATCAATTTATACTGAAATTGGCTGTTTAATTCAATATGATTCTATCTTTCCTACTTGTTGGGTTTATCTGTTTATGGGTACTAGATGACCTAGGAAAGACAAAGGCTTGGGAATTGTCTTTCATGTTCATATTGTTTCGTATGTTTTGCGTGAGTGTGTATTAATTTTATTCCAGTTGACCTTATAGGCTCATGTTGTACTATGTGATTCAGTGATTATGCTTATGTAGTCAATTCTAGTTTCTGTGATGATTCTGGATGTGTGACTATTTGTTTTATCTGTGATTTGATCTAGGAGAGATCTATGAGCCTAGGGTAGTTTACCTAGATATGTGTTAGGAGGTGGCCTACAATAAGCATTGGGGCCCACAAGTGGCTGCCAGGATCACTTATTGTAAGTTATTGTAATCAAGTGAAAACCTAATATAACACTGAGAGATATTAAAATGTACCTAATAAGATCAGTTTCCTCTCTCATGCTTGAGTGCTAGTACAGACTAAAATGAGGATGAGATGATGTTTGCCACCTATAGAGGTGTGTGTTCTGGCATAGTCATTGGCTTCATCTACATGAGGAGACATTGATTCTGTGTATGGTCACTTGAGTGTCGGGATCCAGAGTGATTACTAGGATGAGACTCAAGGGTTAGACGTACATGATGACACCTTCCTACACATAGTCTAGTTATCCTACATGTGTCGGTTGCCTCTGGATTAGTGGGTCATACCTATCACTATACTTGTTGACCTTGAGTTAGTTAGCTTTTAGGATTCCTTTCTTAGTAGTGTTTCCTGATGTGACTTGATTATCCGATTGGGGTCCAGTGTTATCTCCTCAGCATTGTGGGGTAGACCTTTTTTGTTCTACACGGACGGGTGGTAGTGATTCTTTACCATTCGAGATTCGATGTCCAGGTGCCAGTGTTTGATGGTGTCTTTGCAGTTGGATTCCTTATGTTACTTCATCTTTGTAGTTCATTACTTATATTCTTCTATTGTAAATCTTGTATTAGAGTATCACATGTGATACCTAATCTAGATATTGTAATTTAGATGTTAGAGTGATTACTACATACCCTGCGACATGTGCAGTGGATGTATGTTTATTAGGATTCATGGATATTCATGGAATGTAATCATTATGATGTATTTGTTGTATTTAATTTATGGAATCTTTTGTTGATGTTATTAATGAGTTATGTAGAAGGTAATACGACATCATGGGACCCATTATATTTGTAACTTATGTTAACGATGTGTGTTATGTGAGTTAATGGTTAATGCTTTCATGTGAATGTTTATCTTATATGTAAACTTTAGAAAAAAAAATTGTTCACCAAACTTAGTATTATGTTCTAGGTTAGTTTCTTTTGGGTTCCCTGGCGGGGCATTACATTATGTGATATGATGCCTATGGATTGTTGTCATATTTTGTTGGGTAGACCTTGGCAATATGATAGACATGCTATATATGATGGGAGATTGCATAAGTATACTATTGTGGCTGATGGAAAGAAACCAATCTTGCTACCATTGATGGAAGAACCTGTTAGTAATGTTTGCACATCTGTGAAAGTTTGTTTGATGCAAGGAAGAAATTTTGTTAACTCTTTGAAGAAGAATGATGTATGTTTTGCTGTGATCCCTAACAAGCCGAGTAAGAAAACAAAGGATAATGTCCCTGAGGAGATTGATAAGTTACTCACCGAGTATAGTGATATCATTTATGATAATGTCCTTGATGGTTTCCCACCAAAAAGAAGCATTGATCATTGTATGGATCTAATCCCTAGAGCTAGTTTATCGAATAAGGCACCTCATTGGTTGACACCTACCGAGAATCAAGAATTGAATTGACAGATTCAAAAATTGCTAGAGAAAGGTTTGATTAGAGAAAGTTTGAGCCCTTCTATAGTACCTGCTATATTGGCACCAAAGAAGAATGGAGAATGGATAATGTGTACTGATTCCAGAGCAATCAATAAGATAATAGTGAAGTATAGGTTTCCTATACCAAAAATGGATGATATAATGGACAGTTTGACTGGGGCAAAATATTTCACAAAGATTGATTTGAAAAGTAGGTATCATCAAATCAGAATCAGAGAAGGTGATGAATGGAAGACTTCTTTCAAGACAAAAGAAGGTTTGTATGAGTGGTTGGTTATGCCTTTTGGTTTAACTAATGCATCGAGTAATTTTATGAGGTTGATGAATGAAGTTTTGAAGAAATTCTTGGGTAAGTTTGTGATTGTATATCTTCATGATATTCTGATATTCAGTAAGACCAGAGAAGAACATTTGTGGCATGTTAGACAAGTTTTGTAGAGATTGAAAGAGGAAAATTTGCTGATAAATATGAAAAAGTGTTCATTCATGAAAGAGCAGATTGTGTATTTAGGATTTTTTATTTCAGCTGATGGTTTGAAGATGGATCCTGAAAAGGTTGAAGCTATTTTGAATTGGCCTACACCTATGAATGCTAGTGAGGTAAGATCATTTCATGGTTTGGCAAGTTTTTACCGAAAGTTCATAAGGAATTTCTGTTCAATTTGTAATGCTATGACTGAGACTATGAGAGGAGACAAATGAGAATTCAAGTGGACACATGGAGCTGACAAAATTTTTCATACTCTGAAGAAGAAGGTTATTGAATTACCTATTTTGACATTATCTGATTTCAGTAAAGTATTTCAAGTAGAATGTGATGCAAGTGGAAGTGCAATTGGAGTTGTGTTGAGTCAAGAAGGTAAACCTATTGCTTTCTTTAGTGAAAAGTTGAATGATGCTAGAAGGAAATATTCTATGTATGATCAAGAATTCTATGTTATTGTTCAAGCACTTAAGAAATGGAGACATTATTTGATACTGAGTGAATTTGTGTTGTATACTGATCATAAGGCTTTACAATATTTGGGTAGCCAGAATAAGTTGAATCAAAGACATATGAAATGGGTTTAGTATTTGTAGAGTTTTACATTTGTGATAAACCATAAGAGTGGACTCACTAACCGAGTTGCTGATGCATTGAGTAGAAGAAGATCTTTGATGACTGAGATGAAAATTGAAGTTCTTGGTTTTGATGAGATGAGAGATTCTTATGAATTTGACCCTAATTTTTCTGAGCCATGGAGAAAGTGCTAAGCACCTATTCAAGATCAATAAGATACTAAATGGGATGAATATTTTATTCAGGAAGGTATGTTGTTTAAATGTATTCAGTTGTGTATACCGAGAGGAGTAATGAGATCTAATTTGATAAAGGAGAAACATAGTAGTGGTTTGGCTGGACATTTTGGTATTGATAAAACATGGAATTTTCTTAAGTAGAAGTACTATTGGCCACAGTTGTATAAAGATGTTTGAAAATTTGTGAAAAGTTATGGAATTTGTCAAGTTGCAAAAGGAGTAAGTCAAAATACTAGATTGTATACACTGATTACTGTTCCTAAGAAACCTTGGACTGACATCAGTATAGACTTTGTTCTTGGATTACCAAAGTCAATAAGAGGTAATGATTCAATATTTGTTGTTGTGGATAGATTTTCTAAGTGGCACATTTTATATCATGTAGAAAGACATCAGATGCAGTACATGTAGCAGATCTTTTCTTTAAGGAAATTTTTAGATTGCATGGATTACCGAGGAGTATTATCTCTGACCGAGACAATAAATTTGTTGGATACTTTTGGAAAAAAATTTGGAAGAAATTTGGCACTGAGTTGAAATATAGTTCTACATTTCACCCACAAATCAATGGACAGACCGAAGTTGTGAACATAAGTTTGGCAAATCTTTTGAGATGTTTATTTGGAGACACACCGAGTAATTGGGATTCTGTGTTAGCACAAGAAAAGTTTGCATACAATAATTCTATGAATAGGAGTATTCGAAAGACACCATTTGAGATTGTGAATGGCACACAACTGAGAGGAATATTTGATTTGAGAGACATTACTGATGAGAATAAGAAAAGTGTTGAAGGAGTAAAGTCTGCTGAGTACATGAAAACATTGCATGAAGATGTGAAGCTAAAGTTGGAAGATAGTAATCATAAATACAAAGACAAAGCCGATAGATCAAGGAAACATAAAATTTTTGATGTTGGTGATGAAGTGATGGTTCATTTGAAGAAAGGCCAATTTCCTATTGGAACATATGGGAAGCTGAAGATGAAGAAGCTTGGACCTTGCAAGATTTTGAAGAAATTTGATAGTGGAAATTCATATGAGATTGAGTTACCTAATGACATGGACATATCACCAATTTTCAACATTGCTGATTTGTATGAGTATCATGAACCTGATGAAGAAGTAATAGTACTGACAGAATATCCTAAGAAGCAGAATGATGAAGTTGAACAGATTTTGAAGGAAAGATTTGGCAAAAGTACAAGACAAAAATAGTATATGGAATATTTGGTAAACTGGAAGAATAGACCGATGGAAGACAGTTCATGGATTTCATAGCCTAAGTTAGATGCAGCTTTGACCTGACCTACCAAATGATTCAAAGAATCATTTCAAAATAACCCCAAGTGTCTGATGCAGGATCATCTCGAGTCCTTAGCAATCCTGTGTCACCAAAAACAATTTGGAGTTTGTCTATGTTGCTTGGTTCTTCCTTTGACTAAGTTGGTCGATAGTTGGTTGGCTCCCTTTGGTTATCAAGTGTGGTCAGTTATCTCCTGGGTGGTCGGTTATTTCACTGGCGCTCAACATTTCCTATCTACTGCTTAGTTATCTTTCTTACCAATGGGTTTAGTTTTAGTTCTTATTGTGGTCGACTTGTGCATTTAAATTGGATTGTAGATTTAATGTTGGAATCCATCATTAGGAAGCGTGTGGTCCTAGATCTAACCATTCCTTCAATTGATTGTGAATCTAAAGGCCGATTCAGCTCGGTAGCTTCTTGTATAAATGTAGATGTTTGGTTATAGATTAGGAGGCAGTTTTTGGATAGAAGATAGTAGACATTAGTTTTGAGATTTGTAATAGATCCTCACATGTTTGAGGACTTCTAAAACTCATTGTAATATCAGACCGTAATCGGGAAGGCCTTATAGCCTGGCATGTATGATTCAATTGATGAAAATATATGAAAGATTTTGCATTCTCTCTCTCACTGTTGTGTTTGTTGGCTTCCGCATGTGTTGGGAAGGCTTGGATCATTGAGGTGCACCTTGTTTGGTCCCTCTTGCATCCCCACCTTGCGTCACCAATGTAGTGTCCACCCATAGTTTTCTTTTCAGTTTATTTTGCCAATCTCTTTCAGGCCATGTTTATGTGTGCATTGATTATTTCAGTGATACTTGGATTATTGATTCGATTAAATATGAACCTCTGGATAATGTGTTATGTCATGTGTTTACAATCAGATGACTATGGCTATTCTCATATCAATTTAAATTCTTATGATGATCTATATGTTATGATTATCTCATGATGGTAATCTATATGTTAGGATGT
The DNA here is from genome assembly GCA_027943335.1 of Chamaecyparis obtusa. Classification (NCBI taxonomy): domain Eukaryota; kingdom Viridiplantae; phylum Streptophyta; class Pinopsida; order Cupressales; family Cupressaceae; genus Chamaecyparis; species Chamaecyparis obtusa. The sequence goes on from BSBK01003739.1 coordinate 1,765,196, forward strand.
TATTTACATTTATGGTTTTACTAACCCCATACTTGCAGGTGTATAGTTGGCATGTATGGTTTACATTTCTATTTGATGTGCCTAATGTGGTTGAGGTATGAAGTCCTAGTTACTTGCTTGCAAGATTCACATGATCGACCGATCTCCGTCATTGTCTTTTATATATTTATACATGTATGTACATGTCATCTTTTATGCATTATTTCAGGTTTTGGGCATCAACTTCCCTAAATTGTCAGGATGAGTGTGCCCTATCGCAATATCTCAAATGGTAAGAGAGGGGAGATAACATACAGGTCCAATCCTAACCCAAGCCATTTATTGTTCTAAATTAAGGGACATAATTCTGATTGAGTTTCCTATCTGAATTTGTTAAGGTGATGTGAATTCATGAATCCTTTCCTTCGGTATGAATTTGGTGGTTTTGGTTTAGTCAATTATTTCTCATGTTGTCATGTGATGTGGTTAGTGTGATTTTATGTAATTATGATTAAGTGATTTATGGGTTTGATTATGTGAATAAATGATTGAATCTTATTAAAATTTATAATTATTAATATGAGGGTATTTAATTAATGAAAATTTATTAAATATATTATTTAATTAAAAAACTTAGTTTAAAAAGTCCAATTTTGTGAAAAAAGGATTTAATTAATTATTTAAAATAACATTAAAATTTGAAGCATAATTAATGAGTTGATATTTAATTATCAATTTCATAATTATTAATATGTTGAAAAATAATAATTGTTAACAAATTATTATTGTGCAATTTAAGTTGCACATTCAATTTAATGAAATTGAATTAGGAATTTAAGTTTAAAGTTGAGTTAAGAATTTATAATTGAAAAGTGCATATTTTAAATTATTAAATTATAATTAATCATGCAATAGAATTTGATAAAAATAAGGTCAGGATGTTGAGTTCATGTTGACTTCTATTTTCTGATTTGGAGTTCCATGTTGAGTTCCGTCTGGGGGCTCTTCATTATTAGGAATCCTTTTAGCCATTATTCACAACACATGTTTGGAGGAGACTAGATTTTTGGAGAGAAAATGTTTGGATTGTTTGAAGGATTATTTTCAAAGCTTAGGAGTAATTTGGAATCTTCGAGTCTTCAATTTGGCCATTGTTATTTCAGATATTCTCTTGGATTTTCAGGTAAGGTTTGAAGAACCCATGTTAATTTTCTTTTGAAAAGATTGTCTACACTGCATTTGAAATATTTGTTGAATGTTTGATTTTGTTATTGCTTGATTTTCTATTATTTGGTTTGATTTGGTTATTAAAACTTTGTGGGAAAGTTTTTAGAGAAAACTAGATCTAGAATGTTTTATGATTTAAAATTTTAGAAATTATGTCTGTTAAAACCCTAGGTTGTTCTTAGAAAAATTCTACATGCTTTGATCTTAGAAAATCATATTTTAAATTTTAGTTAATTTGGCTTTAAGGGAAAATTTCATTATAGATGTTCTGTGTAAACCCTGGGAAATTTGGTTGAAAAACTATAGGAAAATCAATAGATTTAATTAGTTAGGGTTGTTTGGAAAATTTTAGAAAACCCTTGAAATTAAATTTAAAAAAAGAATTATTAAATCAATCTCGTTCTTTGTATTCAATTAGAAAATGAATTTCCATAATTGTGAGAAATTAAATTTTTTTAAAAATTATTATTATTAAATCTATCTGGGTATTTGTTTACAATTGAAAAAAAAATTCTATGTTTTAAGAAATTAATTTAAAAAAAAAAGAATTTCTATGTTTTTAGAAATTAAATTAAAAAAAGAGTTTGCTCTCTATTTTGCGTCAAAGATTCTTTGACAAAATATATATACACACACACACATATACATACATTAAATGGTGGTGGGGCCACCACCCCCCACCACGCATGGTTATCTTCTTGCAGGCAAGTCTTGTGACACACCAAAAGGCTTGTAGTACATCGTAAAGGTTGGGGCCTAGCCCACAAGACTTGGGGTGGGACTGTAAGGTAGGGGATGGGGCTACCACGAGTGCTACCCCCTTGTGACCCCCATAATATGTATTTATTTATTTTTAATTAAAAGTTATTTAATATTAATTATTAATTGATAATATTTTTTTTAAAATTAAATTTAGTTTAATATTAGTTAATATTTATTAATAAATATTAATGTTTAATAAATAAATTAATATTACTATTTATTAGTTGATATTATTAATTTAATAATTAGGTGATTATTAATGTTTTTTTAAAATTTTGTGGTGTTAAATGGCGCGCGCGCACACACACACACACATATCGAGTTGAATATTTTATTCAAATGAATTATTTTGTAAAATAAACTTGAGTTTTGATTGATCAAATTGTAAGGGATATTTTAATTATTATTGATTAAGTGTATCAAACCAATTGTTGAGATTTTTATGAGTTTTTATGGAAGTGTATTTTAATGCGATTATGGGTTTTATGGGAGGTTTTGTGTTTCATGTTCTAGGAACGTTACCAAAGGCTTGGGGTTGTGTGAATCTTTATATTTACCTCATGTTTTTGTATTATCAAAGTTTATGTTTGAGGACACCTTGAGAGTATTATGATATTGTGGTTTGAGATCCAAGGTGTTCCTATTGTACTAAGGAACTGATTTGAGGATTATTGTTATCATCTTTTTGTGAACTAATTTGTGAAACTAGGTCGGTTAACTAAGTGTATAGGTGGGGTGTGTCTTGCAATAGGCGTTGGGGCCCACAAGTGGCTGCTAGGATAACTTATTGCAAGTGACTTAATAAAGTAACAACACAATAAAATATACTAGGATATAAACATTAATAAGATGTTTGTGTTCCTCTCTCATGCCTTGAGTGCTAGTACATGCTAGGATGGTTTGAGATGATGCTTGCTACCTGCATGGACTTGGATATAGCATATTTAGTACCTCATATGCATGAAATGATTACGGATACCACATAGAGTCACTAGGGCGCCGGGGTCTTGAGAGACTACCATGATAACTCTAGAGTAGGCTCATGTGATGACACTTCCCCATATGCATCTTAGGTTTCCTACATGTGTTGGTTGCCTTTGGCTGAGTATGTTTTATGTTTGTTATCCTATTGTACCTTTTGAGATGGAGAGATTTCAAGATCCCTTTGTTAGTTTGTACTATGTTTGATTTTTGGTGTTTGATATCCGAGTGGGGTCTTTTGTTATCTCCTCACCATGGTGGGAGTGGACCATTTAGGTTCCACAAGGTCGAGTGATAGTGATTCTTTTATCATTTGAGATTTCAACATTCATGTACCATTATTGGATGGTCCTTGTAGCAATTGCACCTTCTTGTTTGTGATTGTTGGACATGTATTCTTATCTTTCTTATATTATGTTCTTGTATCATTGTATCTATTATTTTGGAGATATCATGTTGTACTTTATATTGGATTATTGTTATTACATACCCTGTGACATGTGCAGTGGATGAGGGTTATCATGTATACCTTGTGGTATCAGTTTTATCATGATTTCATGTATATGATGTTATACTTATTTACATTATGTGGAGACTTTGTATGGTTGTTACATTAAGTGGTTTAATTAATATTTATGTAATCTACGTTAAGGAACCCTTGAGATTTGTAATCTATGTTTGATTTGTACTTGTATGTATGAGTTATAATTATATTGTATTGCTTCTATATTGTTATACATTGTTGTTGTTGTAAACTCTTAAGAAAAATAAATTATATAAGCTTAGTAGCATGTTTAGGATAACTTAAATACTGGGTTCCTTGGAAGGGCATTACACCCAGTTAGGAGAAGACCCTGTTAGGAGTCACTTGGTTAAAGGATTTCCTTCTAGCACTATTAGGAGATTTACTCTATTATGAGTAACCTTGTTAAAGGATTTCCAACCCTAGTTAAAGAGTCACCTAGTTAAAGGATTTACAAATAAGAAATGTTAAAGTCTACTCGGTTAAGGGATTTTCTTTTAGAAACTGTTAGGAATCAATAAGTACTTTGATCTAGGTGTAGTGCTTCTTCTTTTCTTGTTCAAATCCAATTAAGCACAAACATTACTTCTCTTTCAGATAATTTTCAATCTTCACTCAACTGTACCTTCACATCCACAATCTACACTTGCATAATTTATTCATTTATATATAAATACATTTCATGCTCATTAGGGCCTAAGATGACGTACAAAATGTATTCAATTTTAATTATAATTATTCCTTCTCAATCCTTAACCCCTAAAACATATTACCAATCTAGAATATTCATTTACAAATTCAAGTCGATTTTAAGATTCATCGCACATCGATTTTACATAAGAGCAGTCAAACTTTATTTGAATTTCCCAACACGCTTCCAAAAATTCATATATCCAATCACCTTGAAAAATGTAACATCAAATATTCATTACAAATATGTTATGCCTATGCCCTTGCTCTTGATGTCTTGGTATGTCTGGAGACAGTTCATTCGCATGTGATGGGATAGCTTTGGATGTAGGTTATCAATGAAGATCTTTGTTAGATGCTTCTCTGGCAGCTGATATGATAACCTGGTTGTAAGATTCTGCCATCTTTGCAAGTATTCTGCAAGGCTTTCTCCATCTTTCTGCTTTGAGTTGCATAGGTCTAGCAAGGACAACTCATTCTCCACATTATGGGCATAGTGTGTTATGAACTTCTCAGAGAGTTCAGCAAAGGTTTTTATTGTCCCATGTGGTATTTTGTAAAACCACTCGACAGCAGTTCCTCCCAAGCTTTTGGGAAACAGCGCAGGAGATAGTTATCACTGTAAGCCACTTCTTGGCACGCCATGTAGAACTCTTTGATATGGTTTACTGGATCTCCTTTCCCCCGATACTTGTCGAACTTGGGCATCTCAAAATGCTTGGGGAAAGAGATAGTTGCTATGGACCGATCGAAGGGATATGAGCACACCTCTTCGAACTTGTATGTTTTATTCTCTGTTCCACTTTGTAGCTCTTTTAGAGCATTTTTCATTGCTTCCCACTCAGCATTGAGTGGCGAGGGAACTGGGACTTCTGCTTGTGATGGAAGCTGTAGAACTGGATATGGCGCTTGCTGTGGATAAATGGGTTGGAACTGATTTTGGGGCAATGGTTGCTAGGGATATTGCTGGTGTGGCATAGGGGGATATTGTGGTAAATGATATGGAACCGCTTGATGTTGTTGGGCTGCTTGCTGTTGTTGAACTGGCGGTTGTTGTGGGACTGCTTGCTGATATTGGACATTTGGAACTTGTTGTTGTAACTGATGGGTGGGAACTTGTTGTTGCTGGGGGATGATAGGGATTTGTTGTTGAGGATGATAGCAAAGGACTTGCTGTTGTTGAGGAATGATGGGTGTTTGCTGAAAGGGGACATGTGGTTGCTGTGGGGGAGGCTGTTGGAACGATGCTGCTTGCGGGTATGATGGTGGTAGTTGCTGAGGTTGGCTTTGGGTTTGGCTGATATAAGCTGGGTGCATGCCTGCGTTACTTAGAGGTGGAACAGATGTGGGGAAGCTAGAAGAAAAGGGTGATAGGGTAAGATAGCTGGGGAAAATTGGCTGTTGAGGTGGTGGAACTTGCTGGAAGGTATTTTGGATTCGGGACGAATAGCTTGAAGCCAGCGGTATGTGGTTGGGGTAGTTGCTGCTGTGCTGCTTGGGCGAAGGCGGTTTCTTGACTTGCAACCATAGATGTAGGGGATTGAGATGGGATCCCCCATGCCTTCATTTCTTCTTGAGTAAGGCCCCACTGAGAGCTTGTGTTAGGGTGCACTGCAGTGGATGATGGAATGGTAGGAGCAACGGGAGCTTGGGACACGAATGATGGTTGAGATAAAGGAGCTTGTTGAGGTTGTGGTTGAACGGATGCTTGTGAGGAGGAAAATGAAGGAAACACCCAAGAGAAAGATGAGGTTGGAATGGGAAGCGATTGCGCTAACCCCAAAGAAGAAGGCACGGGTGCTTGGGGGGTGAAGGGTGACGGTGCTCCTTTGATGGTGAAAGGCGTTGCTTGACTTGTGGATGGTGGTGAAGCTTTTGGTGTAAAAGCTTGCGTGAGAGGTGGAAGCTGACTTTGGGTTAAGTGTTGGATTTGGGCTTGGGTAGCCATAGCAGATGATGAAGCAAAAGGGGTAGGAGATGGAGCGGATGGCACTGCAGCTTGTGTTGCGGGACTGGCGAGGCTTCCTTGCAAGAAAAGAGGAATGGTGGAAAGCTCTTGGGGTGTTTGCATGATAGGATCGGGGAATGATTGGACAAACGGAGAATATGCTTGTGCTGGAACTTGGATTGTTTTGATGGGGATGCATGGATAGAGAGATGGTGGGATGGAGGTACTTTCTGGCAGATAGTGGGCAAACGTGCTTTTCTGATGTTGCGGTACAAGGGCATTGGTCATTGGTGGGCTTTCTAGAGGATTTTCAAATGCTTGGATTGCCAACGGGGATGAAGGGATGTTTGGATCTTCACATGGGTTACTGGCTTGGATCTGGGGATTGTAGGTCATCATGGCGTTGGTGAAAAGGTTGGGATTGGATGAGGTTGTTGGTGGATAAGGATTCATGCTTCTTCTTTTCTGAGATCTGGTCTCAACAGGCATGGAGATGCAAGTGCTAAATGGATGCAAGATGTTTGGCTAAAAGATGTTGATGGATGCAAAGTTGATGAACTTCTAAAGATGATGACTTCTAAGATGCAAATGCAAAGATAGGGATCAAGATGGCGATGATGGAAGCTGGATGGAATGGATATGGATCAAGACGGTGGAGGAAAGATAGGTTGCTAGTGGAAAGCTGGTGAAAGATTACTGAGTGGTCAACAAATGAGCTGCTATTTTTCCCAAATGGAGGATCAGAGATATGATGGGGTCAACCTAAGATAGACTGATGATCTTCGGTCAACAAGTTTCTTATCAATACACTCCAATCTCTTGCTCGAGATGATGGCTATGCAAGGACAAGGTTTGATTTCTTTATGACAACACGTTGTGTCAAAAAGAGGATGATGGTCTCTGATCTTGGATATGGGATAGGAACAACTCAAAAAGGTAGAGCACTAAGTGTTGGTGGATCTCTGGATTTGAAGCAAAAGATGATGGATCTGCTTTGGATGGCGGATGCTAAAAGATAAGGATGGGAAGCTGATTTAGTTTGGTGATGAAAAGATGGTGAAGGATGATGAAGGAACAATGCTCTAGAAGGATGATGCAAGTGCAAATGACAAGGACTGATTCTAGAATGCTGGTAGGAAGATGAATGCACTTTATGATGTTCTTGAGATGCAACTAGGGTTTTGATGCTGATGCAAAGGGTGAAACTAGGATGAAACTAAGATGCAAGGCTGTTTGAGACAAGATTTCAAGATCCGAAGATGGAACAAGACATGAACAAGGAATTGGCTAATCTTCTGGCTCAAGGTTGATGAAATGATGGTTTACTTGGAAATAGTAGGCAAACTGTTTGATTCGGGCATTATGGGTGATGTTCTCAAGTCTGGTTTGGGACTTTTCCTCTGCTTGGGTTGCTTGGATAATGGCTTGATAGCTCTTGAGTTTCTTCTTGGCAACTTTTCGCTCTTGATAGGCTTGGGATTTGGGCAACTTCGCTTTAGGATGTTTGTTCTTGCTGGGCATCACTTGGAAAAGAGGCTTCTGATTTTGAGACAAAGGTTTCCAATGGCAAAGGTTAAAGTCAAAGCAATCTCTGCAAGGGACAAAGCAACCCTGCGGGATACAAACAAAGGCAACTGACTCTGACAAAGCTTTGAAAGTGTATGTTTCAACAAGTGTTTTCACGGAGTCTTTGACTGTCAAGCACTTCAAACAGATCTACCTAAGGAAGGTGAGTATCAAAATCACTTGCCCACAGCTTGGTATCCCCCATAAGGGAATATAAATGGTGAGTAATCTTGAGGCGACCCGGCAAACCCCTTGGAATCGGTCCTTGCACAAGGATTTTGATACTTTCGGATGTAGATAGGGTAGCCTCTATTTTATCAAGTTTTTAATAGTTTCGTGGTGTCTCCATACCCGGTTATGCTGATCATCCGTGACTCACTTAAGAGCCTAGCCAATAATGCTGGGGGAGAGGAATGTTTACCATCCCCAGACACGTGTTTGGCACGAACGCCCGGCAATTAGGAGATGTAAGCGATTCTTTTGGTATTCGCTTATTTGTATACCGGCCGGGGGGGATACTGATTTGAGGTCATTCTCTGAGGAGGAAACGCTTCTCCTTAGACAGGCCTCGCTAAAAGTAGAACAGGTGAACTTGTCCAAGTTCAAATGTTCCACGTTGCTTACTCTAACAAGGATTATGCAAGAATTGAAAAACTCCTACATGCACATTAAGCAGATTTTGTTCATTTTCCCAAATTTGATTAAGTGATGTTTGAACTTTGAAATGAAGACACTCGTGATTAGATTTTGATTTGTTCTTTTCTCCAAAATGTAAATGATTTGAACGGTTGCAAGTTCTTTCCTTTTGTGCATTCAAGATTTGATTAGCGAGTTGATTTAAGAACTTTGAAAAAGCTTTGTTTTATCCCGTAGATCACTCAAGATTGAATTTGTTTGCTTGCTTTGAAATCTGAAACAGATGAGGGAATAGAGTTGTTTGTTCCTTTTAGTGCATTCGAGATTTGGTTTGATTTTCAAATTGACAATGACACTTAGGACCTAAGTTTTTTCCTTTAGTTTCATTCAAGATTTTGTTTTGACCTTTGCTGTAATAAAAGAAATGAAAAACTAGTCCCAAGCAACTCAAGACAAAAAACCAAAAAGTGACACTGTCCAGCTTATAGGTGACGCTGGAAAGTGCAGAGGTGACATTTAATTCTTACAGGCGACATACTGTACCTTTATAGGCGAAAGATAAATATGCAGATGCGTGATTTCTTTCGTCAAAGGTGTGATTTCTTTACATGCAGGTGACAGAAAAGAATTCTGGGACAGAACAGAAGCTATCGATCACGAGAAAATCTCAGTTATGGAGGCGTGAAAATAGAGCTCATAGGCGTCATTTCTTTCCTCAAAGGCGTGATTTCATTGCAAGAAGGCGTGACTGGATTGTATGTAGGCGACATTTCTTTTTATGAAGGTGACATTTCTTTGCTTGGAGGTGACATTTAATTGCTATAGGCGAGATTTCTTTGCTTGACGGCATGATTTCTTTTAATTCCTACAACAGCAAGAATGAAAAGTGTGTTTTGATCAAGTTGATTGTGGTTTGAGTCCCACCGGGCGTGCCAGAATGTAGACTAGGATTTGAGTGTGCACCTAAACCTGTTTTGAAGGCCAAAGACAAACAAATGTCATAGCATATAATCAAATCAAATTTAATGGTAAACAAATTAAAATCAAAGCCACCTCAGTTTAAGCCTAAAACGGATGCGCCCATGCACCGTTTGATATGCTTGGATATAGATGGATGTGGGTGTGCAAACTCAAGCACTTGGAGCATGCAAAATAAATGATGATTTGAGGTTAATGAAGACCCAAAATGACACAAAATAGGTATGAGGAACCTATTTTGCCTCAAAGGCCTCAAGAACACACAAATATGCAAAGCTAAAAGATGAACTAAGATTGATTAAATAATAAATGAATCTATGTTAATCCAATTAAGCTAATTTAGATGTGATTTAAGCTTGGAAATGATCTAAAATGATGAGTTTATGCTTATGCTAGAATGAAAATGGCATTATAACTTTGCTATTGAGTTTGAGAGTTCAAAGATGATTTGCCTTAGGAAGTGAAGGTATTTATAGGAAAAGGGAAGGGCTTGGTTTAAAAGGATGAGTCAGAGTTAGGGCTAAGGTTAGGGTTGAGTCAAGGACAAGTGTCCTGACAAGTGTCAAGGGAGGATTGAGTTGAAAGTTTGAGGGCATGTGCACAATTTGGTAAATGTGCCCAAGGCCAAGAGGTGGCAAGGAAGGGATAAGAAGGTCTTAAATGCATTTGAAGAGGTGGCCAAAGAGGTGTCCCTCTTTGTTGACCAAAAAGGATGACTAAGAGGAGGTTAGCATAAGTTTTGGTAAACCTTTTGCTAATGGAATGTAACAAGATTAGAAAGGGGATTAGGATTAGGATTAGGAGAAAGGGATGGGCAAGTGGCTTTTGGTGAGATTTAGATATTTATTAAAGGTAAATTTAATAAATATTAAATATCTAGGCTTAGGGTTTGAAGGGACTAGATTAGGGATTTGACCCATTTAGAGGAAGGTTTAGGACTTTCTAGAAGAGTTTAGTGCTCTTTAGAATTTTGGCCAACTTTGAGATAAAAAATAAATTAAAAATAAATTAATTTATTTTTGAAGTTTTTTGGTCAATTTATTAATTAAATAATTAATAAATTAGGGATAATGTCCAAATGACATTTTTAGGCTAGATTCCTTAATTAAAGATTTTTAATTAAGAGAGAGGGATTTAATGCCATAAAAATAAATTAATTAATTAAATAAATAATTAATTAATAAATGATGATGTCATCAAGGATTTTCAGAAAACAAAAATAATTTATTTTCTGAAGGATTTTTTGGTGTCTACATTTTGCCCCTCTTTGATGCGATGCCACAAGTGGCATGGCATCAAAGACAAGAAAACAAGATGCCAAGGCTAAAATCAGAAGAAGAGGGTATGATGCGCGGGGGGGATTGGAAGAAAGAGGATACATGCCCCGGTGAGACAAAATCATGGAAGATGCACCCAGTGGGAGAAGGAGAAAGAGCGATTACGCCCTGGGACAGAGTGTGCCCGGCGAGACGAGGAAGGAAGAGGGATTACACCCTGGGACAGCAAGAAGACAAAGAGTGCCCTGCTGGGACGAGGAAGGAAGGGCCTAGGAAGAAAGGGGAGATAAATAACCTCACTTCTATAAGCGAAAGGTGGATGAACGCAGAGTGAGATGACAAATGCAAGATGCAAGATGCAGCTATATGAAAAGATGCAAGATTAATCTATATGATAAATGCAAGGGACCAGATAGCTCCAAGTGCAAATGGGAGTGCACAACCTAGATTTAATATAGCTATGTTAGAGACCTGCCAAGGATACTGGGATCACGAGGCCTGTCAACAACATCGCAGAGGACTGACGAGGACTGACGCTAAATAAACACACAGGGTTGCCCTAACATCACACATGAAGCGCAGAGGTGACATGGCGGATCCGATGCTGAAGGAACCACAAACACACAACTGACTCACAGGCAGAAGCGAAAGATCAAAAGACCTTGCCCCAGATTATCCGCACATGCAGCACACCGTGATATAATGAATCGTGGTGACCCTGGTGGGATAATGAGAAGCCAAAAAAGATTAACAAGACCCAAAGGACAAAAACCCAAGATCAAAATGATAACTCCAAAAAGACATCCTTTGCCAAGGAGAGAGATTAGGTTTGATTGATGGTGGGAAGATTGGTCGGACAGGAGGAATGATATATCCTCAAGGACCAGGATGGAAGATTAGGTCAGACAGGAGGAACGATATATCCTCAAGGACCCATGGGTTGGTGAGAGAATAAGTGTTGTTGTTTGCTGGCAAAAGCTGAAGTTTAAGGAATAATCAGGATGAGCAAGGATAAGTCGACAATTGATGTTGCTGAAGCACAAGGCCCGAGTGGTACTAAAAGTTTTTTGAGGGACAAGATATTTGATCAAATGCTGTTGCAGGACGGACAAAGATTATGTACAATAAGGAGGAACGATATGCACAAGGGATATGTACAGAAGCTCAGGATTGGGGATAGGAAGATCACACTCGGCGGGACTCTCACTAGGACGGAGAAAAGAAGGATAAATATAGGGAGGATTGCGCTGTATAGAAAAGGGATAAGGATATGGTACAAGATATGGTACAAAGCTTTGGAATAGGATATGGATTGCAGATGGATTGGAGGAAGATGGAAGCTGAATGCTTGGAAGATAGGGGAGATGGAACTGCTGGGAGATCTGTTAAGAGATTATGGATGGAGGAAGAGGACGGTAGCTGAAAGGACAACTTAATAGATAAATAGCTCAGTTTACTATGTTTGGTGCCTGTTTGCCAGGTTTTCACCAACATACTTGTCCAAGGCACTTGAATTGCCAAGTTTTCACCGTTGGACGATTATTTTCTCTTTCTCTTTTCTTTTTTTCTCTTTTTTTCTTTTTTGCTTTTTTTTTTTGCTTTTTTTTTTTGAATGTTTTTTGCTTTTTTGAATGTTTTTGGATTTTCTGATATATGCAGGATCAAGTTCAGGCATAGAACCTCTTCAAATGGATGATGTTGATAGGATCATTCAAGGGCTCACCTTCTGGTGTAGATAGCTAATAGGCTCCCGAGCCAAAGGATGCGGTGACAACATAGGGGCCCAACCAAGTAGGCTCAAACTTGCCTTTCTTTTCTCTATTTGCTAGGACCTTCTGATTTTCTTTAAGGACCATGTCACCGACCTGGAATTGTCTAGGATGGACCTTTTTGTTATAACTCCTTTTGAGCCGATTCTGGTATGCAACCAGGTGATCGTAGGCTTGCTGTCTCTTTTCATCTAGCAGATCTAGCTGTGTGAGCCAGGCCACACGATAGTCTTCATCAGTTGTATAGTTCTTCATGGAGATGCGCAAGGATGGGAGCTCAACCTCGATCGGCAGAATGGCTTCAGCACCATATACAAGGGAGTATGGGGTGGTGCCTGTCGGAGTGCGATAAGAAGTGCAATAAGCCCAAAGGGCAGGATTGATTTGGAGGTGCCAGTCACGACCAGAATCATTGACAACCTTCTTGAGGATTTTCAAGATAGTTTTGTTGGTTGCCTCAGCTTGGCCATTTCCTTGAGGGAAATATGGACTGGAGAAATGGTGATGGATGTGGAGTCTAGCACATAGATCATCCACATGCTGGTTTTCAAAAGGTGTGCCATGGTCTGTGAAGATGGTAGATGGTATGCCGAAGTGACAAATGATATGATAGAGGATGAACTTGGATATTTGGATGCCAGTAGTTAGCGTGAGTGGAATCACTTCAACCCATTTGGTAAAGTACTCTGTGGCTGTTATGATATACTTGTGTCCATCCGAAGAGAGGGGGGTGATCAAGCCAACGAGGTCGAGGCCCCAACATGAAAAAGGCCACGGTGGTGCAATAGGCTGTAGATCCTGTGCTGGTGCATGTATGAAATTGGCATGCTGTTGACATGGGAGACATTTCTTGACAAATTCACACACATCATGTTCCATTGTTGGCCAATAATATCCAACTCTAAGCAGCTGCTTTGCTAGAACCATGCCACTCGTGTGGGCACTGCAAATTCCAGCGTGAACTTCTTGTAAGGCCAGGACGGCCTCGTTTGAGTCTAAACATCTAGACAGGACATTGTGATACCCGCGATGATATAGGGTGTTGGCTACAAGAGTGTAGCGGGAAGCTCTGCGAATAAGGTTTTGGTGTTGGTTATTGGTGAGATGGGGAGATATGATACCATTTTTTAGATATGCATGGATGTCGTGGTACCATGGGGATTGGGGACCAACCAAGACACACACCATGTTTGCATCGGTGTTCTCATAAGCTGGCAAGTGTAGCTGCTCGACTAGAAATTCATATTGTGTTGCGTCACGTGGGATTTCCAATAAGGATCCGATGGTTGCCATTGCATCTGCTGCTTTTTTTTGAAGCCTTGGGATCTGATTGAATTGTAGATGTAGGAAATGCTCTTTCAGTTTATCCACCAGTTGCTTGTAGGGTAGCAATTTGTCATCCTTTGTCTGATACTCATCAAGGACTTGCTTGATAATGAGCTGTGAATCTCCAAAGACTTGTAGTTCTGTGATGTTTTATTGGAAAGCTATTTTGAGACCTAAGATGAGTGCCTCATATTCTGCAATGTTGTTGGTACAGGGGAATCCCAACTTGAATGATTTTGGAATATAGTCACCTTGAGGTGTGACGAATAGATTCCTGCCCCAGAGCTATGGGATGTGTTGGAACCATCAAAGTATAGGTGCCACATGGATTGTTCTTTGATCATACACAGATGTTCATCGGGGAATTCCATGATTAGTGGATAGGCATCCACCAGTGGTGCTTCTGCTAATTGATCAGCAATGACTTGCCCTTTGATTGCTTTGCGATCTACATACTGAATGTCAAATTCGCTGAGTAACATGACCCATTTTGCCATACGGCCTGTGAGGGTTGTCCTTGATAACAGATACTTAAGAGGGTCCACCTTTGATATGAGCTTGATTGTGTGGCTAAGCATGTAATGTCTAAGTTTTTGAGTGGCAAAGACCACTGCTAGGCATGCTTTCTCCATGGGTCAATAATTAAGCTCATAGCCCATAAGAGTACGACTGATGTAGTAGACAGCTCGTTCTCTGTTTTCATCATCATGCTGTGCTAGGAGTGCCCCTAGTGCTGTAGCTATTGTTGAGATGTAAAGAATGAGTGGGCATCCTGGAACTGGTGGTACAAGGATCGAAGCGTTAGCTAGATACTTCTTGAGCTTATCAAAGCTTCTTTGACATATGGGATCCCACTTGAAGTTGGTGTTTTTGCATAAGAGATGTGAGAATGGTTGGCACTTGTCTGCTAGTTGCGAGATGAACCGCCGAACTGATTGAAGCTTTCCCTGTAGGCTTCTGAGCTGTTTGAGATTTCTTGGTGGAGGCATCTCCGTTATTGCTTTTACCTTTTTAGGATCGATCTCTATGCCTCGTCTAGAGACGATGAAGCCTAGAAGCTTGCCAGATGTAACACCAAAGACACATTTCTTAGGATTTAACTTTAAGCCATAATGTTGTAGATGATCAAATACACGTTCTAGGATGTTGAGGTGCTCATCTCTTGTTTTGGATTTTGCAAGGATATCGTCCACATAGTCCTCAAGGATCTTGTGGATCATGTCATGAAAAATGGCTGTCATTGCTCTCTAATATGTGGCCCCTGCATTTTTTAGCCCAAATGGCATCATGTTGTAGCAGAAGGTACCCCATGGGGTTGTGAATGTTGTTTTATGTTGATCTGCTTCCGCTATATGAATTTGGTTGTAGCCTGAAAAGCCATCCATTAATGATAACATCTCATGACCCGCTGTGAGGTCTACAAGCATGTCTATGTTTGGCAATGGGAAGTCATCCTTAGGGCATGCCTTGTTCAAGTCCCTGAAATCAGTACAGATTCTGATGTCACCAGAAGGCTTTGTGACTGGCACCATGTTAGAGATCCACTCTAAATAGTCAATTGCTCTGATGATCTTAGCTTGGAGGAGCTTCTCAAGCTCTGCTTTGATGAGCAATGCTACCTTTGGATGCATTTTCCTTAGCTTCTGCTTCACTGGCTTGACGTTTGGATCTACTGATAGATGATGAACAACAAGGTTTGGATCAAGCCCAGGCATGTGGGCGTATGACCATGCAAAGTTGATGATGGATTCCTTGAGCAAGGCACTGAGAGCGATTTCTTCTCCTTCTGTTAGGTTGACTGCAATGTAGGTGATCCTTGGACATTCTTTTATTCCCAAGTTGATTGGCTTGATTTCCTCTATGATGATCAGCGACTGCTCTGGTCTATAATCTTGGATAGGGGGAAGACGCAAGGCTTCATCTTCTAGCACTTGAATTGCCAAGTTTTCACTAGAAGATATGCCCTTTATTTTTACTATTTTGGAATCAGAATGTGCCCCAAGGGGGTTTTCACATAAAGACTCATGATGTTCTTTTGCTATTTCATTTTCATGACTAAAGCTTGCCTCTTCCCCAAAATATCCTTCTGGGTGAAGCTGATAGACAGAGGTTGATGTTGGATCTTGATTGCTTGCTGGACCTGATGCCCCCATGAATTCTAGGAGTGCTTGTGCACTTTGGAACTCATCGATGTGCGCGATGCTTGGTTGGTCCCAATCTATGAGGTTGGGGTTTGTGAGGGGAAGATCTATGAGGTTAATGGAGAGTTGTTAGAGAACAGAAGTCCCCAGGAGGGTGTCGTCGGCAAAGATATCATCGTAGGATCGGATGTCTTTCTCTTCGGGGATGTCTTCGATTTCCACAAGGTCATCCTAGCTATTTGAAAAGTTCATGTTGGTCATGTTAGTGCCCGCAGTTGTGGTATTGGGCTCTTGTTCGGGCAGGCGAGGGATATTAAAGCCAAGTCCTCGATGTTCAAGATTTTGTGATGGTGTGATAGGAAACAAATTTCCGTCCTCTTGTGGTCCTAGACCACCACCTTGATAGTTATAGTGTTCTGTGACATTTTTGTAGGGGATTGGGTATTTCTCTTTGAAGTACTCAAGAAGTTGTGTGTCACGTGATGGGGGATCTTTGTATAACCATTTGTTAATATCTGGATCCATTTCTTTGCTGTTGATGGTACCATGAGACTCAAAAGTCATGTTTCCGATTTGTTTGAGCTTATAATGTTCCTCAACAGGCTTGTTTTGACAACTTGGGCACCCTTGAGTATGTGGATCACGTGGAAGAGCCCCTACAACAAATGCATTACTGAGGTTGTATTCGCCACAACCCTGGTTGTTGATCTTGACGGATGATAAGGTGGAAGAGAGGATGGTCTCTGGATCGTGATGGGATTGGGATGAGCTAGCAATAGAAGTACCAATATCGGTTCCAGGACAATGAGTAGAATGAGGGAAAGATGCTTCCATCGCACGGAAATATGCGAAGGGGTTAGGATCAGCGTGGATGGTAACCTCAGTGCCTTGATGTGGAAACTTGATGCACTGATGGTAAGTAGATGGTATAGCCTTAATGGAATGGATCCATGGGCGGCCAAGAAGAATATTAAATGGTAGGTCAAGATCAACAACGTGGCAGATAGTATCTTGCGTTGCTGGAACTAGCTGGATAGGCAAGGTGATAGTACCTTCAGAGGTACGCTCCAAGTTGTCATATGCTTTGATAGTGATCATCTCATGTTGTATGTCGGCCTCCGTGAACCCGATCTTCTTGATGAATTTTAATGTGCACAAGTTGAGGGCTGAGCCATTATCCACCAGAACTCGTTTGATGGCGAAATCTCTGACCATGACAGCAATGCGGAGAGGGAGGGTATGGTCAGGAGTGACATCTGGTATATCAGATTCTTTGAAGGATAAGGCACATGCTGTTGATAGGTGTCCCACAAGAGTTTCAAACTGAGTTGTGTTAATGTCCGTGGGGACATGGCCTTCTTTTAGAGCTTTGTCCAGGATCTCCTGATGGATGGGTGATGTGCGGAGCAAATCCAAGATAGATATTTGGGCTGGCATGTTCCCAAGATGCTCTATGATATTGTATTGTGCACTTGGTGCATTATGCTTTGTTGTGCGTGCATTTGATGCTGGCCTGGTGTTAGACTGTGCTGTGGATGCAGTAGACGTTGGCCTTGGAGGAGCAGCTGACCTTGGAGGAGCACCGGCAACAGTTATCCTACCACTGCGGGTAGTTGCAGCACATTGTCGATCCAGCCCTCTGACGTGGATGGTATTGATGGTGGGCTCATCTTGGATGGGCTCAACTTGAGTTATGCATCCGACATACTTGTCATAGTTGATGTAGGCCGCTATGTGATCTTCTTGCTTGCCTTTGCCACGATTTTGGGGCTGATTGGCATTGGCTTGATTCTTCCCGGTATTGTGTTGAGGGAACACATTTTGATATATTTGCAAACCGGCATTGGGTGAAGCTTAAGCTGGTGCATCGACCTGGATCTCCTTGCGATCAATGAGATCCTGGATGTAGTTCTTAAGCCGCATGCACTTCAATGTTGTGTGCCCCTTCACACGATGGTAATCACAGTATTCATGTTCTTTATACCAATCAGACTTTGGTGCGTTGTCATCCTTCTATGGGATGGGCGGATATGTGATCATATTTGCCTTGGCTAGCTGATAAAAGATCTGATCCAGAGGCTCACCCAAAGGTGTGAAAGTCCTCTTTGGATTGTTCTGATTGTCGGGTTTGTTCTGCCTTGGGGCAATGTTAATTGCGTTAACAGGATTGCCCTGACGTGCTGGCTGTTGCTGTTGGTATTGCTGCTGATACTGTTGCACAGGTGGTTGATGAGCTTGAGGAGGCTGCTGATAAATAGGTGCTTGATATGCGGGAGCTGGTGGTTGCTGATAGATGGGCACTTGTGGCGGTTGGTATGTTTGAGCTGGTGTAGGACTAGCCACAACAAATTGTACATTCTTAGTGTCAGTGGCTCCATCTGTAACAACATTCTTGTTATGATTCTAGTAACAGGATTTATCATTGTTGGGTTTGTTTTTGGAATCATCCTTGAAGTGACGAATAGTGCCTTCGTCTAGGAGAGCTTTCTCGATGCCTATGCCCTTGCTCTTGATGTCTTGGTATGTCTGGAGACAGTTCATTCACATGTGATGGGATAGCTTTGGATGCAGGTTATCAATGAAGATCTTTGTTAGATGCTTCTCTGGCAGCTGATATGATAACCTGGTTGTAAGATTTTGCTATCTTTGCAAGTATTCTGCAAGGCTTTCTCCATCTTTTTGCTTTGAGTTGCATAGGTCTAGCAAGGACAACTCATTCTCCACATTATGGGCATAGTGTGTTATGAACTTCTCAGAGAGTTCAGCAAAGGTTTTTATTGTCCCATGTGGTATGTGTTAATAACTAATAATTACTTACCAAATTCAAAATTTGACAGCAATTATATCAATAGAAAGTTGATAATCTACTTAAGATACCCTTTTCATTTTATCAAATTCGGGTGAAAAAAAAGTCGTCAGCTACATTGTCAAAGTCTAAAACCTAGAGAAATAGGGGAAAAACACGTATTTGAGACATTTTAATAGTTGACCATGTAGGTTTGGTGCACAAAGCAATACCGAGCCCAATTGAGTACCCGATATTTTTGGGTACCCGAATATGACGGTAGAATTTTGAATTTTCACTTTCCCTTCCCTCCACTTTCTCCCTCCCATTTCTCCAACCTTCATATGATATATTATATATAAAAAACTATATATTAGATATATTAAATATTATATAATATCAATTATATATTAAATATTATATAATATGCATTTTGCATTAAATATTATTTAATATATATTAATATTAAAAACTATATATTAGATTATATATTATATATTAAATATTATATAATATGGAAATTATAATCTTCCTCCCAGAGCAGACATTAATGAAGTTCTTCGTGCCTTAGTAGAGGAAGCCGACTGGATTGTTGAAGCTGATGGTACTACATACAGAAATGTGGTATGTATTTTTGGCCTAATTTTTATTTTTCATTTCTTCTAGGTCTTTAAAGGTGGCTGGCTAAATCTTTGTATTCAATGTTAGGGAATGCATGAAAATAATATGATTCTAAGCACGAGCATGAGTCCCCACAAGGGCATAGTTGTGCCTTTTATAAGCGTTGTAAACCCTAGCTATCCAAAAATGGAGGCTTTGAAGAATAGTTCACACTTGGAATTCTCAAGTGTGTCCTAGGGGTCCTAGTATGCCTTATCATGCGTTAGGACCTCTAGGAAGTCCTCATGACCGTTTTAGACACATTGGAAAGCTCAAGTGTGTCCTAAGGGGTCCTACAATTCCTTCAGACACACTTGAGTGTTCAAATGTGTCAAAAGGGGTCATGGAGACTTCCTAGGGGTCCTAGTACACCTTATCATGTGTTAGGACCCCTAGGAAGCCCCCATGAACCATTTTCACACATTGGAATGCTCAAGTGTGTCCTAAGGGATCCTACGACCCCTTCAGACAAACTTGAGCATTCAAATGTGTCAAAAGGGATCATGGGGACTTCCTAGGGGTTCTAGTACACCTTATCTTGTGTTAGGACCCCTAGAAAGTCCCCATGACCCCTTTGGACACATTGGAACCCTCAAGTGTGTCCTAAGGGGTCCTATGATGCCTTCAAACACACTTGACCATTCAAATGTGTCAAAAGGGGTCATGGGGACTTCCTAGGGGTCCTAGTACACCTTATCTCGCGTTAGGACCCCTAGGAAGTCCCCATGATCCCTTTTGACACATTGGAATGCTAAAATGTGTCATAAGGGGTCCTAAAACCCCCTTGGACACACTTGAGAATTCAAATGTGTCAAAAGGGGTCATGGGGACTTCCTAGGGGTCCTAGTACACCTTATCCCACATTTGGACCCCTAAGAAAATGTTTACAAAAACTGACATGTACTTGCATGAGGACATTATATATTACAAAAATCCTGCACAAAAGCAGCTAGAAAGCTACTCAAAAAGTAGTAACTGATAGCAAGTGGGATAATGAAGATGCTTTAATAAACCACTATCTTCTTTACTCAAACAACATCTGGTTCATCTGCTCGATAGGGGCATGTTTTGGAACAAACAATCTCCATTTAAACTCAACTCTCTAGAAATGCAGCTATATTTGTCAGTGGAGAAGATACACCCATTGGATCTGCAATAAATTTATGCTCACTGGAATTTCCATTTCTCTTCAATTGGGATACTCTTTCCAAAATTGCATCTACCCTTTTACCAATTTGGGAAATCAATGGTTCTATTTGTGGACCTTGAAGGAGGTGGTCACCTAAAAGAGAACCTTGAGATGGATCAGGAAATTCTCAATGAAAGAGATTAGTAACTTGAGAAGCTCTCCATTTGTCAGCTAAATTAAAACCTTGGACCATAGATGGCTGCCCTTTGTTGTAAAATGAGGAGTGAGACTACCTTGCCAAAGGTGGAAATGAACTTACATTTGAGGGATATTGCCCAACATGAGTAACTTGGTTTCCCAAGTCCCATAAATGCAAGGCCATTGACGAATAGGCATTTCTAATAGAAATATTTGTGGTGCTAGAATGCAGTGCATGACCAGATTCTTTGCCTACTAATGAACCAATTTGAGGCTTCATTTCACATTTCTCTGTGGATAATTTGATAGCACTTGTTACTTCTCTATCTAAATTTTTTTTGAGAGTGTACATGTGCACTAAACAACTTTTGTCACTACTTGAGCTACTAGCAGATGGTGAGTTCTCATCCTCATCATCTGATATAGGCTCACACACATATCTTACTTCTTTCCTTTGTCACTTTCCCCTTCCTAGCTCTTCCTCATCTATAACTTCTATCATGAGTCCAAGAATCTCTTCCCACTATTTCCCATTAATTGTGGGCTTTTACTCTTCATCCTGAGTAATTGGCATACCTTGGAGGGCACCAAAATAACCATTTTCTTCTGAAATGTCCTTTTCTCTCACTTTAAAATCTCTCTATTAAGAAGATTTTCTATATCTTCCTTTGTATATTGAATACATGTAACTGCAATCCCATGTTCATCAAGAATATTCCTTGCACCATTGAGTAATATATCATGCAATTCCTTAATAGTTTCATTCTTAACAGAATTCATAACTTGATTTTCCATAGCCAATTTTATTCTTGATCGTTGCAAAATTTTCTCCTCTATTGAACATTTTGTAATCACTTGATATACAATCACATTTTTCTCTTGGCCAATCTTTTGGGCTCGTGATTGAGCCTATAGATCCACAAAAGGGTTGAAATCTAGATCTAGTGGAAGAGTAGTATTAGCAAGAAGTCATTCACTAACATCTCATCTTTATAAGAACTAAATTTAGATTCACTAGAAGCATTAAAGAATCTAGATTGGACTCTTAAAGAATTATTTCTAGTATTTTGGACTCAATTGCCAATGCATTTTACCAAAAACATAGCTCAAAGAAACATAATCAAACTATCTGAGGAAGATATAGTAGCTAATCATGGGGACTTCCTAGGGGTCCTAACACGTGATAAGGTGTATTAGGACACCTAGGGAGTCCCCATGACCCCTTTTGACACATTTCAATGCTCAAGTGTGTCCAAAGGGGTAAGGACCCCTTCAGACACACTTGAGAGTTGAAATGTGTCAAAAGGGCTCATGGGGACTCCCTAGGGGTCCTAGTATGCCTTATCAAATGTTAGGACCTGTAGGAAGTCCCCATGACCCCTTTTGACACTTTGGAATGCTCAAGTGTGTCTTAAGGGGTCCTAGGATCCCTTCTGACACACTTGAGCACTGAAATGTGTCAAAAGGGGTCATGGGGACTCTCTATGGGTCCTAGTAAGCCTTATCACATGTTATGACCCCTAGGAAGTCCCCATGACCCCTTTTACAACATTGGAATGCTCAAGTATGTCTTAAGGTGTCCTAGGACCCCTTGGGACACACCTGAGTGTTGAAATGTGTCAAAAGGGGTCATGGGGACTCCCCAAGTGTCCTAGTACACCTTATCATGCATTAGGACCCCTAGGAAGTCCCCATGACCCCTTTTGAGACATTGGAATGCTCAAGTGTGTGTTAAGGGGTCCTAGGACCACTTTGGACACACTTGAGCAATGAAATGTGTTGAAAGGGGTCATGGGGACTCCCTAGGGTTCCTAGTATGTCTTATCACATGTTAGGACCCCTACAAAGTCCCCATGACCCCTTTTGACACATTGGAATACTCAAGTGTGTCTTAAGGGGTCATGGGACCCCTTCAAACACACTTGAGTGTTGAAATGTGTCAAAAGGGGTCATGGGGACTCCCTAGCGGTCCGAGTATGCCTTATCATGTGTTAGGACCCCTAGGAACTCCCCATGACCCCTTTTGACACATTTGAATGCTCAAGTGTGTCTTAAGGGGTCATAGGACCCCTTCAAACACACTTGACCATTCAAATGTGTCAAAAAGGGGTCATGGGGACTTCCTAGGGGTCCTAACATATGATAAGGCATACTAGGACCCCTAGGGAGTCCCCATGAACCCTTCAAACACACTTGAGTGTTGAAATATGTCAAAAGGGGTCATGGGGACTCCCTAGGGGTCCTAGTATGCATTATCACGTGTTAGGACCCCTAGGAAGTCCCCATGACACCTTTTGACACATTTGAATGCTCAAGTGTGTCTTAAGGAGTCCTAGGACACCTTTTTTACACACTTGAGCATTCAAATGTGTCAAAAGTGGTCATGGGGACTTCCGAGGGGTCTTAACCAGTGATAAGGTGTATTAGGACCCCTAGGGAGTCCCCATGACCCCTTTTGACACATTTGAACACTCAAGTCTATCTTAAGGGGTCCTAGGACCCCTTCGAGAACACTTGAGTGTTGAAATGTGTCAAAATGGGTCATGGGGACTCCCTAGGGATCCTAGTACACCTTATCACATGTTAGGACCCTTAGGAAGTCCCCATGACCCCTTTTGACACATTGGAATGCTCAAGTGTGTTTTAAGGGGTCCTAGGACCCCTTCAGACACACTTGAGCATTGAAATGTGTCAAAAGGGGTCATGGGGACTCCCTAGGGGTCCTAGTATGACTTATGACGCGTTAGGAACCCTAGAAAGTCCCCATGACCCCTTTTGACACATTGGAAAACTCAAGTGTGTCTTAAGGGGTCCTAGGACCCCTTGGGACATACTTGAGCATTGAAATGTGTCAAAAGGGGTCATGGGGACTCCCTAGGGGTCCTAGTACACCTTATCATGTGTTAGGACCCCTAGGAAGTCCCCATGACCCCTTTTGACACATTGGAATGCTCAAGTGTTTCTTAAAGAGTCCTAGGAATCCTTAAGACACACTTGAGCATTCCAATGTGTCAAAAGGGGTCATGGAGACTTCCTAGGGGTCCTAGTACACCTTGTCATATGTTAGGACCCCCAGGAAGTCCCCATGACCCCTTTTGACACAATTGAACACTCAAGTGTGTCTTAAGGGGTCCTAGGATGCCTTCACACACACTTGACTATTCAAATGTGTTGAAAAGGGTCACAGGGACTTCCTAGGGGTCCTAACATGTAATAGGACATACAAGGACCCCTAGGAAGTCTTAATGACCCCTTTTGACACATTTGAACACTCAAGTGTGTCTTAAGGGGTCCTAGGACCCCTTCAGACACACTTGAGTGTTCAAATGTGTCAAAAGGGGTCATTAAGACTTCCTAGGGGTCCTAACATGTGATAAGGCATACTAGGACCCCTAGGAAGTCCCCATGACCCCTTTTGACACATTTGAATGCTCAAGTGTGTCTGAAGGGGTCCTAGGACCCCTTCAGACACACTTGAGCATTCAAATGTGTCAAAAGGGGTCATGGGGACTTCCTAGGGGTTCTAACATGTGATAAGGTGTACTAGGACCCTTGGGGAGTCCCCATGACCCCTTCAAACACACTTGAACATTGAAATATGTCAAAAGGGGTCATGGGGACTCCCTAGGGTTCCTAGTATGCCTTATCACATGTTAGGAACCCTAGGAAGTCCCCATGACCCCTTTTGACACATTTGAATGCTCAAGTGTGTCCGAAGGGGTCCTAGGACCCCTTAAGATACACTTGACTGTTCAAATGTGTCAAAAGGGGTTATGGGGACTTCCTAGGGGTCCTAATACATGATAAGGTGTACTAGGACCTCTAGGGAGTCCCCATGACCCCTTCAGACACACGTGAGCATTGAAATGTGTCAAAAGGGGTCATGGGGACTTCCTAGGGGTCCTAGTATGCCTTATCACACGTTAGGACCCATAGGAAGTCCCCATGGTCCCTTTTGACACATTGGAATGCTCAAATGTGTCATAAGGGGTCCTAAAACCCCTTTGGACACACATGAGAATTCAAATGTGTCAAAAGGGGTCATGGGGACTTCCTAGGGGTCCTAGTACACCTTATCCCGCATTTATACCCCTAAGAAAATGTTTACAAAAAATAACATGTACTTGCATGAGGACATTATATATTACAAAAATCTGGCATAGAAGAAACTGGCAAGCTACTCAAAAAGTAGTAAATGATAGCAAGTGGGATAATGTAGATGCTTTAATAAACCACTATCTTCTTTACTCAAACAAAATCTAGTTGATCTGCTCAACTGGGGCATGTTTGGGAACAAACAATCTCCATTTTAAGTCAAGTCTATGGAAATGCAGTTATATTTATGAGTGGAGAAGATACACCCATTGGATCTGCAATAAATTTATGCTCACTGGAATTTCCATTTCTCTTCAATTGGGATAGTCTTTCCAAAATTGCATCTACCCTTTTACCAATTTGGGAAATCAATGGGTGTATTTGTGGACCTCGAAGGAGTTGGTCACCTAAATGACAACCTTGAGATGAATCAGGAACTTCTCAATGAAAGAGATCAGTACCTTGAGAAGCTCTCCATTTTTCAACTAAATTAAAACCTTGGACCATAGATGGCTTCCCTTTGTTGTAAAATGAGTAGTGCGACTGGCTTGCCAATGGTGGCAATGAACTTACATTTGAGGGATATTTCACAACATGAGTAACTCAGTTTCCCAAGTCCTGTAAATGCAAGGCCATTGACGAATTGGCATTTCTAATAGAAATATTTGTGGTGCTAGACTGAAGTGCATGATGAAATTCTTTGCCTGCTAATGAACCAATTTGAGGCTTCATTTCACATTGCTCCGTGGATAATTCCACAGCACTTGTTACTTCTCTATATGAATTTTTTGTGACAGTGTACATGTGCACTGAAGAGCTTTTCTCACTACTTTAGCTACTAGTAGATGGTGAGTACTCATCATCATCATCTAATATAGGCTCACACGCATATCTTACTTCTTTCCTTTGTCACTTTCCCCTTCCTAGCTCTTCCTCCTTATTTGTAACTTCTATCATGAGTCCAAGAATTTCTTCCCCCTCTTTCCCATTAATTGTGGGCTTTTACTCTTCATCCTGAGTAATTGGCATACCTTGGATGGCACCAAAATAACCATTTTCTTCTAAAATTTCCTTTCCGCTCACTTTAAAATCTCTCTATTAAGAAGATTTTCTATATCTTCCTTTGTATATTGAATAGATGTAACTGCAATCCCATGTTCATCAAGAATATTCCTTGCACTATTGAGTAATATATCATGAAATTCCTTAATAGTTTCACTCTTAACAGAGTTCATAACTAGATTTTCCATAGCCAATTTTATTCTTGATCATTGCAAAATTTTCTCCTCAATTGAACATTTTGTAATCACTTGATATACAATCACATTTTTCTCTTGACCAATCCTGTGGGCTCGAGGTTTAGCCTATAGATCCACAAAATGGTTGAAATCTGGCTCTGGTGGAAGAGTAGTATTAGCAAGAGGTCATTCACTAACATCTCATCTTTATAAGAACTAAATTTGGATTCACTAGAAGCATTAAAGAATCTAGATTGGACTCTTAAAGAATTATTTCTAGTATTTTGGACTCAATTTCCTGTGCATTTTAGCAAAACATAGCTCAAAGAAACATAATTAAACTATCTAAGGAAGATATATTAGCTGATCATGGGAACTTCCTAGGGGTCCTAATGCATGATAAGGCATACTAGGACCCCTAGGGAGTCCCCATGAGCCCTTTTCACACATTTCAATGCTCAAGTGTGTCCAAAGGGGTAAGGACCTCTTTGGACACACTTGAGCATTGAAATATGTCAAAAGGGGTCATGGGGACTCCCTAGGGGTCCTAGTACACCTTATCATGCGTTAGGACCCATAAGAAGTCCCCATGACCCCTCTTAACACATTGGAATGCTCAAGTGTGTCTTAAGGGGTCCTAGGACCCCTTCTGACACACTTGAGTGCTGAAATGTGTCAAAAGGGGTCATGGGGACCCCCTACAGGTCCTAGTACACCTTATCACGTGTTAGGACCCCTAGCAAGTCCCCATGACCCCTTTTGCAATAGTGGAATGCTCAAGTGTGTCTTAAGGGGTCCTAGGACCCCTTCGGACACACTTGAGCATTGAAATGTGTCAAAAGGGGTCATGGGGACTACCTAGGGGTCCTAGTACACCTTATAACATGTTAGGACCCCTAGGAAGTCCCCATGACCCCTTTTGACACATTGGAATGCTCAAGTGTATCTTAAGGGGTCCTACGACCACTTCAAACACACTTGAGCATTGAAATGTGTTAAAAGGGGTCATGGGGACTCCCTAGGGGTCCTAGTATGCCTTATCATGCGTTAGGACCCCTACGAAGTCCCCATGACCCCTTTTGACACATTGGAACACTCAAGTGTGTTTTAAGTGGTCATAGGACCCCTTCAGACACACTTGAGCATTTAAATGTGTCAAAAGGGGTTATGGGGACTCCCTAGGGGTCCTAGTACACCTTATGATGCGTTAGGACCCCTAGGAAGTCCCCATGATGCCTTTTGACACATTTGAATGCTCAAGTGTGTCTTAAGGGGTCATAGGACACATTCAGACATAATTGAGCATTCAAATGTGTCAACATGGCTCATGGGGAATTCCTAGGGGTCCTAACATGTGATAAGGCATACTAGGACCCCTAAGGAGTCCCCATGAACCATTTAGACACACTTTAGCATTGAAATGTGTCAAAAGGGGTCATGGGGACTCCCTAGGGGTCCTAGTATGCCTTATCATGCGTTAGGACACTAAGGATGTACACATGACCCCTTTTGATACATTTGAATGCTCAAGTGTGTCTTAAGGGGTCTTAGGACCCCTTCAAACACACTTGAGCATTCAAATGTGTCAAAAGGGGTCACGGGGACTTCCTAGGGGTCGTAACGCGTGATAAGGCATTATAGGACCCCTAGGGAGTCCCCATGACCCCTTTTGACACATTTGAACACTCAAGTGTGTCTTAAGGGGTCTTGGGACCCCTTCGGACACACTTGAGTGTTGAAATGTGTCAAAAGGGATCATGGGGACTCCCTAGGGGTCCTAGTATGCCTTATCACATGTTAGGAACCCTAGGAAGTTCCCATGACCCCTTTTGACACATTGGAATGCTCAAGTGTGTTTTAAGGGATCCTAGGACCCCTTGAGACACACTTGAGCATTAAAATGTGTCAAAAGGGGTCATGGGGACTCCCTAGGGGTCCTAGTATGCCTTATGACATGTTAGGACCCCTAAGAAGTCCCCATGACCCCTTTTGAAATATTGGAATGCTCAAGTGTGTCTTAAGGGGTCCTAGGACCCCTTTAGACACACTTGAGTATTTAAATGTGTCAAAAGGGGTCATGGGGACTCCCTAGGGGTCCTAGCATGCCTTATCACATATTAGGACCCCTAGGAAGTCCCCATGACCCCTGTTGACACATTTGAACACTCAAGTGTGTCCGAAGGGGTCCTAGGACCCCTTAAGACACACTTGAGCATTCCAATGTGTCAAAAGGAGTCATGGGGACTTCTTAGGGGTCCTAACATGTCATAAGGCATACTAGGACCCCTAGGGAGTCCCCATGACCCCTTTTGACACATTTTAATGCTCAAGTGTGTCTCAAGGGGTCCTAGGATCCCTTAAAACACACTTGAGCATTCCAATGTGTCAAAAGGGGTCATGGGTACTCCCTAGGGTTCCTAGTATGCTTTATCATGCGTTAGGAACCCTAGGAAGTCCCCATGACCCATTTTGACACATTTGAATGCTGAAGTGTGTCTGAAGGGGTCCTAAGACCCCTCAAGACACACTTGACCATTCAAATGTGTCAAAAGGGGTTATCCATGACCCCTTTTGACAAATTTGAATGCTCAAGTGTGTTCGAAGGGGTCCTAGGACCCCTTAAGGCACACTTGAGTGATCAAATGTGTCAAAAGGGGTCATGGGGACTTCCTAGGTGTCCTAACATGTGATAAGGTGTACTAGGACCTGTAGGGAGTCCCCATGACCCCTTCAGACACACGTGGGCATTGAAATGTGTCAAAAGGGGTCATGGGGACTCCCTAGGTGTCCTAGTATGCCTTATCACATGTTAGGACCTCTAGGAACTCCCCATGACCCCTTTTGACACATTTGAATGCTCAAGGGTGTCTTAAGGGGTCATAGGACTCCTCTGGACACACTTGAGTGTTCAAATGTGTCAACAAGGGTCATGGGGACTTCCTAGGGGTCCTAACGCATGATAAGGCATACTAGGACCCCTAGGGAGTCCCCATGGCCTCTTCATACACACATGAGTATTGAAATGTGTCAAAAGGGGTCATGGGGACTCCCTAGGAGTCCTAGTACACCTTATCACATGTTAGCACCCCTAGGAAGTCCCCATGACGCCTTTTGACACATTTGAATGCTCAAGTGTGTCTTAAAGGGTTCTAGGACCCCTTTAGACACACTTGAGTGTCCAAATGTCTCAAAATGGGTAATGGGGACTTCCTAGGGGTCCTAACATGTGATAAGGCATATGAGGACCCCCTGGGGAGTCCCCATGACCTGTTCGGGCACACTTTAGTGTTGAAATGTGTCAAAAGGGGTCATGGGGACTCCTTAGGGGTCCTAGTATGCCTTATCACATGTTAGGACCCCTAGGAAGTCCCCATGACCCCTTTTGACACATTTGAATGCTCAAGTTTGTCTGAAGGGGTCCTAGGACTCCTTTAGACACACTTGAGGTAGGACCCCTTCGGGCACACTTGAGTGTTCAAATATGTCAAAAGGGGTCATGGGGACATCCTAGGGGTCGTAACGCATGATAAGGAATACTAGGACCCCTAGGGAGTCCCCATGACCCATTTTGACTCATTTCAATGCTCAATTGTGTCCAAAGGGGTCCTAGGACCCCTTAAGACACACTTGAGCATTCAAATGTGTCAAAAGGGGTCATGGGGACTTCTTAGGGGTCCTAACATGTGATAAGGCATACTAGGACCCCTGGGGAGTCCCCATGACCCCTTCGAACACACTTGAGCATTGAAATGCCAGCTTCCTCTGCCAAGGCATGAAGAACTTCATTACTGTATGCTCTAGGAGGAAGATTATAATTTCCATATTTCTATGAGAGATTCTCCAAAATTTGTATACAAAGGCATCCTACAGTAAAAAATGAAAATTTTCCCACATAATATCCACAATTCGTATACAAAAGTATCATATAGGAAAAATGACAAAAAAATAATAGCTAAAAGGTAAAATTTATCATTAATGCTGGTAGTACCAAGGTCATATCCGCTATCAAATCCTAGCCTATGATGTGCAAAATGAGCAAACCAAGTGAAATGAAAGGGAAGGGATCGATCAAATAGTGAAGGTGCATCAAATCGGATCAATATCATAATAAATGTAGAAAATATTGTTACGGACAAAAATATTTGCATAGTAATTGGTTACACCTTTCCCGAGCTTTTGTACCTTGCTACATGATTAGACATTTTTGTTTGCAGTACTGAATTTTTAGGTTAAGTTTTACAGATCATCTTTTTGATCCAAAGGATGCAAATCGGCTACTGTATCTTCCTCAGATAGTTTCCCAAAGAATATCCACAATTCGTATACAAAAGCATCATACAAGAAAAATGAGAAAAAAAAATAGCTAAAAGGTAATATTATATATAATATATTAGTATACATTAGTATATGTATTATATATATATATATATATATATATATATATATATATATATATATATATATATATATATATATATATATATATATATATATATATATATATATATATATATATATATATATATATATATATATATATATATATATATATATATATATATTATATACATTAGTATATATATAATATACATTATATATATCATATGCCTCTTTTATATATATATTATATACATTAATATATATATATATATATATATATATAATATACATTTTATACCTTATATACCCCATTTTATATGTAAAAGTTCAATTTTTTTCATTTGCTCCCACACTTTTTTCATCTACCTGGGAATATTGGGTACTCGATATGGAATCAGATACCCGATTTTGGACAGGTAATATTTCACCAAAATATTCCCTGTCCCCATAGACTAGACAAGCACAAGATTTTATACTTTTTTCTCACATTGCAAAAAAAAAAAAGTGATTTGGGGCCCATTGTTTGATTTTTGTCGACTTGTGGTCTCACCATGGGAAGCAACAACCATCGAAAGGCTAAACACAAGAGGAAGCTGATGGACGAAGAAATTCAATAATATAGGGAAAAAGATAAGGAAAATCACCGAAGAAGGAGAGAAGGTATGTTAAACATTAATCAAGGTGACCTCGTAAATGTAGTTGTAAGTGAAGAGGATGTTGAATTTGAAAATGTACAGATGGAGATTGAAAATGTAGACTTGGGGAATGAAAATGTTGCACAAGAACCACATGAACATTACACATCTCCAAATTATATGCGAAATGAAGTCCCTTGCAATAAAGATAATCAAACTTAAAATTCAGGGCTTTTAGGAAGACCTAAATGGTTAATTGAAATTAAGGAGAACATTATGAATAATTGGGAAGGAGAGAGGTCACATAGAACCATTAGGTTGTGGGCTTCAAGACTTTATGATCAATTTTTTGGAAACAAGACATTGGTTGAGCAATGTCAAATTTTTGTGGAGTTGTTAAAGATGCAAAAGATGAGACCTGTGCTTGTGAAATTGAAGATTCATGTGAACAAGAAAATGGAGAGAAATGCCATTGTTGTGAAGAATCTTTTCAATGCTCTCAATAGCATTGGGAAGACTAGCAGTGAAAAAGACAAGAGAGTTTCTCAAAGGATTATTACAACCTCCTTAGTAAGTCATCAGTTGAGAAAGGCTCATTTGATGAGACAAACTTGTGTTGACTTCAATATAGATTGTAAAACTTTGGGTAGAGCACTTGCAAGAAGAGAAAGACTTGATGATCCACTTCAAATTGATACATGGGCTTATGGTGGGAGACTTCCACATTTCGATAAGAAGCTAACAGATGTTGTCAAGGATGAAATTCAACAATTTTGGGATGCTAACTCAAGAGTGTCACCAAATGTGAAGGATGTCTTGAAGTTGAGAGTTGGCAATCGAGACCCCACTCCACATCCTAAACATTATGTGGAGGTAAGTCAAACAATGTTGTATAAAAATTTTTGTGAGACACATCCAACATTGAAAATATCACAAAGGTCTTTTGAATCCATGAAGCCATTTTATTGTGTACCCCTTAAGATTTGGAATACATGTTGCAAATATCTTGTTGAGTTTTCAATGCATCATGAATTATTACAGTCCATTCATTCTACTTTGCATACTAATGAAATGCTAGAGAATTGTGGTGCAAGTGGTCTTCCCAAATCATCAAGAGACTTGCTAGATCAATTTTTATGTCATAGAGATGATGGTTGTTTATTTTATAAAAAAGATTGCTTAAAAGCCAAGTGCTCAGAATGTGGTGGCTTGTCCAAGTTTAGAACATGTTTTTATGAGGGTTTGGAACACAATTTTGGAAAGACACTAGTCCAAAAAAAGGTATATGAAACGGTGAAATATACATTGAAGAGTGGAGGTGAAGGCTCTAGATGTGAGTTAGTTGCAAAAGAATACAATGTTGCTGATTTTATCTTAGATTTCAAGACAAATATTTTTTACAAGTATGCAAACCATAGTCATAGGTCTCAATGGTTGGATCAACAATTTAGGACATGTAAGGACACTTTCTCCATTGGAACTATTATATCCGTTGTAGACTTTACGGAGAACTATACATTGCAGCCCCAAAATGAGACTCAAGCTCAATATTACAATTCCATTTAGGTTGCTATTTTTGTACACGTCACATATAGACATTCCCCTGATAGCACAAAAGATGAGCGAAAGATAATCAAAGAGTACCATTTTTATATGAGCAATGATAGGTCTCACTCTCATGAGTTTGTTCAACATTGTTTCCAGAACTATTTTGACTTCTTGCAGGAAAATGGTATTGCTATGGATAGGCATCTCATTTGGTTGGATAATTGCACTGGTCAATTTAAGAATGCCAGAATGTTTTATTGGTTGTGTAGAATGCATGTGGAGAGAGGTGTACCTCATATTTGGATTTTTTTTGAGTCAGGGCATGGGAAAGGGGAGCATGACAGAGCAGGTGCGTGTGTGAAGAGAGCTCTAGTTAAGGAGCAATTGAGGATTTCAAGTGTTGTACTTCTTGATGCTTGTTTTATTGTTGATTGGTGTAGTTTAGCATTGTCACGGGGGGGAATCTTGATTCTACAGTGTGTAGATTCTTTTGGTTGGTTGAGGAGGGAACTATAGGAGATAGATTGGATTGCCAAATAGTGAAAGACTCTTCAAAAATGCATTCATTTCAAAGCTCCAATAGTAGTACATGGACCATTTGGACATGAGAGTTGGCTTGTTTTTGCCGCATGTGTTTTTAGTATGATTGGGATCATTGTGAGTCAAGTGAGTGGGTGGATACATGGGTTCTATAGTATCTAACTCCTTTATCTTTGACACTCTCTATAAGAAATGATGACATGGACACTTCAGTTGATTATGACCATCTTTCAAATCTTCTGAAGCCAGGAAATGTTTTTGCATTGGTTGCACCGCAGGGGAATGATGAGAGGTCAGATTATTGGTTAGCACATTGTGTACAAGGTAAATAGAAGATTTTACAACCGATGAGAGATGGTGATTGGTTTACATATCCTACCAGTTTAGTTGTTGTTGCGGGAACATGGCCGTGAACATACATGATTAGAAATAATGGAATTCTTGCATTTGAAGACTATGAGAAGCACAAAACTATTCTCATGTATTCACACCTTGTTATAGCAACAAATTTCAAGTTGTCAAAGCAACAAGGAAGACCAAAGACAAAAGAACTTTGGACTATTAGTACTGCTGATCATGAAGCACTATTGGAGACCCTGAAGCAAAGAGATGACCCTTCAGGACCACTTGACTAGGTAATAAGTTAACTTAGTGCATTATTTTATAAGTTAGTTAAGCTTAATTTCAATACATTAATTTCACCTTTCTTAGATTATATTTTGAGTCAATAAACTTGGTTTTGTATGTGGATTGTAACTTGTGCAGGAGAACCTATGAAGATGCCTACGGTCACCATGGATCCAATCAAAGATAGAAGGACAAAAGGATCCTTAATGGTTAATTGAGATCTTTTGAAGCCTATAATGGCAATTGAGATCTTTTGAAGCCTATAATGGAAATTTGTAACAATCTATTTGATTTAAAAGTTAAATGTCCTAAAACTCTTGATAAGGACTTATGACCAAAATCATGTATGGGTGGCCAATAGTGCCAAGAAGGGATCTTACATGTCATTTACTTATGTCATTTGCATGGTTTGAATTCTTACATGTTTGATTGTTGTTTATAATGAATTAAGGATATTATTTTTTATCATTTCAAACAATCTATAAAAGTTAAACCTCAAACATAATAAGCTTCGCAGTTCAAATTTCACAAGCTTAATCATGATTAGTTTCATAGTTCAAATTTCAAACATACCACTAACAGTCAGTTGAAAGTGGCTCATCGGCATATCTTTCAAATTGTTTGACTTGGCATCAAACCATCTACTCCATTAGCTCTGGTTGGCTGGGTAAACACCAGTGACAACCTGATTCCACCCACAGAGTCACGAGAATGGTCACGACCACGCTCGACCCAAGTGACCCCAAGGTGCACTAAGCACGATTGGGCAGAAATCTTTTGGGGCTCATATCTCAAAGCTCGTGAGAGGTATTAACAAACCATTAGGGCTATGGGATCATGTTTCCAAGGTCTACAATAACCTCTCTTAGTTTTGGGTGATTCAACTTCATTTTCATTTGGCAAGACGATCTCAGTCGATGCCAAAACTTGTAGTGAGGGTCAGTTGAAAGTGGCTCAGAAGCATATCTTTGAAACTGTTTGACCTAGCATCAAACTATCTACTCCATTAGCTCTGGTTGGCTAGGTAAACACCAGTGACAACCTCATTCTACCCACAGAGTCACGGGAACACTCGTGACCACGCTTGACCCAAGTGACCCCAAGGTGCACTAAGCACGATTGGGTAGTGATCTTCCGTGGCTCGTATCTCAGAGCTCATGAAAGGTATTAACAAACCATAAAGTGCTATAGGATCATGTTTTTGATATCTACAATAACCTCTCTAGGTTTTGGGTGATTCGACTTCGTTTGCATTTTTCAAGGTGATCTCAGTCGATGCCAAAACTTGCAGTGAGGGTTAGTTGAAAGCGGCTCAGCAGTGTATCTTTCAAACCATTTAACCTAGCATTGAATCATCTACTCCATTTGCTCTGCTTGGCCGGGTAAATTCTAGTGACAACCCCGTTCCACCCACGGAGTCATGAGAATGCTCATGACCACGCTCGACCCAAGTGACCCCAAGGTGCATTAAGAACGATTGGGCAGTGGTCTTCTAGGGCTCATATCTCAAAGCTCATGAGAGGTATCAACAAACCATTAGGGGCTACAAGATCATGTTTCCAAGATCTACAATAACCTCTCTTGGTTTTGGGTGATTCAACTTCATTTGCATTTGGAAAGATGATCTTAGTCGATGCCAAAACTTGTAGTGAGGGTCAGTTGAAAGTGGCTCAGCAGCGTATCTTTCAAACCGTCTGACCTGGCATCAAACCATCTACTCCATCAGCTCCGTTTGGTTGGGTAAATGCCAGTGACAACCCCATTCCACCCACAGAGTCATGGGAACGCTCACGACCACGCTCGACCCAAGTGACCCCAAGGTGCACTAAGCATGATTGGGCAGCAATCTTCTGTGGCTCGTATCTCAGACTTCATGAGAGGTATCGAAAAACCATCAAGGGCTATAGGATTGTCTTTTTGAGGTCTATAATAACCTCTCTTGATTTTGGTTGATTCAATTTTTTTGCATTTGGAAAGGCAATCTCAGTCAATGCCAAAACTTGCAGTGAGGATCAGTTGAAAGTGGCTCAACAACGTATTTTTCAAACCGTTTGACATTGCATCAAACTGTCTACTCCATCAGCTCTGATTGGTTGGGTAAATGCCAGTGACAACCTCATTTCACCCATGGAGTCACTGGAACGCTCACGACCACGCTCGATCTAAGTGACCCCAAGGTGCACTAAGCACGATTGGGCAGCAATCTTCCGTGGCTCAAGTGACCCCAATATGATGAGTTATATACATAGTGATTATATACATAGTATTGAAACAATGTAGTACTAAGTGGCTCAAGTGAGTATATATAATGGTATGAAACATAAGAACATAGGAAATCTATAGAAGTTAAACCTCAAACATAATAAGCTCCATGAACAGGGTAGTCTAGAGTAAAGAAAAACAAATGTAACTTGAACAAGATATAATTTAAATCATAATGATAATCATAGTCAAGATATAACTTCACCATTCAATTCCATAAACATGAATAATAAATATGTATATAAAAAAGATGACACAAATATATCATATAAATGAACATGTTCTATATATACAAAGTATCAAATGTATCAAAAGTATCTCCATATACAAATATGGCACATGTCATTTCAAAATGTCTACAAAATCAATGTTTTAAGGTGTACAATGTGGCATATATGCCATCTCAAAATGTACCAAGTGGCATCTCTAAATGACCACAAAACTAAAACTACATCCTATGCCGTAGGGGGATCATCAAAATGTAGCCTCTTTGAAGAAGTGTTGGGCTCTGATTGATCCTGCATAAAAAATGAGTTCAAACCCAAGTTAGATTGCTTACTTTATATGATTTGTACACACACACACACACACACACATATATATAGTTCATAATTCAAACACTAATTTTATTAAAATTATAACTAAATACAAATATTTGTACCTAGTCTCTCGGTTGCCTACCATGATCAGGTGTCCTAGCATAAGTCCTGGGTAGCGAAGGGACCATGCCAACAATACCAACTGTGACCTATAAATATATATTTTCAATAATGAGATTAGTAGAGTGGTGCAACATAGAGTAATAAATCTACAAAATAGGATGATAGCATAATAAAATTACAAATTGATTGAACTAAAATTAAAACTTACATCTGGTGATCCCTCCTTTGGAATAGTGGGCTAGGTCAACAAAGATACAAAAGATTCTCGTGGGCCCTCCCTCACACTCAGAGTAACCTATGAGAGTAAAAATATTGTCAATTATATATAAATGTACTTCATCATAGCAACCCTGGTTACAAAATACAAATAACAATATGTAAAAGTCTACGTACAATCGGGCTATCACTCCGAATCGAGATGCCTATAACCCTACGCTGTCAAATTGCTATCGGAACATCATCAATAGCCACACCCTATACAATAAAGTGCAAGTAAAATATTTATTACTACACACAAGTGGCATACATATGCATGCATAATTAATCTTAAACAATTAACTACCTTTCCTTTGTCAACACCTGATGAAGGAACCCCCTCGTGCCCCCCATTGACATCGGTTGTAGCCTGCAAGAACACAATAAGATGACAATATATAAGTAAATGTATGAATTTTATTGCTCTAATTGATAGAGATTTAAGCATGTACACCAAATGATATAAAAAATAACTAATGGGTACATAATTTATAATATACTGTATAGTCATCAAGGCCAAATGAAATGGCTGAAAGTGTGGACTCATCCACCTGTCTCACCTCCTCCTGTGTCATTGACTGAACATAAATGGAAAAAATATATATACATAAGTGCATGCAATCATTAAAACTAATCTAAATAAATCAATTATTTTTAAATTAAATAAGTCATGTGACAAATTTATTTATAATGTTTACTCTTACCGTATCAACATGAGTCAATGGCTCTGCGTACACCTCCTGAGCACTCTCATGAGATGTAGATGCTCCATGAGGTGTTGCAGCCTCTGCAGCTATGTCTCCTCTATAATCCTCATCAATAACATACTGATATGTATCAGCATCAGTAAGCGGTTCGAGGCACATATTCTTGCATATAATGCAAATATGGGGCTCACATACATGTGAACTCCGATGAGATGTCGATGCGCCAACATCATCCACACCAGGAGGCAACACTGACCTGGTCTATGTGATCAACTGATCACTCAGTAAATGAATGGCCCTAATAGTCTGTGAGGCAGCCTCTGCAATGATACCGGGAGGCTGCACTCGAGGAGGGGGTGTGACATCAATGGGAGGGACAAAGGTAGTGGCCTTTTTGTGCTGGGCAAATGGCCTAGTCTGAGGAGCTCCTCCGCCTACGCCCATGTTGGGCCTCATACTCTAATAATCAACATGGTGACCAAGCACAAACTCAGCATACAATTTTTTTATGAAATAAAATGGGACCTCCAAATTTCTATGGGGTGGTTTATCAAAAACCATCCACCAACGATCCCAAAAGTTTGTGTGCATTACTTCATTTGTGCACCATTTTATTGATAATTTGGGCTTTTTAGGGTCAACTGGTATTCCGATTTTAGGATTGACAAAAAGGGTGGCTATATCTTCCTTACTTATATTAAGGGCCGCAATCCCATCATGGTCAAGCCCATCATCAAATTGGGCGTGCATATCATCACGCCAATGAAGAGGAGCATTATGTTGCTGTGTGAGTGTGTCAATATTTTCAACAATTGTATTTAGTGTGGCAAGCATGGGACCTAATGCAGGTATATTTTGATATGTGTTTTGGAAACCTCATATTGTGTTCAAATTATCTTGTATCAAATCTTCTAAAGAATGAGGGTTTTGACACGGGGGATTATTTTCGGGATTGTTATTTGGTGCAGGAGGGTTATTTTCTTCATTGTTGTTAGCCATGCCTGATTAAATAAATAAAAAATCTAAATTTCAATCTAATTTCATATATTATTACAAATATAAATACAAAACCCTATTTCAAAAAAAATGACATTTGGCATGAAAATTAAATAAAATAATCAAAATAATTATTTTTTTTACTACCAAATACATTGGGAGTCAAATTTGGTGTTGCCAAAATCAGATACCTGAAAATATATCGTGTATCTGATATATCAAGCCATTTTCCCAAGCAAAACCATGAAAAGAAATGAGGAAAAGGGCTCATGGGTTTCGGGTTTATGCCACAGGTATCGGGTACCTGATATGGTATCGGGTACCCGATTAGGCCTGTGCTTTGGTGTCAAGTTTTCCCAGGTGTACTGACACCTAGGCCTACTCAAAAGTCAACAAGCATTTTCATGCGCTTTTGGACGAGTGAAAAGTGAATATTTTTCACATTGCCACTTTTTGGCCCCTCATGATCTTGCACATACCCTCATGCGTGATCATACATACAACATCACTTATTATTTCTCACCAACCACACACCCCAATTCCTTCACATACTCGCCACACAGTCGATTCATTACCTCAAACCTCATCAGCTCACTATCAACCAACATAGTACTTAGTTGACATAAATGAAAACACAATAACTAATCTTCCTATCATAAAACCTTTACCAATTAACACTCAAAAATCTATGCAACATCTCTTAAATAGTTATTAAAACAATCACATCAACATTACAATTATCTAATAATGCATCTCCCTCTTATCTAATGTCTTTTCTCTTCTCCTAGTTTCATTTGAATTTTCTTCCCTTGTGATTATATCTTGTTCTTCTCCCCCTTTGACAATAATTCCAAAGGAACCACATAGGTCACTTACTATTGTAAAAAATTCCTTTATCTTTGACTTTTCCCCCTAAGGAGTAGCCCCCTTTAACATCAATCCACTAGTGAAAGATATTCAATGAGTCCACTAGATTGATGCTAACAATAGTATTTAGTTCTGATCAAGTAGTGGAATAACCCCTAACTTACTTGTCAAATACTCAAAAGTATCTTTAGGTAATGACTTAGTGAATATAGTTTCTAGCAACTCCTTGGTTGGCACATATTCCAACTTGACTACCTTCTCATGCACTTTCTCTCTTAAGAAATGATACTTGATTTCTATATGCTTTGTCTTAGAATGCATCACTGGGTGCTTTAAAATATTTATTGCACTTGTATTATCACATGATACAGTCACTGGTTCAGTTACCTTCTCTTTGATACCTTCAAGGATCTTCTTCATCCCTGCTATTTGTGTATAATTGATAGATGCTGCTAAAATACTCAACTTCTGTAGTCAATTGGGAGATGCAATTTTTCTTCTTAGTTTTCCATGGTACGAGTTTCCTCCTATAAAAAATGCTCCTCCACCCTTTCTCTTTCTATCATCAATGTTTCCCACCCAATTTGTATTAGTAAAAATACTGAAAGAGAAATCACCTTTGTCAGCATACCAAAGACCATAGTCTTATGTCCCTTTCAAGTACGTAAATATCCTCTTTGTTGGTACCATGTGAGATTCTTTAGGATTAGCTTGAAATATGGCTACTATATCAACTACTTCTACAAGTTCTCCTATCATTGACATCTAAAATTCCTTCTTCATCTCTTTAGCAAATGTGAAACCCATTTCATCACTTCCTCCAAAGATTATGTCATCCAAAAACATTGTGCCTAATAGTATCTTATCAGCTTCAACCTTCAAGTACACATTTCTATCTTCACACGTTGTAATGAAATCAATCTTGATTAGATAAGGATCAATCTCTTAATCTCTTTGTTTACTACAATGGAACTTTTCTCAGTTGAACTTCTCAGAATAAATAATCTATTATACTATTATATTATTATCATAATTATGTTATTATCATAATTTGATTATTATCATAATTATGTTATTATCATAATTTAATTATGTTTTATATAATTAAAAACACTTGAACGTCTGAAAATAAATAATCTATTATGTCCTGAACATATGTAGAAACTATTATCATGATATAAAATTATGTTTTATATTATTAGATAGTAAGACATTTGATTTTTTTTGTTGTAATAGTGTCATACACGTATTGCAATACAATAAATTTTTGTTTAGTTACACTATAAAAGTTTTGTCAAAGATTCATAGTCATTTATATTAGATTGTTCAATATTGTATAAATTATTCTAGTATGAAGGATATGAAATTTTGATAGTTGTGAATTTATGACATCTTATATATTTATCTATATATTGTGAGCATGTATTTCTATCTAACTTTAAGGTTTGCTCAATTATCGAATCATCCTAAATAGAAGGGAGATGGTCACTTTATTGCAAGTGGTATCTTTTTTTTAGAATGAGAATAGATAAAAGGGGGATGATTATCTTTTATTTTATACTATTGTTAGAATTTATATCTTTGTGATTCTTCACCT
The DNA here is from genome assembly GCA_027943335.1 of Chamaecyparis obtusa. Lineage (NCBI taxonomy): Eukaryota > Viridiplantae > Streptophyta > Pinopsida > Cupressales > Cupressaceae > Chamaecyparis > Chamaecyparis obtusa. The sequence continues at coordinate 1,806,180 of BSBK01003739.1, forward strand.
CTAGAGTTGACTTCCTATTATGTCCTTAACACTCTGTCACTCTTCATGGTTCATTCATATTTTAGTTGGCCTCCTGTCCATTTTCCATTTTGTCTCATATTAAATTGTTTCTGTAATTTATTCTTGATTTCCTTGGTTCATAACATTAAAATTTCTTAAAATATATTGATACAATTTATTATAAGTATATATCCTAATATTAGTGGAATTGACCCGCACATATTTTGTAGATTTATGCAGAGTTCAATATTTTAGTTTTCTAGATTGTTGTGAATTGATTCTATTAGATAATATTTTTATTAGGATATTAGCTATTAATTTATATTGTATATAAATTATTTTCTCATATAAATCATTTTTAAAATTTATTTTAAACTTATCTAATTAGATTATTAAGGGCACCCATTTTTTTACTAGGTCTTATTTTCTAAATGAACTGACACCGTCCATTGGTAATGAAAGCCTTAGATTACGAGGTTCTTCTTTAAAGTGTTGTATTTTTTCCTATATTTCCCTATTATAGAACCATCTGCAAGCATTCAAAAAATTTCATCTCCACTTCTATTCCATGCATGGTAATCTATAAAGTTCACTACTCTTTCACACCTAAATAATCATTGCATATGTGGAATAATGGGAATATAACAAAGAACCCTACGAGGCACCTTTTTTGTTAGTTGATCTGTTTGATATCTATTGATATGACATTCTACGAATTCTTTTGCAAATTCATGTTTTTTATGATATATAATATGATTATTGGGACATGCGTCTATTTCTTGATACTCCATTTCAAATATCTTTCATAATTGTAGACAATTCTCATTATGAGCGAGGTAGAATATTTGATGGTTGTAACAAAAATTCACCTGTCATTCTAAAATGCAAAAATAATTTGTTAATATAAAGAGATGAAAAAAGATGACATATATGACATACCTTAACATATGTGAGATTGTTATGTTGGATTTAAACCATTCATAACCTTCATGTTTACCAAAAACAATATAGTGGAGAGAGGAGTTGTTTCAAAGCCTTCATAAAGGGGCTTGTATGCCTTCTCAAGTATAGGTAAATCATGAATGACATAAAATTCATCTTGGTCATCATAATCAATTGTGCTGGTACTAAATGTGTCATGGATCAATGTATTTGTACAATCATCTTCAAATGTGTTTTCTAGCACATGACCATCTTCTTCCATAAGATCATTAACTTCATCTTCAATATTCACTCCTCCATGTTCCTCCACTTGGAAAACCACTCTCTGGACCGTGATAGTCCATATCATGTTCTCTATGACACCCCACCTATATAATAATTATCAACACATATAAACCATGATCATTATCTCATGATCACGTGATTTTATATATATATATATATATATATATATATATATATATATATATATATATATATATATATATATATATATATATATATATATATATATATATATATATATATATATATATATATATATATATATATATATATATATATATATATATATATAATGTTAAAATGATATAAACATTTATAAATACAATCAATATAAACACATATAATGAACACCTTACCAATGGATGATAATCATGCTCCCCTTCAATGTGACCATGCTACCTACAATGTTTCTCATTTTTTGTGATTAAAAGTCTTCTCGTCTTTAAGCCCTTAAAATTTTATTGTAGGGACAATAACATTTCCCATTGCTTCTTCTTTTCAATGCAAACCACAATCCAAGAATTGGCTCTTTATTTTGTTCTTGACTAATATTATTTGACATGATTTTTATTCACTAGCAACAAAATTAGACTATAAAAAATTTGATCTGTAACCTTCACAAAACTAGCAAACGTTGTTGCAAGTACGAAAAAAATTGTCCATGCAAGTATATATGTTTTCTATGAGGGTAACCCTAAGGGTTTTTTTTACTTTCTACTTTGTCAAAATTCTAACAAAATCGTTCATCGAAATTCTAATGAACACACCTATTTTTGGAATTCTGATGAATGTTGGGCATTTATTAAGAAAAAAAAATTTGACATATTTAACCTCATAAGATCCGATGAAACAAAAAAGATCCCATAGTTCGTCGAAAAATGCACCCAAATGAGTTATTGTTAGTAACTTTATGAGTTTTCTCTTCTATGGGAGGTATTTGTAGCATTAATGGCTTATTTATTCTTCTTCGTGTGCACCTAATCACATGCCTAACTTGAAATATTATGTCTTCTAGATTGTATATCATATAATTTGCACTATATGTAATAGTTATGTACAACTTATGTTCACATTTTATAAGGGAAACAATATTTCATTGAAATCTTTGTCTTGGTGCATATAAAAAAATATACATATTTCCAGCATCCCTTTCCAAATATAGATCCATTCTATAGTAATCTCTTACTATGGCTTCATAATAATTTGTATAATTAACCCAATGACCTCAAATATAGGGTTCATGATCAATATGTTCCCCTATCCCATGGAGATAAAAGTACCTACTAGATCAATGTTTCCTCTTATGATTGAGATCTCATAAAACATACATTATACCCCCTCTTGACCCAATGCCTTAGCTATTTTATTCTTGAAAGAAGAATGTGATAAGATGTCCTGTTTGGAAACTAGAAACACAATTTGTGTTCGTTAACAATTAGGCTTTGGGAATCAATAGCCTTCTTGTATAATTCCATAAGGATCAGTGTGTTTGAGGGGTACTCAGGAAGTTTTGTAGGCTACAAGATGCGACCTACCCCCATTATGTAGGGAAAGATACAAAATTGAATATAATAGATACCAAATTTATTGATTTGGGATATTACATCCACTAACATCCTTTTCAAAAAATATTCCTCAATGGTTCTTATGACCACAAAAATCCAAGCATTATTTACTATTTGGTAATAAGGCTTCTTCACCTTTTGTCTTTGATATAGTTGTGGATAGTGTGTATAGACATGAGGCTTTTCATACATCAAACAATTTTTTTTTTCTCAACCCTAGGAAGGTTCCCTGGATAGAGATTATGAGATAAATCCAATTACGGATATACAAAAATTTAAACTTCATGAAGAAACATTTTAGAAATTTATGAAGAAAATAAATAAGAACTTCGAACATCTTGGAGAAAATGTTGAGCTAAACATCTTGTCACTACTTGCATATTTCCATATCCATTGGAGATATCACTATAGATTTACTCTCCCTTGGTGTTCTGATGAACTATCCATAAAATTGATTTAGATGCCCAAAGTTACCTCCAATTTAGATGGCAGTGATTTAAAGTCCAATCTCAAGAGTGAAAGTACTTTGGATGATGGTTCTTTTCTAGATACACTTGAGTGTCAGTAGAAGACAAAAAAAATTATTCTCAAAAGGATTTAGTTGCATCAAATTAAAAAGAAGCTTATCCTATTTGATCTCTCAAGAAGAGTCACCAAAATATACCTTGACATAAGTCATGTTAAAAGGAAAAGGTAAAATGCAAACTAATATGAAATCAATGAAACAACATGGCATATGGAAGATTTTCTTTGATGGTTCAAAATGTAAGCAAGGTGTTTGTGCTAGAATCAAGTTGATTAATCGATGAGGTATATCATTTTATGTATCTTATCAATTATAGATTTAATGCATAGATAATGTTTCTAAGTATGTAGCTTTGGTTTTAGAACTTCTAGTAGCTCATGGAAAAGATATTAAGGCTTTCATTATAGAGGTGATTCCTAGCTTGTCATAAGGAAGATCTATAGTCAATATTCATGAAATGACAAGATAATGGACACATACTAGAACTGAGTGTTGGGCCTAATCAAATATTTAATTGAATTTAACATTAGATCTATTCCAAGATGTGGGAATAGTATTTTTTATGATCTCTCTACATTGTGTATATCTTTGCAAACCATGGAGAAATTAAAATTGAAGATTTTTATTGAAGTGGAGCTTATATCGACCTTGACAATTATAGATAATATTGCCAATTTTCATGTATTCTAAGATGATCAACACATTTTAGAGTTCATTGTATGCAATGAAAGTTATGAAAAGAAGATTATGGACAAAGAGATCACATAACTAATAGAACTTTGAGTTGAAGGGATCTTAAATATGAAAACTAACATTATCCCTATGGAGATAATTAATGTCCAGAGGATATTTGTTCTACATCAGCGAGACTAAAGGAGGAAAGTAGAACCCACTGTCGAGAGAGATGAATATGCAATCCATAATCTAGGCACTGAAGAGGAGCCCAAAGAAGTACTAATTGGTAAAGTGCACACAAATCCACATGCAATACTTTTAAATAACCTTTTTGATATAAAAATTGATAAGATTTAGTCTAGTAATGGTGGCCTCGTATGAGGAAAATGTAGAAGAGGAATACACTTAAATATAGGAATCATTTAGGATATCTTGGTTAGGTGATAAAATATGTTGTTTTCTCACCTTCACCTTTATTTAATTTGATGTTTTGAGTAGTGTGGAAATTGAGAATTCCATTAGCAATGATAACTTAGTATTTATAGACTTACTTCTTACTATCTAATAAATATTCTTTATAAAATAAATCTAAATGCTTTCACATGGGGATATTTTTTGAGCTTAGAGATACTATAAAGTTGTTAGTTAATCAAATTGTCAAGGCATAAACATGGCCTTCACCATGGTAGAAACACATTCATAGAACCACCCATCAAAAGGGGCGACAAATCATGTTCGCTACATGTCTAATTTCTTAAAAGATGAAAGTCTGCAACATGTCCATGAGTTCTATTTGAAGTACAAGGTATGAGAATGTTAGTAGTGATTGTGAAATTCTCATTTGCACCTATCAATATCATTTTCTCAAAAGTGTCTAAGCCTTTTTAAACAAAGCCATTTAATATATTTGTTGCCTTCCTTATAAATTGAACTTGCTTCAAAGGAGATTATAATTTTTCATTCCCATCTTCCATCTTCCCTCTGTACACCATCACCTTATATTCTCCATCCTTTAGGGTTGATGATAGTCCATAACTTATTTAGAAGTACTTTTTTGGTGTAGGGAAGACGACACAATCAAAGGCTATGTGGTTTGTTATTTCTACAACTTCTAACAATATTTTAGTCAAGATTTTATAAAGCATTTACAATAAATCCATTTAATTTCCATCATTTCCTCACTGTCCACTAAATTGAATTTATATGATCCTCTTTTCATGCAACCTTGGTGCATTCTCACTACTTTGAAAATTCTACACATGTGTGTACTACAATAGTCATAATGATTTCCTTTTCCTCTCTTCCCTATTTGCATCTTAAAGACCTCATAAATGAGAATAGGATGAAACCATGATCAATAAAGCCATAATAAGCTTCACTTTCCAGATTCCATGGCACACATACCTTCACCATTACACTTTGTCATTCTTTTGCCCCATTTCATTAATTTTTCAAATGTGGTCTTTTGTTTGTTTATTTATCTTTCTCATAGTCATCTACTATATAAGTTGTTGATGTCAAGGTGGTGACACAAATGATGGTCATCATTACTATTAAATTTTCATTTGTTAAGCAATATATTAATTAGATTATATATGTCATCATCATTCTATAGATTTCTTAGACATTGTTAGACTTTGTATCTTTGTGATTCTTTGTTTCTAGAGATGACCTCCTATTTCCATCTTGAAACTATGTCACTCTTCACGGTGCATTCTTATTAGTACTTGCCGATAGGCTAGCAAGTACTATTGCATCACTTTTTGCATTTCTTCCATTAAGTAGTGATTAAAACCAATTCTTTGCACCAATTATAATTTAGCATTTTCTTATTTTGTTAAAAATAACACATATTCTATAGTCTAAATGTTAATTTTTTAAGTTTATAATTTGTAAAAATTATTTTTTGATGATATGATTGGCTAATACATTTGAGCTCTTATTATTGGAGTGAACCAATTAAAATGTACCACGTTTGTTATTTATTTTACATGAAAATCATGCATTCAAATAATACAATCTAATTTATATATCATCTAATTTTATTCGGTTTATGGTTTACAACCTTATAGATACCTATTAAGAGATTGATAATTTTTTCCTTATATTAAAATAATATTTCTATTTTTGTTATATTATAAAATATTGAATATTTTTTGGATTTATTTGAATATATATTATATAAATTTAGACTTAATAGAATAACATTATAATATTGTTGAAAAAGAGTTATTTGGACTAAATAATTAATATTAAAATTAATTATTTGGACTAGAGTTATTCGGACTCAAAACAATTTTATAATTATTTATAAAATTAAAAAATATTATTAGAACTATAATTATAGTAATTTTATAATTTTTTATAAATAAATAATTACTTTACATATAAATTAAAATTAAGATTAAACTTAGTTATAAATTATTTTAATTAAAAATTCACTTTACATATAAATCAAAATTAAAATAAAATTTATTTATAAAACTAAAGGCAAGTACTTGGCCACTATGTGGCACTTGTTTTAGTTGGCCTCCTGCCCATTTTCCATTTTATCTAATAATAAACTATTTGTGTAATTTGTTATTGATTTGATTGGTTCATAACGTTTAATTTCTTGAAATCTATTGATGCAATTGATTATAAGAATATATCCTAAGATCAGTGGAATTGATCCACACATATTTTCTAGATTTATTCAAAGTTCAATATTTCAATTTTGTAGATTGTCGTGAATTGATTCTATTAAATAATATTTTTATTAGGATATTAGCTATTAATTTATGTTGTATATAATTTATTTTCTGATATAAATCATTTTTAAAATTAATTTTAAATTTATCTATTTAGCTTATTAAGTGCACCCATTTTTTCTAAAGTGAAGATCGTGATTAAGGTTCTTAATCAGTTGATATAGGGAATGAATAATTTCAGACTTGTGTCCTTTTGGGTTATCAATCGCGTGCCCTAAATTTGTAAGAAAAAGGACCGTTTGAAAAAAGAAGACAAACAGACCGTTTAAAAAAAAAATGTGCTCATCCGTCTGTGAGTAGCTCTACAGTCCAAATTCCTAGACTAAATCTCTGAGAAAGGATTAATTCTTAGCCTTTGTGAATCTCGCTGTTATTTCTGTTCAGCAGCGTTTAAAAAATAAAGCATGGCCGTTCTATTGAGAAGCGGGACGATTTTGAAATAAGACAACAAATGATGATAATTAATGAATTCTTAGCCTTTGTGAATGTTGGTGGAGTCCCTTCTATCTATATTTACATAGCCTTAGCTTCGAGGAATTCAGTGAATAATGAATTCTATAATTACAAATCTCTCGATACAATCTCCAAAAAAGGATTGATGTTTGGGACGGTCGTTCTAAATTTCTCGATATAATGGCTCATAATTACAAATTTGTCAGTATTGGGACGGCTGATCGAAACCACTCTATAAATTGGATTGGATTGGACAAGAGAAGATAAAAGAAAATGCAGGCCAAGGCAATGAAATTGTTTTGAGTGGTGTTAACACTAATTTGTTTAGTGGGCATGGCAGGTATGGCAGTAGGTAAAGATTTTGATCCCTGCACTGATAATATGTGCACGACCGAGGAGGAGTGTCAGGATGTATGCTGCTATCTCGGAAGCTGTCCTAACGGACAAGGATATTGCTGTATAGCTGAGAATGATCCCTGCGATGGCAGAAATGTTTTCTGCCAGAACAATGATGTTTGTGAGGATGTCTGCTGCGAAATCGGAAGGTGTCCTGGGGGAAGAGGATACTGCTGTGCAAATGATGATTGTGATGGTAAACTCTGCCGGGTAGATGATGATTGTGATGATATATGCTGCGACATCGGAGGGTGTCCTGAGGGGCAGGGATGGTGCTGTTTCGATGGCGATAATCCTTCTAATCCCTGCGATGGTGAGACCTGCGAGGAAGATGATCCTGATCCTTGTGAGGACGAGGATGAAACATGCTGCCAGATCGGAGCCTGTGGTGACAGAAAAGGATTTTGCTGTTAATCTTTTTATTTGCTGCAATGGGACTTTGCTCACTTGAACTTCTCAAAATAAATAATCTATTATGCTTTTCAAGCATATGTAAGGATTATTATTATAGTTTAAATATGTTTTATATTTTAGTATCATAGGTTATTTGTGGGAGCTTTGCTTGAAAAATTGTCTCGCTTTCTTAAAAAAGAAAAAAATAATAAAATTAGCAATTTAGAAAAATTAGTAAATAATTAGAAGTTCATTTGTTAGAAAATGGAAACAGCCCAGCAAAATAATCCAACAAATCTACAAACCATGGAAAATAGAAATAGTAATTTTTTCTTTTCTTTTTTGGATCACGATTGAATATTTAGACCTTATTGACTTCCTATTTCTCTTCCTCTATGCATTGTTCTTTGCATAGAAGCATTTTTTTCCATTTGAAATAACTATGTCCTGAGATAAGTGACTTGCTTTGGTCTTTTTGAGTTTTCATTTTTGAATCTCTACGTGATTGTTATCATTTTATTTATTTTTGTCTTCTATCATTAGGGTTGTTCATGTTTGCTATGATTTGGGTTTCTCCCACATTTCAGGAAAAACAATTGCACGATACTGAAGACCACATGATGAAATAAAAACTTGGAATACTTAGATTTTTCTAATTTTATTGCAGAAGATTTGTTAGCGTTTATTCATAGTTATGTTTCTCTATCTCTATTTATCCTCTTATTCAAATTTTTATTTTGCACTCATGGAGGAACTAAAAATTAATTACAAAGATGATAAAAATTAATTGTGTCGTGCAAGCCACATGAATTGCATATATTGCAAAGTTCAAAGCTTAAAATTGTAATTAATCTATCTGATATTATATAAAAAAATAAAAAATAAAAAATTGGGATTGTCATATGTATCAAACATTAAAATTTGAAAAATGTTTTTATATTAATAATTTAATATTAATGTTAATTAAAAGTCTAAAATTTAAATACAATATTTAAAATCACAATCAAAATAAATATATAATTAAATATAAAAATATAATATATAACATTTCTAAATTGAAAAAATCAAATTCACATATATACAAACTTTATACATTAAGATATATTCTTTTGAAATTCAAAAAATTAAATTTATATGTATACACAAATATTTATAACTACCTTACCTAAATCTCCATCCATTTTATAGTTTATTTAAAAGAGACATAATTGTGGAGCCCAAAATCTTGTAAGACATCAAATATTTATTCATAAGTGTTACACATTTTATGGATTGTAAGGTTAACTTGTTGCTTTCTACACTTGTCCCTTAATTTCCATATAAATCACCTACTCACACTATTTGTACATCTCAATTTACTAATATTTGCTAATACAATGATTATTAAGGCATCTGATATTGTGAAGTAGAAGAAGACTTACTTTCAGTTAAAGAGCAATGGAAAATTTAGAAGTAACACAAGGAAAAGAAATATCTTCGATTACGACGACTTTTAGCATGGTGACACTCATGGTTGTTGTGGGAAGGCATAGGGTTACCACATAGTCAAACTGTAATAGTGCCCTTGTGAGAACAACCACACATTTAGCTATTTTTTATTGGGTTGACATTGTTTCTATAGTTTTCTTGGTAAGAAAAGACTAGGCATTACATCGATAGACACACACCCTATAAACTAGTCGAAGAAACTGATATTTCCAATCCAACAAGCAATGAAGATATAATGCAAGGTAATACTCCTAATGAATGAAATTTTTTGTCCGGCTTATACCTAGGCCCTTTTATCTACCTAAATGAATTTTACATGCACGGGCATCATAATATTGACTCAAACTATAATTAGGGAGTACTACACTTCAATAAAACACAAAAAATAGCTACTAATTTCACACAATCAAACTGCCAAATGTTTCAAACCCTCCATCTTTTAAATCAAAACACCCAAAATAACCTATGTACCCAACAAAAAAAAGCATATGATATAGTTATTCCACTCTTGTACAATTGACACTAAAATTATTTGTTTAGGGAACTATAGACACATGAAAGTGTCTTCTAATTACAAGCATCAAATCCACACTCATGGAGTCATCACTAAATGGGAAAACACCAATATTTCTTCTTGCATAGATAGATGTCATAAAATTCAACATACAAACATCAAAAATTCATTCACCCCTCCAAATACCAATCAAAGAAATGGAACCCCTACAAGGAAAAACACTTGCAACCTTCCAAGAAAGAATGTAATTCATGGAATACATTATAATAAATGATATGGTCTTTATTGGTCCAAATTTGTTGGATAGAATTGATATTAGGCTGGGAGAAGCATTCCCTAACCACAACCACATCCCATTTGGTGGTTTATATTCATTTTCTTTTGTGACTTTGGTCAATTATGACCAGTAAGAGACATTCCAATGTATGCATCAAATTCCTATGGGGAATACTATGGCACAACTTCACAATAGTCACAACACTAAACAAAAAAATAATTAAATTGGGACAAACCTATACCAATATAATTTTGTGCATTCCTCTCAAATTTATGAAATGTAGAACCTATAGTTTCATATTGGAAACTTCTAATGTCACAATTTAGTTATGCACTTACCTTCAAAGAATAATCTACTTTCCAAACAACTAGACAAATTTTTGTAGAGAATGATCTAGTGCCACTCCATAATAGATGCATGTTTCTCTCTTAACAAAAGCCAGTTTTCCTATCCACAAAAAATAACTTAAGGGATTACCATGCTCAAATCCAGATGAATAAAAACTTTAATCTTAGATCCTCTTATGTATTGGCAAAGAAGTTACGTTGTGTAGAAACACGACTTATGGTGCACTTGGAAAAGTCAAATAAATTGTATACAATGATAGTGACAAGCCACCTCAACTTCCTTTATTTGTTGTTATTCAATTTAGAAACTACATAGGTCCTTCTTGGGACCAAAACAACCCATAAAATATCCCCACAACCCCAATGAGTAATGGAAATCATTGTCAAATACTACTAAAAATAGTATGGGATTTAACAACACAAAAATAGAAAGGGTTTACACTTCAGAGAGAAAAAATGTCAACATTGGCAACATTGACTAGTAAGGGTTGACATTCAAACTAATTTCAAGAGTTAGTGAACTTATAGGCCTTCGCATAAATATCACCTTCACTTTCAAAAGATATGAACACATACAAAAAAACTTGAATGTTTGTTGATGGAAAGAAGAGAAGGCATGTGAAAATCTATCAAACAATACAATTTAGTTGCAACCACTCTAGATTTGTTCTGTAAATTAACTATATTTTTAATACAATACATATATCTCTTTACATGTTTATGTTCAAATCAACTATTGTTCTCTTTATGTTTTTCAATTAAGATATAATGTCAGTTTATAATTGCTACCCATGTATCTCTTTTTATTAACATTTTATTTTTTTCCTCAAGTATCCTCCCCTTGACAATATTTATACAAGTTGTTTCTCTTTACACTCATAGGAGCTATCATTTTTCATTGGATTTGTATGATGTTACAAAATATTTATTAGGGTGACTTTTTTGTATTTGATTTTGTGTATCTTCTATCTCACTTCTCTTGTTTGTATTCATTTCTCACATTTGGGAGTCTTAAATTACACTATGTCATTATCTTTCTTATAGATTATATATTCTTAAAAATTGATTAATAATTCAATCTAAATTATTTTATTATAATTATACATTATTCATAAGTTTAATTATTAGATAAAATATATATTATGTATATTATACTTGATATTCATTTATTAATAAATAAAAAATTAGTATAGAACTATTTAATTATTTTTTAGATAATGTTAAATAATATTTATTGTTGATATATAATTAATGTCAAGTGGCATTTTACAATAGAAAGGGTTGAAGTGCAATATCGTGAGTGTGTTAATGTGAGTGTATGAACAAAAACTCATAAAACATAACATTTTCCAAAAAAATACTACGTAACAAAAATATGGCCTCATGATAATGATAATTTTTAGATAGATGTACAAATATCAACTAAAATAAAGGGGTAAGTGCACAAAGATTGGGGACAAAAAAGATACCAATTATATTTTTGGTCCCCCAATAACGATAGGGAGCACACCCTAATGGGTGTATGATGTTTAGGGTGTACACCCTATTAAAGGCCAAACATAAAAAAATAACATTTGAAACACCATTTTATCATTTCCAACCATGAGCCAAGTGATGAACTACAACTGATTTGAATAAAATGTATAACTTGAAGATCTGTGATTCTAGATCACTGAGTTACTAATTAGATATGTAAGATGATTAAATCAGTAATATGTTGTCATTGATGTCAACTAGTTTTGACAATACTTATCTTGTAAGTTACTATACCCAAACATTTGTAGATAGAAGAAGAAAAGAGATGAATTATAGATATATCTACATGAGGAAGATGAATATGGCAGATAAGGATAAGGAACACATTGGGTAACTTATGGATGAGTCTATGACCTTATGTTATTGACTTGATTATGTTGCATTCATCTATGATGAAGGATAGAGCAAAATGCACAAAGAAGTGTTGTCGGTTAAAGAACCATTTCAGTATACACCGACGCAGTGTAGTGTATACCAAGCATAGTATAAACCAAGCTTATGTTCACTTACACATTTCTTTGTTAACCGAGCAGAAGAAAAGAACTAAATGACTAGTTTAGCTGATGGAAGTTGATGAGCTGGAAAGTGTTATGATTATGAAGTTGGAGATAATGTTTGTTATGAAGATCGACGACTAACATAATTCAAAGAAGATCTAAGGGATTGAAACAAAATGTGTTAATGACACATCATCCGAGGAAGGTTTAAGTGGTAAAATCAACAAAGGAGATTAAGCAACAAAATATGATGGACAGAATTAAAACGGTTTTCTTGTCTATTTAAGAGACTAGGATTTCATGATGAAATCATGCCGAAAGAAGGAGACTGTTGAGATATCATGTGAACAAGCTTCATGCATGTCTGATTAGACTAGTTAAGGGGAACCAAACTGCAAAGATTACCGAGCATCAGAAAGCTATAACTGAGTGACAGTAAGTTACTGAATATTGATTGAAATAGAATTGATATATTGATCAGAGGATTTGAATAAGCTTAACATAGATCTAATAATCTACAATTGAAGTTGTGTTGTAATTAGATCAACTGCTGTACATTTTAACCATTGTAAAGAGATAAATCTCTTAACAAAGTGGACTAGAAAGTCTTGTAATGTCATTCATAGAGTGTACATTTGTTATCCTGTCAACCCCATAGTGAATGCTAGTTGGATGATAACGGTTGGTCTAAAATCCTCTAACAAGGTCACACCTTACAGTGTATTTGTAACCTTTAACAGGGTTGGGTCTTCACCGACCTCACTTTAGAAGAGTGAACAATTTTTGGGTTGCCGGTCCCGAGTGATTTTTCCCTTCACAGGGCTTCCACGTTAAATCTCTTGTGTTGTGTGTTGATTGTGATGATTGTTTGTTATCATACTTTACATGTTGCATATTGGATTTGATCTGTAAGAACTATATGTTATTAACTGGAAATCGGTAAAAGCACAAACAAAATACTATTTTATGTTACCGAGCTGCAAAAGTTTTAGTAAATTGTTTTTGTATATACATTTTGTGATTGGGACTGTGGATAACTAATTCCCCCCCTCTTAGTTATTCTAACAATTGGTATCAGAGCATTGGTTGCTTGGAACAGAGTTTTAAGGACTTCAGCACAAAAATCTCAAAATGTATAAGAGGGAAGTGCCAAAGCTAAACAAGGATAACTTCGCAATATGGAAAAGCTAAATGAAGCTGCATGTATTTGGAATTGGGAATTCTACCCTGACACTAATGGAGAATGGCTACATTGCACTGCCCACTGGTCCCTTGACCCTTGATCAACTAAGAGACAGGCATGAACATAATGTTACTATGATGGAGATTTATGTTGTCTATATCGATGCCAAATTTGAAGATATTAAAAATTGCACTACTGCTAAAGGCATGTGGGATAAACTTGCTCAAGTTTATAGTGGTGATGTGAATGTCAAAAGAGCCAGAGCTGAAAGCTTAAGGGGAAGATTTGATGATATGAAGATGAAGGAGAAAATATTGTGCAGTACACAAATAGACTGAAAGAGGTAGTACATGCTATTAGAGCATCTGATGGTGTTATAGATGAAGAGACAGTGGTAAGAAAAGTTCTCAGAACCTTATTGTTAGTTTATGCAATCAGAATATATGCAATTCATGAAACTAGGTCTGCATCTAGTAACAACCTTACTCTTGATAATCTGATTGGTAAGCTTAGAACCTTTGAACTGAATAACTTTGTTAATAGTGTTGTACCATCTGTTGAATATGCTTTTATGTCTTCTCTGAAGATTGGTAAGTCTAGTAGTAGAAATAAGAATGATGATAGTGATAGCAATACTGATGATGAGCTTGATGAACTTGAATCTCTTATGGCCAGAAGGTTACCTAAAGGTAAAGGAAGATATAGAGGTAGATTACCTTTATCATGCTTTAACTGTAAAGAGGTTGGTCATATTGCTGCTAGATGTCCACATAGGAAAGATGATGACAGAAACAAAGACCGATCTGGTGAAGGAATCTATGGGAGAAGAGGCAACAGAAGTTACCGACACTACAACAAAGACAAACAAGACAATAATGATAAAGGCAAGAAGGTGTCCTACATTGCAGAGGAAGATGTCACCGATATCAAGACTGATGAAGATGTGGAGGTAGTATTTGTTGCAATGAAGGATGAATCAGAGGAAGATGAAAGGTATGTAGAGACACCACTTATCTCTAAGGTTAATAAAAATAATACATGGATCATAGATAGTGGGTGTACACATCACATGACTGGTGATGAAGAAAAATTTGATCATCTTGAAGAGCACAATGGAGGATCTGTTAGAATGGGTAATGATGCACCTTGTATGGTTAGAGGAAAAGGATCCGTGATGATAAATGATAAAATTAGATGTGACAATGCTTATTGGGTAAGAGGTATAAACTATAATTTTCTAAGTGTGGCACAACTGAACAATTCAGGCCATTAAGTTGCTTTTGAGAGAAAGAAAGTGAAGATATTTGATGATGGAGGAAGACTTATTGGAACTAGAAAAAAATTGAGAGGTAATTTATTTTATCTTGATAATGACCAGTCTTCTTGTTTAATGATGAAAGATGAAGATGCATGGTTGTGGCATAAAAGATTATGTCATGTGAATTTTGATAACATGATTAAGATCAGTAAAAAGAAAAAGGTTAGAGGTCTGCCTAACTTATCTAAGCCTGATCATGTTATGTGTCATGAATGTCAGAAAGGTAAAATGACAAAATCTAGTTTCAAAAGCAAAGATTATTCAACAAAGAAATTACTTGAGTTAGTGCATACCAACCTATGTGGTCCTATGAGAACTCAAAGTTACTATGGAGACATATATTTTATTCTTTTTATTGATGATTATACTAGATTAATGACAGTCATGTTCTTGAAGGAAAAATCAGAGGCATTTAAAATGTTCAAGTGGTATAAAGAAAAAGTTGAGAAAGAGACTGGTAAAGAATTGAAATGCTTAATATCTGACCGAGGTGGTGAATTTATTTCTGATGAATTTACTAACTTTTGTAATGAGAATGGTATTAAAAGATAGGTCTCTGCACTGAGGACACCACAAAAAAATGGAATAGCTAAAAGGAGGAATAGATCAATAGTTGACTGTGCAAGGAAACTGATGTTACAAAAGAATGTTGCTCAGACATACTGGAGAGAAGAAGTCAACATCATTGTTTATGTTTTGAATCTAGTACAACTAAAGAAGGACACTAATAAGACACCCTATGAGTTATGGTTTGGTCACAAACCCACTGTAAGTTATTTCAGGATTTTTGGAAGTAAATGCTTTATTCTGAAAGATGAAAGAAATGGGAAGTTTGAATCAAAAGGTGATGAAGGCATATTTCTAGGATATTCCACTAAAAGTAAAGCATACAAGTGCCTTAAAAAAGTAAATAATAAAATGATTGAAAGTACTAATGTTTGAGTTGATGAGTTTGATGATAAGAATGTAGAGGAAAGAACAAAGGAACTAGAAGACTATGGTAGATTCAATTACATTGAATAGACAAAGTACCTACCAACGCCACAGTCAGTGACAACCAGTCCGCAGGAAAATAATACCGAGGAATAGGAAAAAGAAACCGACGAGTAGGAAGCACCCACCAAGCAAGAAAATGAACCTGCACAAGATGAACAAGAAAGAAGAGATCGGATACTGGAAAGATTTGTCAAAAGACATCATACCGAGACACAAATCATTGGAAATAGACAAGCTAGCATGCAAACAAGAAGTAAAGCAAGACAAGGTACATATCTAGTTTGTGAATCTGAATAGAAGAATGTAAAAGTTGCATTAGAAAATGATGAATGGGTTGATGCAATGAAAGAGGAAATAGAATAGATAGAGAAGAACAAAACTTGGAGTTTAGTACCTAGACCTAAGGACAAGAATGTTATTGGTACTAAGTGGATATTCAGAAACAAGCTTAATGAGAATGGAGAGGTAACAAGGAACAAAGCTAGGCTAGTATGCAAGGGATATGAACAGGAGGAAAGAATAGATTATGGTGAAAAATTTGCACCTGTTGCTAGATTAGAAGGAGTCAAAATATTACTTGCATATGCTGCACACAAAAAGTTCAGAGTTTACCAAATGGATGTTAAATTTGATTTTCTGAATGGGATACTTGAAGAAGAAGTCTACATAGAACAACTTGAAGGGTTTGTTGATCCAGATAACAAAGATATGGTATGTAGATTACATAAAGCTTTATATGGTTTGACGCAAGCACCGAGAGCCTGGTATGAGAGGCTGCATAACTATTTGTTGAGTATTAGATTTGTTAGAACAAGTGAGAACAATAATCTATACATGAAAGGAAATTCTGATGATACTATCTTGATTGCTGAGATATTTTTGGATGACATAATATTTGGAGGACAAGATCATATATGTAAGTCATTTGCTGATGAAATGAAAAGTGAATTTGAAATGTCTATGTTTGGAGAGATTAAGTTCTTTCTAGGCTTACATGTGATTCAGTAGAATGATGGTATATTCATCACACAATCTAAATATATAAAGGAAGTATTGAAGACATTTGGCATGGAAGATGCTAAACCTGTGGGAACATCGATGGCTACTAGATGTAAATTAACTAAAAAAGATGGAATTATTGAGGTAAACCAGACACTGTACCGATCCATGATTGGTAAGTTAATGTATATACTTCACAGTAGACCTGATATAGTACATGTTGTTGGAATAGTTGCTAGATTTTATGCAAACCCTAGAGAGTCACACATGATTGCTACAAAGAGAATCTTAAGATGCCTAAAGAAAAATGAAGATTATGGACTATGGTATCCTAAGAAAGCCAAGTTTGAACTGAAGGTATACACTGATGCTGATTGGGCTGGAAATGTGGATGATAGAAAGAGTACCACCAAAGGAGCATTCTTCTTTGGTGAAAGACTTGTTAGATGGACAAGTAAGAAATAGGCTTGCATTTCCCAGTCTACAGCTGAAGCAGAGTATGTTGCTGCTTCTACTAACTGTTCAAATATTGCATATATCAAGCAAGTGTTGGAAGATATGAATGAGGTAATCACTAAGCCGGTGATTATATATTGTGATAACACTAGTGCTATTAATATTTCAAAGAATCCAGTGATGCATTCTAAAACAAAGCATATATCAATTAAGTATCACTACTTAACGAAACAAGTATAGGAGAAGCAAGTAAAGCTAGAATTTTTTACATCAAAAGAATAACTTGCTAACATATTTACAAAACCTCTACCGAAGGATACATATGAATACTTGAGGACTAGACTTGGGGTCCGTCTCCTATCTACCGGTCACTAAGGTGATCTAGAGGTTGCATCAGCCTAATCTTATCAGAAGATCATACATGTTGATGCAACTGAGTTCACACTTTGGACTTCTATCTAAGGTTGTGAAAGGATGAAGTACTGGAATAGATTTGCACATCAGTATACCGAGATACAGAGAATGCACTGGACAACAAAGACTTACATGGCTACTACAGAGTTGTATGTTTGTATTGCTATTTGGCATTATTGTCAAAGGGAGAGAGATCAATATGAATAATATGAAGCCAAAGAAAAAGAGAGAGATACAGAAAAGGGAGAGTATTGAAGATCAGTTACTAATAACAGAAGAAAACCTGCAAGCTAAAAAGATCATATCTCTAGAAGTTAGTCTACACTTGCAAATTATTCTATGTAATGTAGTGATTAAACATATTCAGCTAGGGAGAGCTTGTACCGAGTTACATCATTTGTTGACAGATTTTTAGAATACATGTTTGGTATGTGTATGGCATATTTCATATTTCTTGTGTTGTCATCAATGCCAAAGGGAGAGATTGATGAACTACAACTGATTTGAATAAACTGTATAACTTGAAGATCTATGATTCTAGATCACTGAGTTGCTGATTAGATATGTAAGATGATTAAATCAGTAATATGTTGTGATTGATGTCAACTAGTTTTGACAATACTTACTTGTAAGTTACTATACCCAAACATATGTAGAAAGAAGAAGAAAAGAGATGAAGTACAGATATATCTACATGAGGAAGATGGATATGACAGATAAGGATAAGGAACACATTGGGTAACTTATGGATGAGTCTATGACCTTATGTTATTGACTTGATTATGTTGCATTCATCTATGATGAAGGATAGAGCAAAATGCACAAAGAAGTGTTGTCAGTTAAAGAACCATTTTAGTATACACCAACGTAGTGTAGTGTATATTGAACACAGTATAAATCAAGCTTGTGTTCACCGACACATTTCTTTGTTAACCGAGTAGAAGAAAAGAACTAAATGACTAGTTTAGCCGATGGAAGTTGATGAGCTGGAAAGTGTTATGGTTATGAAATTGGAGATAATGTTTGTTATGAAGATCGACGACTAACATAATTCAAAGAAGATCTAAGGGATTGAAACAAAATGTGTTACTAACACATCATCCAAGGAAGGTTTAAGCGGCAAAATCAACAAGGGAGATTAAGCGGCAAAATCTGATGGATAGAATTAAAATGGTTTACTTGTCTATTTAAGAGACTAGGATTTCATGATGAAATCATGCCCAAAGAAGGAGACTACAGAGATATCACATGAACAAGCTTCATGCATGCCTGATCAGACTGGTTAAGGAGAACTGAACAACAAAGATTACTGAGCATCAGAAAGCTATAACTGAGCAACAGTAAGTTACTGAATATTGATTGAAATAGAATTGATATATTGATCAGAGGATTTGAATGAGCTTAACATAGATCTGATAATCTGCAATTGAAGTTGTGTTGTAATCAGATCAACTATTGTTACATTTTAACCATTGTAAACAGATAAATCTCTTAACATAGTAGACTAGAAAGTCTTGTAATGTCATTCATAGAGTGTACATTTGTTATCTTGTCAACCTCATAGTGAATTCTAGTTGGACAATAACGGTTGGTCTAAAATCCTCTAACAAGGTCACACCTCACAGTGTGTTTGTAACCTTTAACAAGGTTGGGTCTTCACTGACCTCACTTCAGAAGAGTGAACAATTTTTGGGTTGTCGGTCCCAGGTGGTTTTTCCCTTCACATGGTTTCCACATTAAATCTCTTGTGTTATGTGTTGATTGTGATGATTGTTTGTTATCATACTTTACATGTTGCATATTGGATTTGATCGGTAAGAACTATATGCTATTAACTGGTAATCGGTAAAAGCACAGACATAATACTATTTTATGTTACCGAGTTGCAGAAGTTTTAGTAAATTGTTTTTGGATATACATTTTGTGATTGGGACTGTGGATAAATGATTGCCCCCCCTCTCAGTTATTCTAACACCAAGGAAGGTTTTTTAGTTGGAAAAGGGTGCATATCATTGTTGGTGCTCATTTTTATTTGTGGATTCATCCAATTGCATCAAAAATATTTCCACCATGTAGAATAAGTTGCACACGAGGATGAAGTAAGTAAATTTACAACCTATGCCTCTTTTTTGTATTGAAATTTAAGTTTAATTTGGATTTGAAATCAGATTTTTTCTCAAAGCCTCTTTTATTAAAATTTAAATTTAAGGATTTTGTTGTTAATCTTTTTATTTGTTGCAATGGGACTTTGCTCACTTGAAATTCTCAAAATAAGTAATCTTTTATATATGTTAATTGTGTCACCAATGATTACCCTGATGATACATGCCTCAAGATCAGCCGGTGTCCTGACGAACATGGATATTTCTCTTAATTATCTATTATGCTGCAATGAGACTTTGCTCACTTGAACTTCTCAAAATGAGTAATTTATTATGTTATGGAAATTATCATAATTTAGTTATGTTTTATATCTTTAGAAACACTTGAACTTCTCAAAATAAATAATCTATTATGTCTAACATATGTAGAACTATTATCATAATATAATTATGTTTTATATTAAATTAGATTGTAAGACATTTGATGTTTTTGGTTCTAATAGTGTCATACACATGTTGTAATACAATATTATTTTTTTTAGTTACAGTGTGGAAGTTTTGTCAAGATTATTAGTCATTTATATTAGATTGTTCATTATTGTATAAATTATTCAAGTTAGAAGAAAAATTAAATTTTGATAGTTATGAATTTTCATGACATCTTATATATTTATTTTCTTATTATGGACATGTATGGTTATCTAACTTTAAGGTTTACTCAGTTATAGAATCGTCATAAATAGAATGGAGATGGTCACTTTATTGCAAGTGGTGTCTTGTTTTTTTAGAATGAGCATAGATAAAAGGGGGATGATTATATTTTATTTTATACTAATTCATTTTCTTAAATTGACTATATATAAAATAGAGATGGTTATTTTTTATTGTGTAGCATCTCATTTTCTAAGGATGAGAATAGATTAAAGGGAGATGATTATCTTTTATTATGTAATGTTTTGTTTTATTATAATGGTTTAATATATAAAAGGGAAACGATTATCTTTTATTGTGTAGTATCATGTTTTCTTATAATGATCATAGGTAAAAGGGAGGTGGTTATCTGTTATTGTGTATTATTTTTGTTTTCTGACTATAAAAATAGATAAAAGGTAGACTGTCACTTTGGGCCCACACAACCTATAGTACCTCTCCCACTATTGCTCGGTAAGAAGCTATTTTACAATTGAAAAATTATGATACCAATTGGTCTTTGATGACTTATATGATTCTACATTTTCAACTTCATGGGTATTAAGATAGTGATTCTCTTAATGAAACAATTAGTTTCTTTTGTGAATGATTATAGGTAAAGAGGTGTGACTTTTGATATGAAGGGGTGTGTGTGGAATGTGACTCTTCATATAATAAGGAATTCCAAACCTTTTGGGAAGAGGTGGAAATTAGTTACAAAAAATAGACAGAAAGAGTTATAAGAGGGAAGCCACTATTCCTATTAGGATGCGAGGCCAATGAAGAAGTTCCAAGAGAAGGAAAGATGTGCAAAAAATCTCCATCTTCCATATCCTCAAATTAATTTTTATGAACCAATAAATCCTTTGATTATGGAGGAAGGAAAGGAGAGACAAGTTGATGTAGGAGCATCTTAAGATCTTGGTAATCTTGCATCAACCAAAAAAAATAATTTACTTTCCTGTTATCTTCTTTGATCGGCCTGGTGTTTTGGTCAGCGATTGATCTGTGCTTGTTATTTTGGGTTTCAATTTTTACAATGCATTCTTGGCTTCATCTTGGAGCATATCCTATGATCACACCTCATTTGGTTTCATCACGCATAATTTATGGCAGATTCTTTGTGTATCTGTAATGTTCTTCATTTCTCAGTTGCTCTTCATGTTTTTTTTATCATTTTCTGATCTATCGATTGGTTTCTCCATATGCAATTTTACTAGCTAATTATTATATTGGAGGTTGACATTATTATGTGATCACATATCTTAACCCTTTCATTAGAGGTTGTTCCTAAAGATTTGGGTCTTGACCTATTTGTTGTAACATGTTTTCTCAATTATTGGGAAATGTAATCTTTTCAAGGCCGACTAGATGTTGCGATGAATTATAAGCTTGTGAACTTGTTTCTAAGAGGCATGATGATCTAATAAGATTATTTTGCTTATCTTTGCTAGGATTGTAAGGTTTTGGAGTCAAATCAGGCTTTTATTCTTGGTATGTATGACTAGCATGTGAAACAATATATTGTACATCTATTGTAAATGATTTCTAATGATAAAATGTCGAAACTCTCATTTTATGTATGTTTTACCTTGTTATGTCCATTGTGTTGTATTGGCTACAAGGTTTGGACTGATCTCTTTGAGGTTTCTCCATCCTAGACTACAACAAGTGGTATCAAAGATTAAGGTTGAGCAAGGTTGAGGATGAATGAGGTAGATATTCTTGAGTTGGTACATCCAAGTTCCTAACTTGCAAAGTCATTGACCTCTTGATCATGAGGGGGTAGAGTGAAGATCTGACTTTTAATCATAGAGGACTTATGCAAGGTGGGAGTGAAGGGTTTGTTGCTAGTTGTTGAACAGTTGAAGGAATATCGATTTGGGATAGGTTTCTTATAATTCTAACAATCACCAGTTGGAGGAGTATCTTGTTGGAGGAGTATATTATTGTGTGATTGCATCTCTTAACCCTTTCATTGGAGGTTATTCCTAAATATTTAGGTTTTGACCTATTTGTTGTAACACATTTTCTCAATTATTAGGAAATGTAATCTTTTCAAGGCCGACTAGATGTTGTGATGGCTTATAAGCTTGTGGACCTATTCCTAAGAGGCATGATGATCTCATAAGATCATTTGGCTAAGCTTGGCTAGGATTTTAAGGGTTTGGAGTGTAATCATGCTTGTATTCTTAGCATGTATGACTGGGATGTGAAACAACATGTTGCAGATCTATTATATATGATTTTTCATGATAATAAAAGGTTGTAACTCTTGTTTTACCTATGTTTTACCTTGTTGTTGTTTTTTGTTTTGTCTTGTTTGCAAGGGTTTGACAGATCTCATTGAGGTTTCTCCATCCTTGATAGAATCAAAAGTAGAGGACACTTGTATTAATTAATTAACACTAAATTTGCATTGACAATCAACATAAATCTAGTTTTCTATTTCTAGGAGGGGAGGAACGTGAATGATAACTAAAAAAATTATTTTGATCTGAATCTTGTTTACTCTTTGGTTTAGTTTCTTTTCATATGGTGTACTAGTTAATACACATATCATAGTAAGGTATTAATAGGTATAGGCGTACTAGGTTTCAAAATGTGAAGAATGTCATACTTGTTAGATAACTAAGAGGGGGGGTGAATCAGTTAAATGAATTATCCTACAGTCCCAAACTCTCAGATGTACTTTTTCAAAAAATTTCAACAAATCAAACAAATCTGTAAGATAAGATTACTATCTTTCTATTCATTTACCGAATACTAGTAATATCCAAAACTATTTTTTCCGATTAATAAAATATGCAATATGCAAAGTATGATAGTTTAACAATCATAAAAAATAAAACACAACACAAAGATTTAACGTGGAAACCCTGCTAAGGGAAAAACCACCTGGGACCGGTCACCCAAAATATTTCACTCTTCTGAAGTGAGCTCAGTTAGGAGCCAACCCTGTTAAAAGTTACAATGCATAGTGTAAGGTGTGACCTGGTTAGAGGATTTATCACTAATAGTTAAATTTTGACCAGAATTCACTATGGGGCAACAAGAAAACATTTAACTTTCCTTGAATGTCATATGGAAATACAAAAGACTGTTAAGTCCACTCAGTTAAGAGATTTTGCTGTAACAATGGTTAAATTGATACAATAGTGATTTGATTCAAATACAACTCAATTTACAAGTATTCAGATCTATCCTAAGCTGAAAATAACTCATCTAGTCAATAATCAATTCACTCCATTATATCCTCCAACTTACTTCACTCGGTGTATATAATTCGCTGACGCTCAGTTATGCCTACAATTTAGCTCGATTTTGTCCGTAACCAATTTGATCAAGTATGCATGAAAAATATCTCCATGCGAAATATTCTACAGTCTCTATTCATTTGGCATAATTCAACAATGAATCTCATGTCTCTTAAATAGATGTGTAAACCATTTTCATATCAGCCATTAGATTTTGCCTCTTAATCTCCATCATCCATTTTTCTACTTCAAGCTTCCTCAACAGATGTGTCAATAACACATTTCATTCTCTTCTCTTAGATCATTTCATAATTTTGTCAGTCGTGGATGTTATAATAAACTTCATCTCTTACCTCAGAATCATAAGCGATTTCCAGCTCATCAATTTCATTTGGCTATTACAACATTTAATGTTTTCATCCATACTCGGTTAATATTGAATGCGTCAGTAATAACTAACTCGGTTATTACTGTCACTTGGTATACACAAGACTGACTCAGTGTATACAAAAATATTCAATTACCGACCACATTAACTTGTTCAATTTTGATCTCTTCTTCATAATAAAATAATGTAACATGCCCAAGTCAACAATATAATGCCATAGAATCATCAATAAGTTACCCAATGTATACCTTATCCTTATCTGTCATATCCATCTTGTCCTGATGTAGATATCTCATTTCTTCACCATTTCTTCCTTCTACAAATGAACTCAGATTTTTTTAACTATCATGATAAGTATAGTCAAAAATAGTTGACATCAATGACAACATATTGACTAATTTAATCATCTTACATATCACTTTAATAGGTTGATGATCTCTAATCACTATTTCTTTAGTTCATCAAGTTATTCAATTAGTTGTAGGTCATCAATGTCTCCCTTTGGTATTGATGGCAACACAAACAATATGAAATATGCCACACCATACCAAACATTTGTTCTACAACTATATAGATAAATGTTGTAGCTCGGTAAGCTCTCCCTAGCTTGATATTTAATATGTTTAATCACTATAATTGCATTTCATGCAAACTCTCCCTACGGATTTAATCTTCTTTAGTTCTCTGACTCTTTCTCTCCCTATAGTGGGTAGATGTTTTATTTAAATCTCTCTCTCCCAATATTTCATAGAAATCTCTCTCCCTTTGACAAAAATGCCAAAATAAAATAAACATCTCTTTAGTAGCCAAGTAGTTCTTTGTTCTTCGGTCCAGATCAAGTACCTTCATGTACTAATATACAATTCTCTTTCCCAGCTTCTACAATCTTTCACAACCTTAGGTATCCTAAAGTGTGAGCTAAATGCATCAACATGAATGATTTTTTGATAAAGTATAGGTTGATGCAACCTCCTGATCACCTTAGTGACCGATAGATAGGGGATGGACCCCTAGTCTAGTCCTCAAGTACTCAAAAGTTTCCTCTGGTTAGGGCTTGGTAAATATATTAGCAAGTTGTTCTTTATATTTCACAAACTCCAGTTTCACTTTCTTTTCTTGTACTTGTTCCCTCAAATAGTGATACTTAATAGATATGTGCTTTATTTTTGAATGCATCACCAGATTCTTGGAAATGTTTATAGAACTTATGTTGTCACAATATATAATCATTGGATCAGTGATCACCTTATTCATTCCTTCTAACAATTATTTTATCCATGCAATATTTGAACAATTAGTAGTAGCAACAACATACTTTGCTTCAGTAGTGGGCTGAGAAATACATGCTCATTTATTACTTATCCATGTTACAAGTCTTTCTCCCAAAAATAATGCTCCACTGGTTGTACTCTTTTGGTCATCAATATTTCCAGTCCAATCTACATTAGTGTAAACTCATACTTCAAAATTGCCTTAATTTTTGTACCATAAACCATAATCTTCAATTTTCTTCAAATCTCAAAATCCTTTTAACAACAGTTATATGTGATTCCTTAGGATTAGCAAAAAATCTTGCTACAATCCCAACTGCATGTGCTATATCAAGTCTACTATGTACCACATACATCAGTTTTCCAATCATTGATCTATACAGTGTCTAATTTACCTCAGTTAATTCATCATCTTTTGGTAACTTACATCTTGTGACCATCGATGTACCTACTAGTTTTGAATCTTCCATGCCAAAAGTCTTCAACACTTCCTTGATGTATTTATATTATATTATGAAAATCCCATCATTTTGTTGTATAATCTGCAAATCTAGAAAGAAGTTAATATCTCCAAACATTGACATTTCAAACTCTTTTCTCATTTTATCAGCAAAAGATTTGCAAATAATATCATGTCCCCCAAATATTATATCATCAACAAAAATTTCAGCAATCAAAATATTGTCATCAGATTCTCCTTTCATGTACAAATTGCTATTGTCACTTGTCCTCACAAAGCCAATACTAATAAGATAAAAATGTAATTTTTCATATCATGCTCTTGGTGCTTGTTTCAGTCCATACAGTGCTTTGTGCAATCTACATACCATGTTCTTCTGATTTAGATCAACAAAACCTTCAGGTTGTTCTATGTAGACCTCTTCCTCAAGAATTCCATTCAAAAATGTTGATTTCATATCCATTTGATATACTTTAAATCCTTTATATGCAGCATATGCAAGTAATATTCAGACTCCTTCAAGTCTTGCTACTGGTGAAAAAGTTTCACCATAGTCAATACCTTCTTCTTGTGCATATCCCTTGCGTACAAGTCTTGCTTTGTTTCTAGTTACTTCACCATTCTCATTCAACTTGTTTTTGAAAACCCACTTAGTACCAATTACATTTTTATCACTTGGTCTCAGTACCAATGTCCATGTTTTATTTTTCTCTATCTATTCAATTTTTTCATTCATTGTCTTAATCCATTCATCATTCTCAAATGCATCTCTAACATTCTTAGGCTCAAATTAAAAAACTAAACATGTGTTTTGCCTTAACTTACTTCGTGTCATCATGCCACACTATAACATTTGGGGTCAACTTTTGATGCCAATTTTTGAGGTCACTACAATTTGTGTTTGTTTTTTGTGTTGTTTTTACAAGTGCCCCTGACAGTGTTGTAATAGGAATGATGACATCATAATTGCGACACCCATTTGGTTATAAACCAAAAAGAAAGAAAAAGAAAGTGTCATTTATATTTTTTGTAAATTCGAAGAGCTGTCATGAAGATGACACTGCACTTTTGCGTGCCATGAAGAGGGCATTCCAGTTTGGTGTGCACGAAGAGGTCAACATCGTGTGGGAAGAGGGTACTGGCACTTGAGGTAGGAATTCGAGCTTTGTCTTCTCATTAACTCAATTTAATTTTTATGGCATTTGTTGATGTAATGGCACAATATGAATGTTAATAGTGGCATTGTTTACATCTTAGCATTTGGAATGCTCGATGACCTGTAAACTTTGAGAGCTAGGGCATCATCACTATTACCTTCAAGGCATTGTGTGAAGTGTTTGATCTTTCTTTATTTGTTTTTTTTGTTGATATTCACTATGTGGTACTCCTTGTTTATGATTATTTCATGAGGAAATGTCGTGGTGGATCACAGGCTACAAGCTAGGGCATCATACATTGTTTATGAGCTCACTATTGAATACTAGCATTGTTTACATCTTTTCATTTGGAATGGTCAATGACCTGTGATGTTTGAGAGCTAGGGCATCATTGCTATTACCTTCAATGCATTGTGTGAAGTGTTTGATCTCTCTTTATTTGTTTTTTTGTTGATATTCACTATGTGGTACTCCCCGTTTATGATCATTTCATGAGAAAATGTCTTGATGGCTTGCGGGCTGCAAGCTAGGGCATCATACATTGTTCATGAGCTCATTGTTTAATACTAGCATTATTTACATCTTTTCATTTGGAATGCTTGATGACTATTGAGCTTTGAGAGCTAGGGCATCATTTCTATTACCTTCAAGGCATTGTGTGAAGTGTTTGATCTCTCTTTATTTGTTTTGATGTTGATATTCACTATGTGGTACTCCCCATTTATGATCATTTCATGAGGAAATATCTTGATGGCTCGTGGGTTGCAAGCTAGGGAATCATACATTGTTCATGAGCTCAATGTTTAATACTGGCATTATTCATGAGCTCACTATTTAATATTTGGCCAAGCCATGTAAATGGTACCAGGCCAACCCAATCAACCCAACAAAATGTGTCATGTTTATCTTTGTCAAATACACTCATTCACCATTTTTTTCTTGTTCTTCACATAAATATTGCATCAAAAGTAATTGTAAACAATGATTCAAAGAAAAAAGAAACAACTACAATAGATCAGACCCCAAAAGAATACAGTCAAGAAGAAATAGTACCCTAATTAGAGATAAAATGAACTCTTAATGTAAGAAAGCATGGAACCAAAGAGGGGCAAGTAAGGCACCAACCAGACTCGGGAAAATATAGCATCCAAAATCATAGAGGACACTGAATGAACAAGGAGGTTAGCCCACACAAATTTTGTACCTTTCCCACACAAGATCAACTGTAAAGATCTTAGCCTTCTTCTCCCTTGAATTCACAATAAGAACAGTTAAAATTGAATGCTCTTAGTTTTTCTTCAAATCTATTCGAAACTCCTATGAATTCACTATGCATCAGGTATGACATATGAAGGAATGAATTTGAAATAAGAAAGAAAAATCTTTCTGTTTAAAAACTAGCATAATTAAGCCTCAAACAAAAAAAGTGCAAACGTGTAAACTTACAAGCTATATACACCAACTTGATCCGCTAAAAAGGTCTTAGCCTTCTTTTCCCCTGAAATCACAATAGGAACAAATAAAATTCAATAATCTTAGTTTAAATTCAAATCTATTTGAAACTTCTATCAGCTCATTGTCCAATAGTTAAACTAACCTATGACTTCAAAGGAGGAATTATGAAATATAGTTATAGGTAGTTATCTCTTCTATAATGATGGAGGAGTCAAAGGTAATGATCAATGAGGATTCTACTATTAGATCATACATTAATACACTTACTATTTTAAATTTGAGCTCGGGCATCATGCAATGTTATTGTTGTCATTGCATGCTTGCTATTGTTGTGCACCATATATTGTTTTATACACTGTTTATTTCATTGAGACCGCGAGCTTGGCATGTGTAATGTATTTTCTATTATTGGATGAATTCTACCATGTTGAGTCTATGTATGGCTTGACTATGCACATGCATAATTGTAGATGAGGATCAGTAATAGGGTGCTAGGCATTACTTAGATCCTTTGGATCTAACCCCATCTTTTCCTTCCTTGCAAGTTTTGGATCATACAAGAGCATACTGGATTGAACCCCGAGTCAACACTTTATTACTTCAGGCAAGGTCTAGTACCTTCATTATTTATGTTTATCCTCTTATGTATGTTTGCATTCATTCATATTCTTCTGAAAGTTGGCTATTAGTGACCATATAGGACCATTCTTGATGTTTTTGGGTCATTTGATGACAAGATGTAAGTAGGGACATCGGTAATAAAATAGGGATATATTAAGATTAATATTGTAAGTAAAAACATTACACAGTGGCATTCAGATTAAGTACAATATGAATTCACATACCTTTAATTATGATACACTTTTGAAATTATCACTCATTGGTCATTTGACAATTCAAAATATAAGTATTAGAATATAAACTATTGTAAAAGGAAGAAACACATATGTATCATCATTTAATACAAAATATAAAAGTATCCCACAAACACATAGTTTCTATTATAACAACCATCCTCTAATCCCATGGTGTACTAGTCTCAAGGTAAGAATAATCTACTCAAGCCATCATATAAGTATCATCCTAAAGTTTAAATAGACATTGACTATGGATATACAACACTGAGCCATAATAAATTATAGATTTTCACTGCAATTTCTATGTCCACTTACAATCATCCTACTACTTACACTGCAATTTCTATGTCCACTTACAATAATAAATTACAGAGTTTCACTGCAATTTCTATGTCCACTGCCATTAAAATATATCACTCCTCCTATTATATAGGCATCCTTCTCATTAAGTGTTTCCATTAAAATATATCACTCCTCCTATTATATAATATATATGCATACTTGTTTAAAATGTCATACTTGTTGCTCTTAAATATTATTACCATTTCACTCAAATTTACATGACATTAAAGCCAAGCCCAAAATGTATACATATGTGTAAGTATAGGAGAAGCTGGATTCTACAACTATTTAAAAAAAAAAAAACTATACCAATAGCAGCTTACGAGAAACTATACTTGTGCTTACCACACCATACCTCAACATGATAGTGCTTATCATTTTCAAGCTTCAGCGAGGCTTCATACCACACATAGTCTATAGATTTGTACACAACACTGATTTACGCTGGAGGTAAACTACATGTGTCATGTAAACAACATGGTTGAATGCAATCTCTTTTGTGCGTTTTCAAGATTTTTCCCACCAATACAAGCGTAAATAACGCATTGAACGTAATCTACGAACACTGCATGGTATGAAGTCTCACCAAAGCTTGAAATATATCATTCCTCATGTTATTGTCAAAATTAAACTCAAATATTTTTCAAAACATTTATTCTTGTAGACTTAAGATATCCTTATCTCAATAATAAAACAATCTTGCATAATAGCTTTTGAATCACATTAACACCCACCCATGTTCTGTAACATAGTTTGTTTTAGAAGTATATGGCTTGACTATGCACATGCATAATTGTAGATGAGGATCAGTAATAGGGTGCTAGGAATTGCTTAGATCCTTTGGATCTAACCCCATCTTTTCCTTTCTTGTAAGTTTTGGATCATACAAGAGCATACTGGATTGAACCCTAGGTCAACACTTCATTACTTCAGGCAATATTTGGTACCTTTATTATTTATGTTCATCCACTTATGTATGTTTTCATTCTTCATATTCTTCTGAAATTTGGCTATTAGTGACCATATAGGACCATTCTTGATGTTCTTGGGTCATTTGATGAAAAGATGTAAATAGGGACATCGGTAATAAAATAGGGATATCTTAATCTTTATGAGTTCAAATTCAAAATAGTAAGTGTATTATTTTATTATTGATGTCCCTATTTGATCTAATAGCATCAATTTAACAAATAGAGCACTGACTAATCAAATAGGGACATGAGGTGCTCAAACAGTGAGCTCGTAAAATAATATATTTAGTCTTAATAAAATCTTATAAAACAACATATATTGTGTGAAGTGTTTGATCTCTCTTTATTTTTTTTGGGTGTTGATATTCACTCTGTGGTACTCCCCGTTTATGATCATTTCATGATGAAATATCTTGATGGCTCGCTGGCTGCAAGCTAGGGCATCATACATTATTCATGAGCTCACTATTTAATATTGACATTGTTTACATCTTTTCATTTGGAATTCTTGATGACCCACGAACTTTGAGAGCTAGGGCATCATTTCTATTACCTTCAAGGCACTGTGTGAAGTGTTTGATCTCTCTTTATTTGTTTTGTTGTTGATATTCACTATGTGGTACTCCCCATTTATGATCATTTCATGAGGAAATGTATTGATGGCTTGCGGGTTGCAAGCTAGGGCATCATGCATTATTTATGAGCTCATTGTTTGAACACCTCATGTGCCTATTTGATTGGCTTGTAATCAGACAGTGACCTCATAAACAATGCATGATGTCTAAGCTCAAATTCAAAACAGTAAGTGTTATTTTATTAAGACTAAATATATTGTTTTATTAAGATTTTATTAAGACAAAGTATTTTGGGTTAGTTTTATATTTTTTTATAAGATTTTATTAAGACTAAATATATGATGTAAACTCATAATTATACTTGATTTATTTATACTCCAAAGGAGGAGTTATGAAATATAGTTGTAGGTATTTATCTCTTCTATAATGATGGAGGAGTGAAAGGTAATGATCAATGAGGTTGTTGCTATTAGATAATACATTAATACACTTACTATTTTGAATTTGAGCTCAAGAATCATGCAATGTTATTGTTGTCATTGCATGCTTGCTTCTTTTGTGCACCATATATTTTTTTATACATTTATTATTTCATTGAGATTGTGAGCTTAGTTTTTCTTTCAGAAGTGTATGGCTTGACTATGCACATGCAAAATTGTAGATGAGGATCAGTAATAGGATGTCATTCATTGCTTAGATATTTTTTATCTAACCCCATCTCTCTTTTCTTTGCAGGTTCTGGATCACACAGGGGCACACTAGATTCATACTCGGGTCAAAAATTCATCACTTCTAGCAATGTCTTGCACCCTTATTATTTATGTTCATCCTCTTATGTATGCCTATACTCTTGCATTTTCTTCTTAAAGTTATTTTTCTTGTATAGTAGATACAAGTTATTTTTCATATATATACATGTAATATTTAGATGCAAAAATTTATTTTCCTTTACATGTATCTTTGCATGAAATGAACACAAATTAAACAAAATTATCTAATAATACAAACTAGGGTACTGTACTCACTCATCTAGCAATTAGTTCCCCAAACCTATTGTTCTATGTGTGTAAAACAATATATGGTGCACAACAGCAGCAAGCATGCAATGACAACAATAAAATTGCATGATGCCTGAGCTCAAATTCAAAACAGTAAGTGTATTAATGTATGATCTAATAGCAGAAACCTCATTGATCATTACCTTTCACTCCTCCATCATTATAGAAGAGATAACTACCTACAACTAGGGCATCATGCATTTTTTATGAGCTCACTGTTTGAGCACCTCATGTCCCTATTTGATTGGTCGATACTTTGTTTGTTAGATTGATGCTATTAGATCAAATAGGGACATGAGTAATAAAATAATGCACTTACTATTTTGAATTTGAGCTCATAAAAATTAAGATATCCTACTATTTTGAATTTCTATGTGCTTTGAGCCAATGAAATTTTTATCATCATGATGAAGTAATAATGCATTAAATATCTTACTTATGTCCCTATTTGATTAGAGGGTGCTCTTTTTGTTATATTGCTGCTATCAAAATAGAATGGCAGTGGTGATTCAATGCATCTACAACCTCAACAACATGGTAGCATTGATCCAATAACAGAAAATAAATTATAAATGCCAAGCTCACGGTCTCAATGAAATAAATAGTGTATAAAACAATATATGGTGCACAACAACAACAAACATGCAATGATAGAAATAACATTGCATGATGCTCGAGCTCAAATTCAAAATAGTAAGTGTATTAATGTATGATCTAATAGCAACAACCTCATTGATCATTACCTTTCACTCCTCCATCATTATAGAAGAGATAACTACCTACAACTAGGGCATCATGCATTGTTTATGAGCTCACTGTTTGAGCACCTCATGTCCCTATTTGATTGGCTAGTGCTCAAACAGTGAGCTCATAAATAATGCATGATGCCCTGGCTTGCAGCCCGCAAGCCATCAAGACATTTCCTCATGAAATGATCATAAACGGGGAGTACCACATAGTGAATATCGAAACAACAAAATAAATAAAGAGAGATCAAATAATTCACACAATATATGTTGTTTTATAATATTTTATTAAGACTAAATATATTATTTTATGAGCTCACTGTCTAAGCACCTCATGTCTCATGTCCCTATTTGATTGGTCGGTGCTCTGTTTGTTATATTGATGCTATTAGATCAAATAGGGACATAGAATTTGATATCAACCTATCATATATCCATTCCAAATGATATAACTCCATTTGAATAAACATACATGCCAACCATTTGAAAAAATGTCCATATGAAATCTAGAGCAATACATTAATTTTATAGAGAATTCATTATTTATAATGCCCCTTGATTTATAGTGAATTAATTTTATAGTGAATTCATGATTTATAATTCAGTTGTAGCAACTCAATGTGTTTGAACTCAAGAATACCCCTTACTTGGTTTCCTACAAAGCCTTTGGCAAAATCTGTTAGAAAATGAGAAGCTATGAGAAGGTGACATGAAGCTAATGAAAGGAGGCATCTCCAAAAAAATTTGTAGATATACACATTAAGGATCATGTCAAATAATACAAGGGAATTCGATCAAAATTGATGCTATGGTATTTTGGTTGATATACTTAACTGTGACTTTAATTCCTTCAAATTAGTTCTCTTCATTGTGAAATAGTAGAGACTACGACTCAATAAAAATGATCCTGATAGAACTGTTATTAAACATGACAATGGATTTCCAATGATTAATACCAGGTTGTTTGAGCCAGTTGGAGAAGAGCCCTATGTTCTTCCAAGCCAATGTGAGCAGGTATTTTACTCAGAGGTTCCACATAAACTAGGTTGGTCATTTATTCTTAGACATGATCCAAGAGGAAGGTCAATAAAGTATAACGCGATGAAAGAAGATATCGAGGAAGATGAAGAAGTGGAAGATGATGATCACAATCGAGAGCTAGTCAAAGAAGAATATGAAGAAGAAGATGACAATGATGCTGCTACTGATGACGATGATCATGATACTGATGGTGATGATGACAATGATGGTGACAATAGTGGTGGTGATGATTTCATTGACGACAATGATCTTGATGATAAGATGGATGAAGAAGAATATCAATGACATGAATGAAATGTACAATTATGCCAGAGGTTTGGCATGTTATAATGATTTTTTTATATATAATACTCTTATTCACCTTGTTTTATATGTCCTACTTATATATCTTTTCTCTTTTTTTTAGAGAAATTTCATTCTAAAAGAGTGTATTTAATCTCTATATGCTTAAAAAACCTCACTAGTTAAGACTATTCTCATTTGTAGTGGGCATGACAAGAATCAAATCACTTGAAAGATACCAGTATTTAGACATGCACAAATTAGTGATGTGATTAATAAAATTACCTTTCTTTATAATTTTCTGGGGTATTTTTTATATCAATGCATTTAATCTAAATACTATCTTATGGGAGTTACTTCTACTAATTTTCTATTTCCTTGCACATCAATGATGTTAAATCATAGGGGATTCTCTTTGTTCCCTGCAATGGAGTGAGCTAATTCTGAATTGCTTAGTAATTTCTTTTTATTGTTATCTTTGGTTTGTCATTTTTTTTTTAGTGTCTAGTGATTTAAACCAAAGACTTCGACATAGCCAAAAAATGTGCAAGTCTACATTAGTATGTTTCTTTTTATTGTAATTATAATTAGTATGAATGAATAAAATAATGACAATGTAATATTTGTGATAATGCAATATTTGTCAAAATAGTGTCAATGACTTCGGTCAATGTGCCTATGTGTCAATGTGGTGTTGGCCCATGCATGTTGAAGGCATCAGACACAACAAGTAATATTGGGTACCAATTTTGGGTTTGCCCAAATAAGAAAAAGGTCTAGATACGTAATTATATTTTATGTTTAAAAATAATGTGACAACTAATCATTTTATGAAGAACTAATGTACATTTGGTATTGCAGGGAAATAGTGGATGTCGATACTTTTGGTGGGTCAATAAAACCACATTTACATCTGTCCCATCTACATCTATACCTAATGTAGGAAATGAGTGCAACTTGTGCAAGGCTCGAGAGGCAGCTAGTGCTGCCAAGATTGCTTCAATGGCAAAAGAAGAAATCATATTTCTACGATGCCTTCTTTGTGTAGTCTGTGCACTACTTTGTTGGGACCATATGCGTAAATGTGGTTAATAGAGGGCTATTGTAGATACTAAATTTTTTTTAGAATTTCTAGTAGATACACATAAAGAACATGCACATAAACACGACAAATGAGAAACATAAATGTAGATATCAAAACAGTTGAGAAACATAAATGTAGGCATCACGATCACAATTTTTTGGAGACACACCATAATGGAATGGTATACCCAGACGATGCAACACAACTATATATCACTCCTCTAGTTCCAAGTTTACACTGCGGTAAAAAAACCCATTGATAAAGAATAAATTTAGAGAGCGGAGGAGGGTTGTAATGACCAAAATAATACAGTGTCTCTATATTATTTTAGTCATTATTTCTCTCCTCCCGTACTCTCTAAATTTATTTTTTTATCATATAGGTTTTGTTTACAGTAGTGTTGAATTGGAACTAGAGGAGTAGTGGTTGCATTGCATCGTCTAGGTATACCACTCAATTATGTTGTGTTTCCAAAAAATTGTGACCATGATGCCTACATTTATATTTCTTAGTTGTTATATCCTAGGACCCCTTATGACCCTTTACGACCCTTTACGATCCCTAAGAATACATCTTAGAGGTCTTGAAATGTCGTAAAGGGTCATAAGAGGCTACTAGGAGGGGTCAGATGAGCTTCCACCTTCACGTGGTTGGCCCTATTAAGTAGAGAATATTAAACTATTCTCAAAAAAAAGAGAAGCTCAATAATTTAAGATCTCAATCCATGTACGAAAAATATATATCGATCCATCTCAATGGCTACCAAATCAATAGATCTCTACCAAGAACCCAGTAGCAAAGAAACACCACAGACGGCACTGTGAAACCACTATGAAGAGGCATCTAGTGTATCATAAGTCACATCAAATGACCCACTTTCTGTAATCTAAGTCTCTCAGCTCGGTTCACCAAGAAGAAGACTTCTCCTAAGTCATCATGAAAACCATAGCGATCTACGAATCTACAATATGCAATTTTTGCATGTCGCTCTCTCAACATCATATCTAAATCATTTGAAACTATGGAA
The DNA here is from genome assembly GCA_027943335.1 of Chamaecyparis obtusa. NCBI lineage: Eukaryota > Viridiplantae > Streptophyta > Pinopsida > Cupressales > Cupressaceae > Chamaecyparis > Chamaecyparis obtusa. The sequence goes on from BSBK01003739.1 coordinate 1,842,953, forward strand.
AAAATGGTAGATGGTCCCAATGATCCATCACAACCTGATCTCAACAAAAATGCAAAGAGTAGCTCGATTCTATCTTCAAGCCTATCAATGCATAGTCTACTCAAAATCCAAGTCAAGTCACTGTGACACTCCATAGGAAAAAAGCACATCCAATTCAAACCAAAGAAGTCAATAAGTCACTCGAATTAGATCCAAATGCAATTAGGTCTGCATATATCCCACAAACACATTAGGAAGAATGCATCTTTGATCGCTGCACTAGCTTCTTGTGCTAGAGTAGTCACTGTCAGAAATCTCGATTTGGTAGGATCCATTCTAAATCCAAGTCTCTAGACTCGACTCAATAATCCATGAGCTGTTACCAAATCTACTACAAATTCATCTCTGAATAATCCATAACCAAATCATGAGCAGGAACCATATCTGCAAGAACATCGTTCTAAATTGATACCAACTTGATCAAAAAATATATATATATATTTTATAAAAACTAATTTTTGTCGCAACTATGACGGCCATAAAATAGGGATGGTTATCTATCAAAACAATCCAACATCTAGTCGTTGCATGTAGAGCATCACTATCGGTAAAAAACTATAAATGATGGATATACGTCGTAAACTTTTGATGGGTCTTCATCGCATGTATAACATCGTTGTCATTAAAAACTACAAATGATGGATATCCATTGTAAACTTCCGACAGATATCCATTGCATTAACAACATCTCTGTCAGCAAACAAACTACAAATGATGGTGACCCGTCAAAAGATTCTGATGAGACCTCGCCGTTTGTATTTTTTTTGTGATAGATAAGCATCCCAATTGTGACGGCCACAAATAGGTTCGACAATAGGTTCTCCTTGTTGGAACCCACTTCTTGCAATGTCCATTGTCATCGTAATTATGATGCCAATCAAAACCATCATTTTTTCTGACTGCAAAACTGCTACAGTAGGTGGTGTCACTTTATTGATAGTATATAGTCATAATTTTGACGATATGTTGTCAGAAAAATGACTCAAATGTACTAGTGCTAGCTTTCTTGTACCCAATAATCTGGTTCTGTGGATGGTGTCTTCTAACAAATCTTGCCAGTACTTTCTCTCTTCTTTTCTCATCATTTGATTCAGGTTCATTTTCCTCCTCAGTAGCATCTTCCTAGTTCTTGGTTTGCATTTGTTGATTCTCGGTATCATTTTCCTGTCACTGGGTAGACTTAGCTTGTGGCTTGGGTAGATAGTCTAGATTCTCAATATATGTAAACCTACCATATTATTTTGGTTCCTTCCTAATTTCTTCATCATTCTTCTCAGAAAACTCATCAACTTTCACATTAGCACTTTCAATCATTTTGTTAGTAGCCTTGTTCAAACATTTGTATGATTTTCTCTTAGTAGAACATCCTAGAAATATTCCTTCATCACCTTTAGAGTCAAATTTACCATTTCTATCATCTTTCAGAATGTAACATCTCCTTCCAAAAATTCTAAAATAACTTACATTCGGTGTGTAGCCAAACCATAGCTCATAAGGTATCTTATTTGTATCTTTCTTTAGTTGAACTGGGTTCAAGGTGTATACAGCAATGCTAACAACTTCTCTCTAGTACATTTGTGCAACATCTTTCTTAATCATCAGTGTTCTAGCACAATCAACTATAGATCGATTCCTTCTTTCCGCAATCCCATTCTACTGTGGTGTCCTCAATGCAGAAACCTATCTTTTAATTCCATGCTCATTATAGAATTTAGTGAATTCATTAGAAATAAACTCACCTCCTCTATCAAATCTTAAGCATTTTAAATCTTTCCCAATTTCCTTTTTAACTTTAGCTTTATACCACTTAAACAATTTGAAACCTTCAAATTTCTCTTTCAAAAACATAACTATCATCATCCTAGAGTAGTCATCAATAAATAAAATGAAATATTTGTCACCATAATAGCTCTGAGTTCTCATAGGACCACATAATTTGATATGTACCAACTACAAAATACCTTTAGAAAAATAGTCTTTTCTTTTAAAATTGGATTTAGTCATTTTCCCTTTCAAACATTGATTGCACATGACATGGTTAGGTTTAGTTAGAGTCGGTAAACCTCCAACTCTTCTCATCTTACTGATCTTAACCATGTTATCAAAATTCACATGACACAATCTCTTATTCCACAACCACACATCTTCATTTATAGCCAACAAACAATAAGTTTCAACATTGTCAAGATAAAATAGACTACCTTTGGATTGTTCACCAGTACTGGCCAACCTTTTGGTCTCATCATAGATCTTCACCTTTCTACTATCAAATGCAACTTGGTGACCTGAATTATTCAACTGTGATACACTCAACAGATTATAGTTAAGTCCTTTCACCCAATATGCATTTTCACATCTAATCTTATTGTTCAATAGTATAGATCATTTTCCTTTCACTAGACAAGGTGTATCATTTCCCATTTTAACAAATCCTCCATTATAGTGTTCAAGGTATTCGAATTTATCCTGATCACCAGTCATATGATGTGTACAACCACTATCAATAATCCATGTATCATTCTTGCTAACTTTAGATATAAGTGTTGTTTCTACATACCTTTCTTCTTCATCTGAATCATCTTTCATTGCTACAAATACCACCTCAACATCTTCATTAGTGTCAATTTCAGTATCATTATCATCATCTCTAACAAGGTAATATTCCTTCTTTCCTTTGTCTTTGTAGTCTTAGTTGTTTCTTCTGTCATAGTATCAGTTTCCCTTGTGATCTCGATTATCTCTTCTGCCAAACTTTCCATCACCAGATCGGTCATTATCTTTATCTTCATCTTTCCTATTAGGACACCTAGCAGCAACATGACCAATCTCTTTACAATTAAAAAATGCTTAAGGTAACTTTCCTTTATACCTTCCTTTACCTTTCTGAATTCTCCTAGCCATAAGTGCTTCTAGCTCATCAAGCTCATCTTCATTGCACTGCCACTTTCATTTCTTATGTTATGTTTACTGTTGGACTTACCAAACTATGGGGATGACATTAATATAGACTCAACACTCAGTACAATACTATTATCATAGTTATTCAGCTCAAAAGTGGTCAACTTACTAATTAGACTATCAAGTGTAAAAATGTTGTTCGGTGCAAATCTCATTTCATGAATAGCAGAGATTCTAATAGCATAGATAGGTAGCAAGGTTATAAGAATTTTACTCACAATAGTATCCTCATCAATAACACCTCTTGCTCCTTGGGTAACATTGACCACCTCCTTGATTTGGTTATAGTATTGCATGATGTTTTCACCTTCTTTCATCTTCATATCATCAAATTTGCCTCTAAATATTTCAGCTCTAGCTCTCAATACATTTACATCTCAATGAACTAGTGTAAGTTTGTCCCACATTTCTTTCACTATAGTGCATGCTTTGATATCTTCAAATTCTACATCAAATAGGGAAACAACAATGTCTATCATTGTTATATTGTGTTCATGTCTATCTCTCAGCTGATCAACTACCAAAGGTCAAATAGTTGGTTGTATGTAGCCATTGTCTAGGAGTTGAAGAGAAGATTCTCCAATTCTAGATATGTGCAGCCTCATCCTACTTTTCCATGTCAAGAAGTTATCTTTGTTCAGATTAGGCACTTCCCTTTTATACATCTTGTGATCTTTTGCTCAAGTCCTTGAAACTTTCCTCCAACCAACCAATATTCTCTGATACAAATTGTTAGATAACTGAGAGGGGGGGTGAATTAGTTAAATTAGTTATCCTATAGTACCAAACTCGTAGATGTACTTTTAAAAACTTTTTCAACAAATCAAACAACTCAGTAAGATAAGATAACTATCTTTCTATTCATTTACCAAATACCAGTAATATCCAAAACTATTTTTACCGATTAATCAAATATGCAATATGCAAAGTATGATATAAAAAAATCATAACAAATAACACATAACACACGGATTTAATGTGGAAACCCTGGTAAGGGAAAAACCACCTGGGAATGGTAAACCAAAATATTTCACTCTTCTGAAGCGAGCTCGGTTAGGATCCAACCCTGTTAAAGGTTACAATGCACACTATAAGGTATGACTTGGTTAGAGGATTTATCACTAATAGTTAACTTTTGACCATCATTCAGTATGGGGTTAACAAGGAAACATTTAACATTCCTTGAATGTCATATGGAAATACAAAAGACTATTAAGTCCACTCAGTTAAGATATTTTGTTGTAACAATGGTTAAACTGATACAGTAGTGATCCGATTCAAATACAACTCAATTTGCAAGTATTCAGATCTATGCTAAGCTCAAAATAACTCATCTAATCAATAATCAATTCACTCCATTATATCCTTAAACTTACTTCACTCATTGTATATAATTCTTTGATGCTCGGTTATGCCTACAATTTAGCTTAGTTCTTTTTGTAACCAATTTGATCAGGTATGCATGAAAAATGTCTTCACACAAAATATTCTACAATCTCTATTCATCTGGCATAATTCAATAATGAATATCATGTCTCTTAAATAGACATGTAAACCATTTTCATATCAGCCATTAGATTTTTCCTCTTAATCTCCATCGTCCAGTTTGTCGCTTCAAGCTTCATCAACAGATGTTTCAATAACATGTTTCATTCTCTTCCCTTCAATCATCTCAAATTTTGTCAGTCGTGGATCTTATAACAAACTTCATCTCTTATGTTAGAATCATAAGCAATTTCCATCTCATCAATTTCAGTTGATTGTTATAACATTTAATGTTTTCATCCATACTCAGTTAATACTGAATGCATCAATGATAACTAACTCAGTTATTATTGTCACTCGGTATACACAAGACAAACTCAGTGTATACAAAAATCTTCAATTACCGACCACATTAACTTATTCAATTTTGATCTCTTCTTCATAATAAAATAATGTAACATGCCCAAGTCAACAATATAATGTCATAGACTCATCAATAAGTTACCCAATGTATATCTTATCCTTATTTGTCATATACATATTTTCCTTATGTAGATATCTCATTTCTTCACCATTTCTTCCTTCTACAGATGCTCATATGTTTTTAACTTTCATGTAAGTATAGTCAAAACTAGTTGACAGATCAATGACAACATATTGACTGATTTAATCATTTTAGATATCACTTTAATAGGTCAGTGATCTCTAGTCATTGTTTCTTCAATTCATGAAGTTAGTCAATTAGTTGTAGGTCATCAATATTCTCCATTCCTTACAATACCTAGGTTTCCTCGTACTAACATTTTAGTTTCTCCTAGTTCTTTTATCACACAAATATATTGATATTAATATGTTTCTTTTATCTTCTATAAATATTCCTTTTCTATTGTGTTTTCTGGTTGTCACACCCTTGCATTTAATCTATAGAGATTTTTACACTCTATGTGATTGGAATAACTTAGTAGATCTACCCAAGGAAAAGGTGGAAATGAAATTTGAATAAATATCATTTTTTTAATGATATGAAGCATATAGTAAAAGAGGAAAGAGAAGAGTTCCATTATACAATAAAAAATGTATCATTGCCCCATAATATTAATCACAAAATTGTTTTATCTTATTTGATGCATTATGGTGTCATCAAGACACATTTAAAACCTTTCACACAAGAAGTGGAAATAGTTTCCCCATGTAATATGGTAGCTTCATGAAATGAATAACAATTATTTAAATGAAGATATCTTTGAATGAGAAATTTTTTTAATTTTATTTTAGACAATAGTTCATTATTCATATCATATTTAGGCATGTTATGTTAGGAATAATAGTCCACCGATAAAACTGAGAGGGGGGGGTGAATCAATTGTATGACAGGTTATTAAACTTTAAACTTTGAATAACAACAATACCAAATCAAATGAAAACAATGAATGCCAACACAATAACAGAATATTTGTTGTCGAGGAAACCTTGTTAAAGGTAAAACCCCAGTGGGAATTAACACCCACTAATAATGTACTAAGAGTATAGTATCCTTGTTAAAAGATCTAGCCCTATTAGGAGATGATTAAAACATTACAATACATAGTCCTTGTTAGAGGAAAAACCATATTAGGCATCAAGAAAAGAAGTGGGCTCACTACCCAGGCTCAGTACTACTGAAAGAAGGTTATGACCACCTTCAGAACTCACTATTTGAAACACAAGTGTATGTAAGGAAATACACAATCCTTGAACTGTCTGATAGAAACTGTTTTTTCTTGATTAGTTCCAATGAAGTATATAAGTTATCCTCTTCTCTACATCTAGTAGACACAAGCTCACAACTTCCAAAATCCTCTTTTACATCACATTCATACTGCCATTTCTTTTCAAAAGAAAATATCTTACACATATACCCTATTACAAAATAAATGATCAGGTCGACCAGTTAGGCTTTCCTATTATAAAAATAATCATATAACCCCTTGCTAAGATACATAAAATATCTAAAACAAGTATACAATAATTACAATTCAATAATTATGATCTAATATGCGTAATCCATGGTCGCAATCCATAATACATGATATAATTCCAAAGTCAGTCCCAGATAGGTCTCCTCTAGAACATACGCCACAACCGACATCATCATTCATCCCATGACTTTCTAAGATCAATGAACATTCCCCAGTGTGTTAACAGGCATCCCTTAATCTCCTATACACTGGATCCACAACGCTTGTAAGATATACTCAAAACTCAGAGACTTACTCTCTCAACTTCCACTATCATAGTCTAGTGACTAGTCTTCACTAAATACTCTGTAACTCAGCCAATATGAAATATTACATCATGTGATCTTAGATATAAGATCAAAAAACATTTTAGTACACACAACTGTATTTGCACATTCTGAATCATCTATACACTATAATAACCAATCTATTTTCTTCATAGAAACATATGTTGACATCAATGACAAAACACAAATGACAACGGTAGCATTTCCAACAATACTTAACTTAGTGATTAAAAATATTAAATGCATTAGCAATATCCAAATGTAAAGTTGGAAAATGTTATGGTATAGGAAAGGGGTTTTAAAAATGCACCTAATAGAGATCCTAAACCAACATTCTCCACAATACATGTAAATGGATATGATATGGAATATAGATCTAAAAATGCTTGTAAAGAATACTAAAATTAAATAAGATGAAATACATGCCTCATAATAAATTTGATCTGGAAATACCTATTTTCTGATGTCTGTATTCAGTTTTGGGAAATTCAGCAACTAGATCTACCCCAGTTTCACAGAAGCAGAGAAAACCCAGAAACATTTTGTCTTTTTGAGAAAGGTTAACCTTGACCCAAAACAATGGTAATATCTTACCCCGGGGCACAATCATACCCCTTTATGTCGACCTTGACCTGCACTATTCTGCCAGAAAATCTGTTCGCGAATCCCAGAAGTTTACCAAATAGGGTACTCAAATCTGCTCTGTAACTCCCGAAATAGTGACTGTAGATATTTGAAAATGGGCTTTTGGGGTGGCTATATAGGGTTTTTACTTATTCAAACCCCTGTTCTGGTGATCTCCACCTCCACAAATAGTCAAATGGAATAGAATGTCATGTGTGTGTATTGAATGTGCAATGCCAAGATCTAATCCTCTAGATTAAAAACCCTAGCATGAATTGATATGAGAAAGCATTGCATAGATTTTAATATGATAAAGAAAGCATACCAAGCTCCCAAGGCTAAAGTACTCCTACCAAACTCACAATCCATAATTGGTACCCCATGATTATATCTTTGAATGCTTGGATGTTAAAAATGGTGGATCAAGGAAGAATAGATCTTTCTTGCTCCAAAGGAATGTCCACAATGGTTTGTCAAAAAATGCTTGATGTCAACAAGGTCTTGATCTTATATATCATCCTCTTGCAATATTGCATCATCACTTCACCATCGCTTGCTTGCTTCAATCAATTGTGTGTCCACTTGATGGATACTTGGTGTGTTGTGTAGAAATGAAGGCAAAAGAGAGTGCTTATATAGAGATTTCAAGGAAAGGCTCCTTGGGCAATGTAAGGGCTCATAATTCAAATTTAAACTCAAATTATGGTCCAATCAAAATAACCAACTAAGGAGGGAAAATAATTAAATGAATTTTGAATTAAAACCCTTCTGCATTTGGATCCGGAGGCCCGACATTAATTTTGGGGCCCGCTGGGACCATAAATTCAAAAGGGGGACCAAAACTTGACAGGGGTCAAAGTTGACCTCAACCTTGACCTAGGTTAGGGTTGACCTTGACCCTGACCCAAAGGTCTAGACTCAGTCACCTTTGAGAACAAGAAGTCTCGGGGTAGGCCAAAGACTTGGAAATGGTGAGAAAATAGGGCAGAGTGCCAAAAAAGGGCACAAAGAACTAGAATGAATGTGATGAAGGCTAGGAGGACCTAAACCTAGATCCTACCTATAAAATAGAGCCATAGAGAAGGGAAATCAAGGAGAATCCTCATGATCCTAACCCTAATTTCACCTAGAATGAAGGAATCAAGTGCAAATGCACCCTAAATGAAAATCTATCATGAAAAATGCACTAAATGAGGGTGCTAAACCTACCAAGATGGAATTTCTTTGATTTTCAGATTATACATTTATCCCCCACTTTAGCTTAGATATGACACTATGTGAATATGCAAGCTAAAGTAAGAAAACATCATAGTAAATAAAAAGGATATAACCAAGTCCTCAATGTAGAGATCCTACAGAAAACCGTTAGTACCTACAGTACACAAGGTTAATGAAAATCCATAAATCACCTAAGACTTACTAGAATGAAATTGAGAAGTGTGTAGAGCCCCTTATGCCCCCTATTTTAGCTTTCTACTTCTGGATGGTGAAACAGGGTGATAAGGATAACTTTATACACTAGATATGTAGTTTGTTGAGAAAATATTTTCCTAAACCAATTAGAAGGATTACCATCCTTCCTAAACTAATTCAAGGGGTTAGATATATGAATCAAAATTCCAAAACAACTGATGGCATGAAAATGGAGTTACCAAACTTAAGTTATGATGAAAAGAGTGAATGTTTATCTAAATGCATATGAAGGGAAATTCGAATTTAAAATGAGTAAACCTTAAGAAAAATCCTAATAAAACCCTAATTTTGACTATAAATAAGGAAAAATAACTCATACTTACTCATTCTTACTATTTGCAGATTTGAAGAGAGAAAGAAGAATGCCGACCAAAGAAGTACTTCGAGCGACACACATGGAGCTCTTGAGATAGTGCCTAGCTACTGGACAACCACTTCCCAAGATGAGTTTGTTGTTATTGATTTCTATACTTCACAATTATTTTTTTTTATTGGCAAGGTTGACTTTGACCCTTAAAGGTTGACCCTGACCTAGTTATGTCGACCTTGACCCAATAAGGTCAACATGAATTGGAAGGTCTTCACCTTTTCTGGAATGAGGTTGACCCTGACCCAAAAAGGTCGACCCTGACCTAGGAAGGTTGACATTGACCTAACTGAGGTCTACCTTGACCTAGTCAAGTTAGATTTATAGATTTATTGGTCTAGAATGGTGATATGATGTTTGTTTATGCTTACAGGACCTAGTTCATCTCCGAGAGCATCCCTTTGGAGGGTTACTAGTGGTTATCAAAGAGAAGTTGTCTGAGATGAGTGAGGATGAGATGCAATTATTGAGAGATGTAGGACTGTACTAGGTAACATTCCTACCATAGATCAGACTTCACCAATCCATGTTATTGGATCTCATAGAGAGGTGGAATGAGGATACATGCTCCTTTCATCTTCCCTCAGGTGAGATCACTGTGATACTGGAGGATGTCTACAGAATATTGCGGCTTTCGGTTCAAGGTGAGCCTGTCTGATCGAGAGCACAATGAGGTCCTAAGGATGTCAAGGAAAATGTAGAGTATTATTTGGGATGGGTTCCATAGATGCGAATCTGAGCAGATCAGATCACCTTATCATCCATACTAGTAGGCCCTACACCTTTGGTACGGAGAGTGATGCTATATATACTATCCTTGGTTGTGGTACCCAACACAAAGAGTATAGTTTTTCAGCACCTTTCACCCATCTTGTGCACATGATGGAGAGTGATAGGATTATTTTCTTGTGGGGTCGTAGCATGGTAGCCCACTTATACAATGAGCTATGTCAGCTAGTGAGATATCAGAGAGAGAGTCTCACAGTATGCACATTGTTGTAGATTTGGTTGTTTGAGCACTTCACATGTACATGACCATAGGGTGTTCCTATGATGGTAGATGCTAGCACACCAAGAGGCTTCACCTATCCACTAAGAGATGTTTGGTAGTATGGAGATATCCTCTACTGGAGGGTATTTCTAGACCATATTCCAGGAATAGATATGATATAGAGACCCTACTACCACATGACAGAGTGGCTAGATACATGACACTAGATGAGGCACTCACAATAGTGCAAGCTACTAGAGGGTCATCAGAGTCACACAGTGATGCCATACTACTATGCTTAGGTGATGAGATAGTTCGGTCTTTTACAGGGAGTCCCTGGAGCAGTACCTTGGTATGCACATTCAATGAGGTATTATCAGAGACCGAACACCATACACTGACCATCAGTAGAAGACATAGAAGATAGTGATGCAGATGAGACATGAGATATATAGGTATCACTAGATGTAGCTTATTCAGGCATTAATCGAGACTACATCAGATACATTAGTCTAAAGGGAATCTGCCCCATCTTCCATACTGACCATCCCATAGGTGATCCAGGATTTTTAAATAGGACACATAGGGATGGTGGCATGATAGAGGAGGATGAGGATCTCAGAGATGAGAAGGATCCCATCTCTAAGGGAGACCCCATGGAGGAGGAGAGAGCAGAGGAGAGAGTAGAGGAGATGCCCCCCGCTAGTGGTACTAGTGCGAATGTGCACACACTAATAAATTTGGGGCCATTTTGCGACGGCTATGTGTCGCCATTGCGACGGATATGTGCCGCTATAGCGACAGTGATAGACGTCGTAGTTTTTTAGTCGCAAATCATGACGTCTATGGGTTTCCGTCGCAATTGCGACGCCCTGCCGTCACAATGTCATTGCTTCACCCATTCAGCGCCTCCGTCACATTGCGACGGTAGGGCGTCACAATTGCAACGGTCCTCCGAAGCAATTGTGATGGGCCTGGGCGTCGCCAATACGGCACCGCCGTCGCATGTCTTGGGGGGACCGTCGCAATTGCGACGGTCCACCGAAGCAACTGCGATGGGCCTGGGCATCGCCAATACGGCGCCGCTGTCGCATCTCTTGGGAGGGCCGTCGTAATTGTGACGGTCCTGGGTAGAATTTAAAAATAAAAATTATTTAATACATTGCTAATGAACCACATTAATGCTTTTTTCCTTCAACAAATGAGGACAGTCACTCTAAAGACAACATGATAATGTACACTCACTGTAAGGACAGTCACAAATGAGGACATCTCACAGTGACTGTCCCTTGTGTGATTACCACTTCAATGTATTGCTATTCAGCCACATTAATGCTTTTTTCCTTCAACAAATGAGGACAGTCACTCTAAAGACAACATGATAATGTACACTCACTGTAAGGGCCCGTTTGGACGCAGGCATATCAGCCGTTATTCCCGAATTGCGAATTCAGAATTTGAAACCCATTGTTTGTGGTCGACATGCACAGATGGAATTGGAATTTCGGTATGCCAATTTTGCCAAAAAAATGGGCATACCATCTTCCACTTGAAAAGGTGGAATTGGAATATCGGGCTCGCATGCCGGTTTTCGAATGCTAATTTTGAAAGGTCGTTGGGTCTGCGTGGGTGTTGGTATAATTTTTGACATCCGCTTTTTATACCAACTTTTTCACATCAACGGCATTATTTCCTCCGTCCGCGTGATTGCCTTGTGCGAAACCCTAACTTGCGCTTGCGAGACTTGTTCGTTTCGGTCCGTCGAATGAAACATATATTTCTCAGAATCCCCACTAGTTCGGAGAGGTAAAAACATTGTTCGAATGCCATTCATCGTCATTATTTCTTGTTTTGTAGGGTTTGGCGACAGGCGTGTTAGACTAAATCCAACATATTTTATATGACCATTTTAGCTCTGTCCGGATATCATCGGCTCTTCTTCACATCGGTAACCAGTCTGTTATTTTGATTTTGAGTTTATTTCAATGTTTTATTTTCAGTTATTTCAATGTTCTATTTCGCAGCCCTTTTGCTAAAGGCAATTACTTGTCCCTCCTATGTTTCTAGTCCCACCCTTTGAAACACCCCTACTCTACAAAGATGCCCTTCACGTCCTATGCCCTCACATCTTCCAATATCTTCTCCACTTCCCCCACCCTCAAAATACCTTCACATTTGGTTGAAGCGTAACAAAAACTCCTCTTACATATAGCTGGTACAGGGAAAGCGAGAAGCACAACCCTCCTTGTAATGAAAGACCCAGTGACTAACAACAAACCCCTCTTGTTGCTCATACTTTTGTTTAAAACTCTTTCAACATTCCCTCCAAATCAGATGCAAAACAAGAAGATCAGTTGTAGAATTAAAGGCCAGACTACTACGGAAATTTTTTTGTATGCCCTTTCATTTGGATCAAAGTGAGACTTTGTTTTTGGGATTTAGGCATACCAGAAAATTGTTCTGCTATACATGAATTTTAGGATGTTCACACTGCTTTACATTTTTGTTGAGTTGAAAATTTGGTTGCAGTTTCATTGATGGGCTTTCTAAATGCAAATAGTTAGCAATAGCATAATTCATCAGTAAAAGTAGGGTCCTATTTCTCCTAATGTCTATGCCACAAGAACACTATCTGAGTGATTCCTAATAGTGTCTTAACAGTTCCTCTTTGTGAGGAAGGTGTTTTCTATCCCTTGTGTAATTGCCACTTGAATATGTTCGTATTGAACCATGCAAATGCTTTTCTTCTTGATAATGTCCTTATTTGTTCAAGAAGAAAAGCATTTGCATAGTTCAATACACAAGTGGCCATTACACAAGGGAAAATCACTGTGAGATGTCAAAAATAATACCGTTGCGGATGTCAAAAACAAGGTAATCACGTAGACGAAGGAAATAATGCCGTTGGATGTGAAAATGTTGGTATAAAACACGGATGTCAAAAATTATAATAACACCCACGTGGCCCTGATGACATTTCAAAATTGGCATTTGGAAACCAGAATGCGAGCCCGATATTCCAATTCCACCTTTTCAAGTGGAAGATGATATGCCCATTTTTTTGGTAAAATTGAACCACATTAATGCTTTTCTTCTTCAACAAATGAGGACAGTCACTCTAAAGACAAAATGATAATGTACACTCACTGTAAGTGTACATTATCATGTTGTGTTTACAGTGACTATCCTTATTCAAGTGGCAATTACACAAGGGACAATCACTGTGAGATGTCCTCATTTGTGACAAGGACAGTCACACATGAGGACATCTCACAGTCACTGTCCCTTGTGTAATTGCCACTTGAATGTATTGCTATTCAACCACATTAATGCTTTTCTTCTTGAACAAATGAGGATAGTCACTCTAAAGACAACATGATGATGTACACTCACTACAACTGTACATTATCATGTTGTCTTTACAGTGACTGTCCTCATTCAAGTGGCAATTACACAAGTGATGCAGAGTGGTCTGCAGAAGTGGTTAGCAGAGTGCATAGGGTTTCACCAAACACCTATCTCCACTAACCTTGGAGACCAAATAATTTTTCACACACCTTCTCTTTGATGCCCTAGGACATCTCAACTCATAATACAACCCTCTTATTCAGCCCAATATGCTGCTATTACACCATTCCCATCATTTCATCAAGGAACACTTCACTATTTCCTACAAATCATCAGCCTTCTCGCACTAGTGCTGCATAGAATAAGTTATATTTCTATTTTACATGTCAATAACAAGCCTCCCATGAAGTCTGGGCCCTTGGGATTCATGGGAGGTTCATTTATTTAAAGAAAACCTTTGACTGTTACAGAAAATTAGTAGAAACTGCCAGTTTATATGTTAGCAAGCGTAAGTACTTCTTCAAAATAGAATTAAAATTGATGCAACAGTGAGTAGAATGCAGTAAATAACCTTTCTAGTTCATAAAAATATCATTCAACAATGAAGAATTCAATAAAACATTGAAACAACATTAAAATGAAAGCTAGGACTTACTAGGACTTTTATGACTCTTGACTGGCAAAGTACATTGTTCATTACAATATGCCATTATTGGCCTTAAAATATCCCAGTTGACATGTAGGGTTTCCTTTGATCTTCTGGTTCCATCTTGTTCCAAGGTGTTCCTAGTTGACTTGATAGGTGCCCCTGCACCAACAAGGGATAGTCACTGTGAGATGTCCTCATTTGTGACAAGGACAATCACACATGAGGACATCTCACAGTGACTGCCCCTTTTGTAATTGCCACTTGAATGTATTTCTATTCAACCACATTAATGTTTTTCTTCTTCAACAAATGAGGACAGTCACTCTAAAGACAACATGATAATGTACACTCATTGCAACTGTATGTTATCATGTTGTCTTTACAGTGACTGTCCTCATTCAAGTGGTAATTACACAAGGGACAATCACTGTGAGATGTCCTCATTTGTGACAAGGATAGTCACACATGAGGACATCTCATAGTGACTGCCCCTTGTGTAATTGCCACTTGAATGTATTGCTATTCAACCACATTAATGCTTTTCTTCTTCAACAAATGAGGACAGTCACTCTAAAGACAACATGATAATGTACACTCACTGTAAGGACAGTCACAAATGAGGACATCTCACAGTGACTATCCCTTGTGTAATTGCCACTTCAATGTATAGGTATTCAACCACATTAATGCTTTTCTTCTTCAACAAATGAGGACAGTCACTCTAAAGACAACATGATAATGTACACTCACTGCAACTATACATTATCATGTTGTCTTTACAGTGACTGTCCTCATTCAAGTGGCAATTACACAAGGGACAGTCACTGTGAGATGTCCTCATTTGTGACAAGGACAGTCACACATGAGGACATCTCACAGTGACTGTCCCTTGTGTAATTGCCACTTGAATGTATTGCTATTCAACCACATTAATGCTTTTCTTCTTCAACAAATGAGGACAGTCACTCTAAAGACAACATGATAATGTACACTCACTGTAAGGATAGTCACAAATGAATCTCACAGTGACTATTTGATGTAGAGGGAAGGGTGGTGGTATCAAATGCACAAGTAGGTTTAGAAATTTCAGAGGTTAGACACTTGGGCTTATTCAAAAATCTTAAATACTTCAAGAACTTGACTATCAAGGCTATCCTAAAGGATGGATTTGAGTTTTAAGGCTTCACTTTACTTGGTTTCAAGATTCTGAGACTCTCACTCAATTCCCATATCCCATTTCACCAATGTTCTCACAAACTGGTCACAAAAAGCTTAACAGGCTGTCTAAACCCTGCAGCAGACTTAAAAAGGGAATAATTCTAACTTTTCTCAAAACATTTGATGAGGTAACAACATTTATGGATACCCTCTTTGGATTTCAACAACATATCAAAAGTTTTTATACTGTTGCTTTGGACAAACACCCTTGTTCAGCACTGGTACCCTGTTTCAATGCACTAAAATCTACTAAATTTTCAAAGGAAGTATGGGTTAAAGATCTCCTGGCTCCCAACTCCTGGACAGTGTCTAGTTATGTCTCCAATTGCTCAATTCCAAAAGGAATTAGACACAAATGCTCTGCAACTACAAAACCCCAATTTGTTGTCTTCGAACCCTGTCAACTAGGGCTTCCTCAATCTACTATCTCCACATGACTCTGCAATGAATTGGTGGCAGATTCACCATCAAATGAACATTGTATACTATTCCCAAGCATTAAACATATGCCTTATGTGGACAGATCACCCACTGCTACACCTTAGCACACTTCCAATGCCGTTTTCCACTATTCTTGTTTGTGATCACACTATTCTCCCATGCGGTTCTACATATATTTAGATTAGAATCATATAATACAGGTTAGCAAATGTCATTCCATGAATTAGGCCTATCAATTCATGGAATGACCTCAATCGCCCCTAAACTTCTACTGTAACAGAAAACTAAGATATAGAACATTGTTTCAAGACAACTTGTGCGACAACAAACTTAATAGATTGTAACACTCATCAATCTGCAATTCGAAGGATAACAAATCTCCCTCAGAGAATATGGAATTCGATCAATTCAAAATAAGATTCAAAATGAATTAGTTTACATAAACTAGATGCTTTATTGCTCACTGTTTCCCCAAAATGGTACACACAGGTTCACTGCAATGTTTGGAAACATAACAAAAGCAAATGAAATGATTAAAGAACCCTGTCAAAGCATTTCAATTTCAAACCAAGCCAATAAAGTTTCAAAATAGAAATCGAATTGCAAGAAATAGCAGTCTTGTATTGCTTGTTGAGCACAAATTAATACACCAATCTCCTCTTTGTTTAGTAATAGAGCCTTTATCTAAATATAAAGGATTCTAATATAACTTCTTCTAATAGATTCAACTATCGACCAAGTGTTACAACTCGAAACACAACTAACTAAGAACTAATCTTCAACCAACTTTCGTTGAGTTGAATGTTTAAACTTAACACATACCAAACTAAAACTAGCCGTTGGATTTTGAAAGTTCAAAATTCCAACTTACAATTTATTAAATTCTTTAAAACAAAAGACCACTAACTTACTAATTTGGATCTTTTATGATCATTAAACTCTTCTAGACTCCAATTGTAGTGCTTGGACAATCTTAGTCCATTATAATTTGTCTATTAGTCCTATTAAGGACATTACAATTTAATTGAAGAATTGCGATATTTTACTAACATTATAGGTGCTAAGATCCACCAAGTGATCTGTTGTCCTTGATTAAGCATTCCATCCTCCTGTTTAGCCTTGATGTTCTTTGAAGTCTCCTTTATCTTCGACCATGGATTAAATGTTGGAGGTGCTCCTGCACCACTGTCCCTTGTGTAATTGCCACTTGAATGTATTGCTATTCAACCACATTAATGCTTTTCTTCTTCAACAAATGAGGACAGTCACTCTAAAGACAACATGATAATGTACACTCACTGTAAGGACAGTCACAAATGAGGACATCTCACAGTGACTGTCCCTTGTGTAATTGCCACTTGAATGTATTTCTATTCAACCACATTAATGCTTTTCTTCTTCAACAAATGAGGACAGTCACTCTAAAGACAACATGATAATGTACACTCACTGCAACTGTACATTATCATGTTGTCTTTACAGCGACTGTCCTCATTCAAGTGGCAATTACACAAGGGACAGTCACTGTGAGAACTTCTCATTTTGTGAAATTACACAAGGTACTTTCTTGTCAACATATGTTGTATACTGAACTTGCAACTCTATTCTCTGATTATGCATTATAGTTGGGTGTTTTCTTATGTTGTTTCGTGATTGTTTTGTTGGTATTTTTAGGTAATTCAATGGATCTCATTGATGATATTGATGATGATGATGATGATATTGAAATTGAAGGAGAGATTATGAGGAGGAGAAGACTCCTACCTGTTATTGTAGTTGTTCTTGCCACCCTTGTCGCGGCCATAGGGGAGTGTATAAAAGAAGGTAGTCGAAAAATGCGTAAGCGCACAAGAGATGTAATTCCTTTTTATAAGTGTGTTATCAACTCCAATGAGATGGATTGCCATGACCAAATACGCATGACGAGATGATCTTTCTTTAAACTAGCCAATATTCTAAGGCAAAAAGGAAGCATCAAAGATACAGAATTCCTCACGTTAGAAGAACAATTAGTCATGTTCCTCCATACTCTTGGCCACAATCTGAGGAATCGTAAGATTGCCCATAACTTTGGGCACTCTGGAGAGACAGTAAGCCGATACTTCCACAAGGTCTTGAGGGCTATCTTGGCACTCCATTTGGATTATTTTATACCCCCTAGTCCAAACACTCCTCGGGAAATTACTGGGAAGGCCCGTTTTGATCCATACTTCAAGGTATATCTCTCAGTGGTTTAAGTTTGTTTAGAGTTTCAATCCTATTATTGTTTGATTAGACCTATGATTTATTTGAGTACAGGATTGTGTGTGAGCAATGGATGGATCCCATATACTAGTCACTGTGGATATCAACTTGCAAGCTAAATATCGCGATAGAAAAGGCAACTTGTCGCAAAATGTTATGGGAGTGTGTTCATTTGATTATAAGTTTCAATACATCCTTGCTGGTTGGGAAGGGTCTGCTACAGATAGCCGTGTTCTAGCTTCAGCTCTATGTAGAGTTGATCCATTGGTAGTTCCCCCAGGTTTGTAAAATATGATTATATTATTGAAGCATACAAAAAATAAGACAACGTTATGACAATGACATTTTGTTTTGTTTAGGTAAATATTATTTGGTCGATGCTGGATATCCTAACATACCAGGATTTCTCGTGCCTTATCGGTGCACACGCTACCACCTAAAGGAGTTTTCAAGAGCAAACCCAATAAACACCTCACACGAGTTGTTTAATCATCGACACTCCTCGCTTAGGAATGTAATAGAGCGTACATTTGGGATATTGAAGCAGCGTTTTCCTATATTGAAGCATGCGACATCTTATCAAATCAAGACACAAACACATATTGTTTTGGAATGTTGCATACTTCACAACTTCATTACGATAGAGGACGGCCTTCCATCTGAGGTAGAATTTGAAGAGGAAGATGGTCGTGATGGGATAGATGTACCAGTGCTTGAGACATATGGGTTGAGCCAGCGTGAAAGAGATGATTGGGCCAATTTTCGAGATGAAATAGCAAGAAGGATGTGGGAAGACTATAGATCTCGATCTTAGTCGGTTGAATAACTATTATGGCAATGTTTAAACTAATGTCAGATTTCATAAATTTCACAAACTGATACTATACATTAATAAAAGCCGTTATGCCATATTTAGTGTTGTCATGTTATATTCAATGTTGTTATATTTAATGTTGTCATATTATATTTAATATTCTCATGTTATGTTTAATGTTGCTATATTTTATATTTAATGTTAAGTCATGTTATATTTAATATTGTCATGTTATGTTTAATGTTGCTATATTATATGACAAGGACAGTCACACATGAGGACAGTCACTGTAAAAACAACATGATAATGTGCACTCACTGTAAGATGTCCTCATTTGTGACTGTCCTTACAGTGAGTGCACATTATCATGTTGTCTTTAGAGTGACTGTCCTTACAGTGAGTGTACATTATCATGTTGTCTTGAGAGTGACTGTCCTCATTTGTGACTGTCCTTACAGTGAGTGTACATTATCATGTTGTCTTTAGAGTGACTCTCCTCATTTGTGACTATCCTTACAGTGAGTGTACATTATCATGTTGTCTTTAGAGTGACTCTCCTCATTTATGACTGTCCTTATAGTGAGTGTACATTATCATGTTGTGTGTGCATCAGATATGTCTATGGATGGTGACGTTCAAGTTATCCAAGCAACTTCTTCTTCCAAGAAGGTGTTCTGGACAAAAGAGATGGAACGCAAGTTGCTAGACTTGCTACAGGAGCAAGTGCAGCTTGGAAAGAAAGCTGAAGGGGGTTTCAAGAAAGAGGCTTGGACAGCCATCGAAAGGAGGTTCAATAATGAGATGAAAATGAAGCTATCGAAGGAAAACTTCAAGAACAAGCTGAAAACTTGGAAACAAGGGTATAGAGTTATGAAAGACTTGAGGAATACAAGTGGCTTAGCTTGGAATGAGACTACCCAAACTATGGATGCTGATGATAGTGTTTGGGACGAGTTGTTGAAGGTAACATGGTCTTCAAATCTCCTTTTAAGTTGAATATATCTTTTTAAGTAATGAAGGACCAATAATGAATTCAATTGTTATGCCATGATACAGAGAAAGGAATTTAAAAATGCCAGAATGTATAAGAGGCAGCCATTTCAATACTACAATGAATTATCCTATATTGTTGGGAATGACATAGCTGAGGGCACTGTAGCTGCAACAGCTCAAGAGACAGAGGAGGATTTCATTGATGATGAAGATTTCAATTATCATGGTATGGATAATGCATGTTTTGAGACTACTGCTGATTTGTCTAATGATGATAATGAATCTATTGATACACCTACATCGAACCAATCTACTGCAAGAGGCAAAGATAACCCTTCAACATCGTCAAGGAGGCAAAAGAGGAGGAGGGGAACATTGGCAGGTTCGTTGGATTTGATTTGTGAAGTGATCAAAGATCTATCTGCAGGCATTACATTAGGCCTTGCATAGCCTCTGAAAGTGGATAAATCATCTAGTTTGAGAAATGAGGCAGCGGAGTTGCATAAAGCACTTAAAGCAATCCCTGGCCTTCGCGACTCTACTATAATTGAAGCATACGAAAAGTTAATGCATGATCCACAATCAGCCGCATTGTTCTTGACAATGGATGAAGGGGAGAGAATCCAATATATGAAATTAACCATCCCCAACTGGCTCAAACGACCTTGTATTAACCATTGTAAATCCATTATCATGTTCAATAACAGTTCTATTAGGATCATTTGGATTAAGTCGTAGCCTGTACCATTTGACAACGAAGAGTACTAATTTGAAGGAACTAAAGTCGCACTCAAGTATATCATCCAAAATGCCATAGTATTGATTTTTAGACTCTTGAGGATGTAAGTCATTTCTAGATGAAATATTAGTCACTTGAAAGACTGCAGTTATTCCAGAATCACAAGTTTTCTTCGTGTCATCCAACACTTTGACGTGAAATTTTTGACCATTACAGAACATACCCTTGTGGTGTTTAACCTGCAATAATATGTGAAACATGTCAAAATTATTATATCGTGAGTTGATAAACATACGGGTGATTAATAATTTTGTATGTACCTGCAAATCTCTTAAACCATATGCTAAATCTTTTTCCCTTTGCGTAACATTAGAATCTCCATTACGATGAGCTTCTTTAACCAATGAAGATACAGCTTCCCATGTTAATGTGTGACCAGAATGTTGACATCGTTCAATCCATACCGTCATCCAATCAAGATTGTTTGCAATATACAAATGTAGTGCATCCCACTCTCGAGCAACTATACAAAAAAAAAATAGACGACTTACAAATGATTTATTTTGAAGATTAAGAAATAATTTATTACAATAACATCTTATAATTTATTACCTGTCACTTTCCTCAATCTACCTTTCCCCATCAAGTACTCCCCTTTGAATTTTTTAAAAGGGTCGAGATCCCAAATGCGATCTACATGGATATTTGAAGCAAACTTAGGAAGATATTCAGTAATGTACACCATAGTCTGGTATACCATGTATCCCTCTACCATAGAACCCTCAGGATGTGCTCTTTGTCGAACCAAAGCCTTCAAAGATTTCAAGTGCCTCTCAACCATCCACATTGACCTAGTGTGTGCAGGTCCACACAATTCAATCTCCTCAACTTGGTGTATGAGGTAGTGTTCTTGTGCATTGAAAAAAGTTGGAGGTAGACACTTTTGCATTTCACACAGTAAATGAGAAATTCTTCTCTTCCAATAGTTTATATCTTCTTTATGGATTTCTTTAGATGACAACCACCTACATTAAGAGATTCAAGTCACAAAAAATATATAAATACGAGACTTTACAAAATAATATACAATAGATTACATAGCAAGAAAAACAAATCGTGAATATAATAAATATATACAACAAATTGAACAGATATTACTACTTACCTCATGTATTTTCCAAGATCATATATCACTTGTTTGATGTTATTGTTGAAGTGCTCTGGGAGAGATAGAGGTAGCACGTACTGCAGTAATTATAAACCAATCATTTCATTATTTTCTAACATAACATAATGAATAGTACACGTAGTTTATGAATATATTGTAAATACAAAAGAACATAACTTACCTTGATGAAAGTATGCCAATCATGCATTTTGAGCCCTGGCCCAAATTCACTTTTCTTTGATATGAGATTGCTTATGTTCGCAGCAAATCCTGTGGGAAATCAAATTTTTCGTATGACTTCTTTTATGGCATCACTTTGCTGCTCCGTTAATAACCAAGGAAGGGCACTTATATTAATCTGATCTCTATTGCTATTTGAGTGAATGAAATTCTTCAGTGCATGATTGGATTCATGAATGTCATTACAAATTTTGACAATTTTTTCTTTGTCAC
Source organism: Chamaecyparis obtusa (assembly GCA_027943335.1). NCBI lineage: Eukaryota > Viridiplantae > Streptophyta > Pinopsida > Cupressales > Cupressaceae > Chamaecyparis > Chamaecyparis obtusa. The sequence goes on from BSBK01003739.1 coordinate 1,865,241, forward strand.
GCCTTCCATCCAGTATTTTCCACAATGTCTCTGTTATATTCTTTCCAATATGCATAGGATCAAACAAATGCACAATTTGTAGGTCCTCGTAGTAGGGCAACCTACTAAATTGTCTGGGATAGCCCTTTAGTCCCTTTGGAAGGTTGTCAGTAGTGCCTTGACGACCTTCAGGATCATCAATTACATAATTAGTAAACAAAAATCACAATAGAAATATATAAATTACAAACATAAACCATTAGGTGGAACGACATTACCTCGACGATTAATTCTATTATATTCCAACTTCCATAGGTGAGGTGTCATTCTTCGTGGCTTTGATGTAGTCTCTTCTTTCCCATTGAAAAGATGTTTTTCCATACTTCGATACTTATGATTCCTGTGGAGGAAGTGTCTGTACTCATCAAACACCTACTTTCCTAAACTTTTTGAATGACAAGATTTCATCTTTGGACCACAAACTAGACATGCAAATTTTCCCTTTGTTTGAAGACCTACAAGATAATGATATAATTGGATTATTAAATATGTTGATTTTTATAATTAGAATTATCATGCGCAACTTGAATTCACTATAACATACCACAAAAATGTGTTAGCCCTGGGGCATCATGTATTGTCCATACAAGTATTGCATAGAATTGAAATTGTCTTTGTCCTATTGGTCTAGACACGTCATACATAGTGACACCGTTCCATAACTCCACCAACTCATCAATAAGAGGCTCAATATATACATTCATATCTTTAACTTGATATTTACCTACTTGAATGAACAGTAACATTACATAATTATTGTGACCATTTTACTGTAAGATTTGTAAGTACATGTAAATTAATAACTATCAAATGATAAAATACCTGGAACAATCATTGCCAACATAATGTGCTCCCTCTTTATTGACATCCACGGAGGAATGTTATTGTTGATAACAAAAATAGGCCACACCGAGCAAACAGATCTCATCTCTCCAAATGGATTGACACCATCCGCTGCCAATGAAAGCCTGAGATTACGAGGTTCTTCTTTGAAGTGTTGCCACTTTTCCTCTATGTGCATAAATACCAAACCATCTGCAGGGATTCGAATAATGTCATCTCGACTTCTATTGCGTGCATGGTAATCCATAAATTGTGCCAAGCTAGTACACCTGAATAATTGTCGCATCTGTGGAATAATGGGGATGTAACGAAGAACCTTGTGAGGCACCTTTTTTGTTATTCGATCTGTTCGATATCTACTCGTATGACATACAGGGCATTGTGTTGCAAATTCATGTTCTTTATAATATATAATATGATCATTGGGACAATCATGTATTGCTTGATACTCCATTCCAATATCTTTCATAATAGCAGATAATTCTCGATATGAGCGAGGTAGAATATTTGATGGTGTTAACAAAAACTCGCCTATCAATCTACAGCAAAAAATATAAGTTGTTAATATAAACAATATTAGTGGTACATTATTCACCCTTTGTTAACTATAAAGACATATATGACATACCTTAACATACGTGACATTGTTATGTTGGATAAACCATTCATAACCTTCAAGTTCAACAACAACAATACAACAGAGAGAAGAGTTGTTTGGGAGTCTTTGTATAGGGGCTCGTATGCCTTCTCAAGTAGAGGTACATCGAGGCTATCATCATCATCATGATCAGATCCGCTTGGACTAAATGTGTCATGGATCAATGTATTTATACCATCATCTTCAATTGTGTTTTCTGGCGCATGATCGTCATCTTCCATGGGATCATTATCTTCACCTTGGATATTCACACCCCCATGTTCCTCCATATCATGTACTTCCCTGGGGAGATCAACCTATATAAAATTGATTAACATAAATAAACCATGATCTTCAACTCATCATCAAGTGATTTCATATGTATATAAATTGTTAAAATGATATAATGAACAACTTACCAGTGGATGATAGTCATGCCCCCCTTCAATGTGACCATTCTCCCTACAATGTCTCTTAACTGTTTTGATTAGCAGTCTTCTACGGTTTAAGCCCTTACAAATTTTGCAGGGACAATAACATTTTCCATCACCTTTTCTTTTCAAGTTAGACCACAATCTAGCGATTGTCTCCCTATTTTGTTCTTCACTTATATTATCTGACATGATCATTCTTCGCAGGAAGCAAAAATTGGGCTATGAAAACTTCGGTCTACAACTTTCAGTGACTAAGCAAAATTGTCAAAAGTACACAAATCTTCTTAGACCTAGTTAAATCCTTTAATATTTTAAAAGTCTAGTTAAAATATACATTAGATTAAAAAATATACAATTTTCATACCTGAGCGCGTGGCTACGACTAGTGCAATGGTCTTCTTGCTTAGCTCTAGAAGCTCTCTAGCAATCAAAACATATAAGCTACAAGGCCTAACAACAATTTCAAAACATATAAGCTACAAGGCAAGACATATTACATGACATGGCAAAAGGATTAAAATATACATTAGATTAAAATATATACAATTTTCAAACCTGAGCGCGCGGCTATAACTCGTGCAATGGTCTTCTTGCTTAGCTCTAGAAGCTCTCCAGCAATCAAAACATATAAGCTATTAGAATTCATTAACTTTCTGTAATTGGAAAACTCTATTTGATATTAGACCGTAAACTACTACTATTCTCTCCATAAGAACTAAGTACAAAATTCTTTCAAGTTCACATCCATGATTCCCTTTAGATTAAAATATACAGCAAAAATAAGCTAAAAGTCTAGTTAAAATATACATTAGATTAAAAAATATACAATTTTCAAACCTGAGTGCGCGGCTATAACTTGTGCAATGGTCTTCTTGCTTAGCTTTAGAAGCTCTCCAGGAATCAAAACATATAAGCTACAAGGCCTAATAGCAATTTCAAAACAAGGGTCATCAAAAGAACCAAAAACAATGTGTGCAAACAATACCTTGTGAAGTGGTATAGACAATTAGAAGATGCTACTATGTGCTAGGGAACTTCTTAGAACTGTTGGTATATTCTTACAACTTGTTACACCTAGGATATTCTTCTCTGTAGATGCTACTGTGTGCCATGGTCCAAATGGGCCCATAAATGTGGTTGAATAGCAATACATTCAAGTGGCAATTACACAAGGGACAGTGACTGTGAGATATCCTCATGTGTGACTGTCCTTGTCACAAATGAGGACATCTCACAGTGACTGTCCCTTGTGTAATTGCCACTTGAATGAGGTCAGTCACTGTAAAGACAACATGATAATGTACACATACAATGAGTGTACATTATCATGTTGTCTTTACAGTGGCTGCCCTCATGTTGTATATTCTTCTCTGTAGATGCTACTACGTGCTAGGGAACTTCTTAGAACTGTTGGTATATTCTTACAACTTGTTACACCTGGGATATTCTTCTCTGTAGATGCTACTGTGTGTCGTGGTCCAAACGGGCCCATAAATGTGGTTGAATAGCAATACATTCAAGTGGCAATTACACAAGGGACAGTCACTGTGAGATGTCCTCATGTGTGACTGTCCTTGTCACAAATGAGGACATCTCACAGTGACTGTCCCTTGTGTAATTGCCACTTGAATGAGGAACAAGGAGGAAGTGATACAATAATAGGGGGGTGATCATTTTAAAATGTGTTGGACAACAAAAAATGATATGCACGGGGTAAAACATGGGCTCAAACCTTAAGAAAACTAGAGACTAACAACAAAGAAAATGTACCTCATGATACTTATTGAGCTTAAAGCATAAATAACCTACTATGTACAAGAAGGAAGGATAAACTATTAATAGAAATGTTTAAGATGGATCCTATTTATCAATATCTCAAAAGGATTACCTTCCATGTTTTCCAACTCAAAAACATAATTTTCTTTGTAGCGAGAAATATAAAAAGGACCCTCCCATAAGGCATCAAACTTTATATGTTGACTTGGATTGGCTACTCTTTCATTGTACTTCAAAATCATATCATTTTTCTTAAGAGGGGGATTGCATACCTCTTGTCAAACCCACATTATACTATTCTTTGGTGATGTGTCAAGGCATTATAAGCATTCTCATAAGCTTCTTGTAGATTCAACAATTTTACTAATATGACATTCATCGCACCATCTTCCTCTACTTCAATTAATGTTAGAAGTTGTAGAGCTAGGATTTCCATTGATATAGGAAGAACAACTTCTATTCCATTGGCGAACTGGTGCCGGAGCACCTCACACAACCAATTTTGAGATGGAGATTATACAGACTTTCAGGACAAATCAGAGGGATGGAATACATAAACAGGGTCAACAGGTCAATTGGAGGATCTTAGCACCTTTAATGTTATTAAAATAATGCAATACTTCAATGAGTTTGTAATGATGTCCTTATTAGGACTAAAAGCTTGTTTACAATGGACTGAGATTGTCCAAAGTTCAATAATGTTCTAAGAATCTAGAATAGGCTAGTGCGGAAGTTTAAGTCTTTTGGAAAGTTTAATAATCATAAGAGATCAAAGTTAGTGAGTTTAGTGGTCTTTGGATTAAAATAATTCAATTAATTATAAGTTGGAATTTTTGAATTTTCAAAATCCAACGGTTAGCTAACAATGGAGGGAGTTAGTATTTAGGATTTAGTTAGGCTCAAACTAAGCTCCAACCAAAGAAAATTGGTTAGATTAGTTTTTGAGAAGTTATAAAGAATCTTATATATATCTCTGTTACGACAAAGAAGGGAGATATATACGGACTGCAACAGTAAGAAATATAAAACTCTTAGTTTTTGCAACTCCATTTATCTTGGAAGTCTTAGTTTGTTTGAACTAACACATACGTGAGTTAGAAGGATTTCTTTCATCCATTCTAAACCGTTTTGAATGAGTTTACTTTTAATTTGCTGTTGCGCGGGTGTATGGACTGGTGAAGGAAACAACGAGCAATAAACTTTAATTTTTGCAAGTTCCTTGATCTTTTAAGTCTCAAATCATTTGGTTTGATTATTCAATTATTCTTGTTATTGAATGAGTTTACTATTATATTGAGACTGATGTCGTGCCAGTCATTGCTGAAACAGTCATTCTTTTGTCTAGACTTGTCATTGCAGTAGAGTTTTAGAGATAATGAAGATCATCCCATGAACATAGAAGGCCTAATATTCATGGGATGACAATAACTAACTTGTATTATGAAGTACTGACATTGCATATGCAAAGTTTTGTGGAAAACAGTGTGATCACAGGATAAACTGTGGGAAATTACCGTGAGTTGAATGCTAATGTATAGCAGTGAGTGATCTATCCAAGCAAGGGTGGATTGTTATAGTTTGGTTTTATACCTCCCAATTGTATTTGTTTAAAAATCGTTGGAGGTTTTTAAACAAATGCAATTGGGAGGTATAAAACCAAACTCAACCACTTTTGCCAGCATTCTTCAAGCATATGCCAAAATGGGATCTTTAGAACAGGGTAGGGAAATTCACCAAAAAGTAATTGAAGATGGGTTTTTGTCAAATATAGTGGTGGTGACTACCCTGATGGACATGTATATAAAATGTGGAAGCATACAAAAGGCACACGATTTGTTTGTGGAAACAACTGAAGCAAGGCACGTGAAAGTCTCGGAATCTTGAATCCAAGTCAGTGAAAGCTTTGAAAACCAAATGCATCCTATTAAGTATTGTGGGGAAGCATTCTAAATAACCAAAGCTGCTAACAATAAATTCAACATAGATATGTCCTCATTTCTGGGTATTTTAGCTCTCTAACAGCTGAATACCAGATTAAATAATAATGACAAAAGAAAAATAAACCCAACGTACTCAGAAATTGTAGCTGTGATTTTGCAGAGGGAATCTCTCTCGGCGCTGTTGAAAACACAAATGACAACCTGCTTGATTTCACGGAGGGAATCTCTCTCGGTGCTGTTCAAAACACAAATGACAACCCGCTTTGTTCAAAACACAAATGATAACCCGCTTGATTTCGCAGAGGGAATCTCTCTCGGCGCTGTTGAAAACACAAATGACAACGTTCCTCTACATTATCATGTTGTCTTTACAGTGACTGTCCCTTGTGTAATTGCCACTTGAAGGAGGACAGTCACTGTAAAGACAACATGATAATGTACACTTACAGAATGAGGACAGTCACTCTAAAGACAACATGATAATGTACACTCACTGTAAGGACAGTCACAAATGAGGACATCTCACAGTGACTGTCCCTTGTGTAATTGCCACTTGAATGTATTGCTATTCAGCCACATTAATGCTTTTCTTCTTCAACAAATGAGCATAGTCACTCTAAAGACAACATGATAATGTACACTTACTGTGAGTGTACATTATCATGTTGTCTTTAGAGTGACTATCCTCATTTGTTTGAACTAACACATACATGAGTTAGAAGGATTTCTTTCATCCATTCTAAACCGTTTTGAATGAGTTTACTTTGATTTTGCTGTAACATAGAAGGCCTAATATTCATGGGATGACAATAACTAACTTGTATTATGAAGTACTGACATTGCATAGGCAAAGTTTTGTGGAAAACAGTGTGAGCACAGGATAAACTGTGGGAAATTACCTTGAGTTGAATGCTAATGTATAGCAGTGAGTGATCTATCCAAGCAAGGGTGGATTGTTATAATGTGGAACATTGTATAATGTTTGTGAGATGGTGAATCATCCACTAATTTGGATTTGAAGGGTGTAGAATCGGGTGATTGAGAATGCCCTAGTTAAGAAGGGTTTAGAGCCAAGAATTGTGGGTTTGGGTGTTGCAGAGCCCTAGAGGCTAATTCCCTTTGGAATTGTTTGTTTCAAAGTGTAAGAAGACACTGTCCAGGGATTAGGAAGTGTTAGGTGGAATTTATCATATACTTCCTTTGAAATTTGGGTCATTTTTATACATTAAAACTAGAGGTACAGTCATAGAACAGGGTAGGGAAATTCACCAAAAAGTAATTGAAGATGGGTTTTTGTCAAATATAGTGGTGGTGACTACCCTGATGGACATGTATATAAAATGTGGAAGCATACAAAAGGCACGCGATTTGTTTGCGGAAACAATTGAAGCAAGGCACGTGAAAGTCTCAGAATCTTGAATCCAAGTCAGTGAAAGCTTTGAAAACCAAATGCATCCTATTAAGTATTGTGGGGAAGCATTCTAAATAACCAAAGCCGCTAACAATAAATTCAACACAGATATGTCCTCATTTTTGGGTATTTTAGCTCTCTAACAGCTGAATACCAGATTAAATAATAATGACAAAAGAAAAATAAACCCAACGTACTCAGAAATTGTACCTGTGATTTTGCGGAGGGAATCTCTCTCGGTGCTGTTGAAAACACAAATGACAACCCGCTTGATTTCACGGAGGGAATCTCTCTCGGTGCTGTTCAAAACACAAATGACAACCCGCTTTGTTCAAAACACAAATGATAACCCACTTGATTTCGCGGAGGGAATCTCTCTCGGTGCTGTTGAAAACACAAATGACAACATTCCTTTTTTTTTTTGCACTTATATCCTGACAACGTCACAATTGCGATGGTGTCAGGCTATATTTGAAAAAAAAAAGCCAAAACTGCTTAATATTTCCCTGTCGTCGCAAATTGCCGTCGCAATTTCACCCCAAATGTATTAGTGACATTTTATTATGCATCACCACTGAGATCATGATGACCTCCATGTGCCCATACATAGACACCACCTCTAAGACCTAGACACAACAAGTGTGGAGAGAGTAGTCACTCCATGCCCCAACCATCCAGATCCTTCAGTGACGCCCAGGAAGGAGATCCAGGTATAAAATATGAAATTGACTTGAAATTTTAACTTAATTTGATAAAGAAAAAGGACTAAATGATAAATATGTTTCCATTCTACAGCTAGCATGGTGGAGTGGAGGATTTTTGTATCCAAGGTTCTGAAGGATACATGTATATCCTACAGACTACCAACCAGCGAGTGAGAGTCTTCCATTGGTCACAGAGATCTGACAGGCATGCCGATATCTTTGTGTGTGTCCAACGAGAGCTAAGGTTGTGCAAAGAGAGACAAGAGAGACTGATGGCAAACTTACAGGGGGCCCAAGAGTGCATGTGTGACATGAGCATATCGAGGAGCCACTCATGGACTACCAGACATAGATCTACAACCTCTTATCATAGATCAGAGAGATATGGGAGTCATCAACCATCAGTGCATAGACAGAGTGATAAATAGGCCTTGTGCCACATATGTATCAAAACTCAAAAAGATTTTATAAATGAAAAAATTTCTCTACTAGTTAGTTCTGTATTTGATTACTATATTTTCATCAATAGCATAAAACTTAATAGAAAGAAATAATGTGTATAAATGCATTCAATTATAATTTGCTAAAACCACATAACCTATAAAACAAACATAATTATTTTATAAGGAATACATAAATACATAATGGAAGAAAGATAAATTTAAGGATAATAGTGTTTGAGATGCATAATATTGATAGGTTCCTTAAAAGAAACACCATTCATATCAGCAATTGATTAAGCACTTGGACCAAAGTCCTCAATTACAACAAAAGGTCCAAGCGAGTTAGGGCTAAACTTTCCCTTTTCACTAGGTAAAGAATTCACATTTTTTTGATTATCATATAATACTAAATCACCTATTTAAAATGATCGTTCAATTACTTTATGATTATACTGCTTCTAAAGAGATTTATGATAAGATTTTATATGTTCTAAAGCATGTATTCGTTGTTCATCCAACATTTCCAATTCTTGTAATCATTGTTCTCAAAAAGTATCCTTGTCAATTATCTGATGAAATGAAACACGTAAAGAAGGTATCTCTAATTCCAAAGGCATAATGGCATCAGCACCGTAGACAAGATTGTAAGGATAAATACTTGTGGTAGTATGAACACTAGTCCTATAATCCCATTAAGTATAGGTGAGTTGGGTATGCCAATCTTTCATATGCTTATTAACTATTTTTTTCAAAATTTGCTCAATGATTTTATTCGATGCTTCAACTTGACCATTAGATTGAGGATAGTAAGGAGTCAAAAATCTATATTGAATTCTATATTTCTCCAAAAATTTCACAACTTCTTTGTTCTTAAAAGAGGTATCATTATCCAAAACTATCATCGAAGGAATACCAAATCGTGTTATAATATTGTTAAGGATGAAAATACAAATAATATCCACAGTTGTTTAATAAAGAGGGACAACTTCCACCCTCTTCGTAAAGTAATCTATAGTAGTCAGGATGTACGTATGTCCTTGAGAAGAAGCTGGTGACATTTTTCTAATAAGGTCGAAAACCCAAAAACTAAAAGGCCATGGAGAAACTTGATTACAAAGCTCACGAGCAAGAGCATGAATCAACTTATTGTGTTGTTGACATTGAGGACATTTCTTAACAAACATGAAAGAATCTTGTTCCATTGTTTGCCAATAATATCCCATTCTAAGAAGTTTATTGACTAAAGATTTTCCACCAAAATGTCCCACACAAGAGCCAGAATGAGCTTTTGCCAAAGCTACTGGAATTTTGGTTCAACCAAGACATCTTAATAATAAACCTTCTTAAGAGTGTTTGTATAGTGTGTCTCCTAAAATGATATAACATGCTGCCATCTTCCTAACATGATTACACATGTTCCTTGTTGCTAATTCAGGAAAAGTACCATCTTTAAAAAAAAGAAAGATATGATAATACCATTCATCCAAATGTAAATTGAAACAATCAGAGGCAACCTTATTATAAATTGTAGGGTTTTTAAGATTTTTTATAGTAAATTGAAAGTTTTCAGCATTATTATCAAGTCAAACCAAAGAAGCTATGATTTCCATGGCATCTACATGTCGATTATCTTTCCTAGGTAAAGTTTGAATCGTATAAGAAGAGAATTGTGAAAGCACATCAAGAGCCAAATCTCTATATTGTATTATTTTATCATTCTTAGTCTGATAACCTCCTTTAATCTATTCTACAATCAATTGTGAATCTCCATAAATTTGCAAGTGTTTAATGTTAAGGGATAAAGCTTCTTGTAGGCTAGCTATAAGAGCTTCATACTCTGCAATATTGTTAGTGCAATGAAAGGTCAATTTATATGATAGAGGGATCAGTTTCTTCGTAGGAGGGATCAAGATAATACCAACACCATAACCTATCTTACATCTAGATCCATCAAAATATAATTCCCAAACATCATCCTATTTAATAGCTAGAATGTTTTCATTAGGGAATTCTATTGAATTAAAGCATGCATCGGGATGAGTACAACGAGCTTCAGCTAAATAATCTGTTAAGGCTTGTCCTTTAATCAACTTTTGAGAAATGAAATTAAGATCAAATTATGTAAGTAACATCACCCACTTTGCCAGATGGCCAGGGAGATCAGTTTTTGAGAAAAGATGTTTCAAAGGATCAAATTTAACAACCACATTGACTTCAACATTTAAGAGATAATGCATGAGTTTTTGATAAGCATAAACTTATACAACTAAGCATTGTCTTTTGAAATATGTGTATCTTGTTTCATAATCGATTAAAGTTCAACTAATGTAGTACATAGGTCTTTCCTTACCTTCACTATCATATTGAGCCAACAATGCAATCACCACTTTCGGAGTGGCTAAAGTATATAGATAAAAGGGTTTAATCAAATTGAGCTAGTTGCAAAATAGGATAATTGGCAAGATACGCCTTAAATTTATCAAAGGATTGTTTACATTCGTCATTCCAAGAGAAAGTGGTATCCTTTCTAAGCAAGGAAGTAAAAGGAATAGTTCTATCAGCTAAGTTGGAAACAAAGCGACGAATAGCTTGGATTTTTCCTTGTAAACTTTGTAACTAAGAAATATTCTTAGGAGGAGACATATTAACAATAGCTTCAATCTTTTCAGTATCTACCTCTATGCCTTGCTTAGAGATTATAAATCCTAATAATTTACCAGAATCAACTCCAAAGACACATTTCTTAGGATTCAACCTCATATTGTAACTTCTAATTCTTTCAAATATTTGTTGTAAAATACTAACATGATCTTCTCTTTGTATAGATTTCACCAAGATATAATCCACATAATCCTCAAGAATCTTATGAATGTAATCATGAAAAATCAAGGTCATAGCCCGTTGATAAGTTTCTCCAACATTTTTTAATCCAAAAGGCATCATGACCCAATGAAATTTTCCCCAAGGTGTTATAAATGAGGTCTTAAATTGATCTTCAGGAGGAATAAAATTTTGATTATAGCCAGAAAAGCCATCCATAAAAGATAATAAAGCATGACCTGCTATCGAATCCATAATCATATCAATACTAGGTAATAGGAAATCATCTTTTAAGGATGCTTTATTTAAATCTCTAAAGTTAGTACACATTCTTATATTATTTTATCCTTTTGAAACAGGCATAATATTTGAAATCCAATCTAAGTAATGAATAGAGCGGATGAATCCAGAATCTAATAATCTTTCAATTTCAGCTTTAACTAATAAAGCAATTTGTGGATTCATCTTTCAAATTTTCTACTTCACGGGTTTAACATTTTGATGCAGGAGCATCCTGGGTGTAAGAGAAATCTTACATCACCCAAAAATATTTCTGGTTTTGTTTTCAATAAGGGCTATCTTGTGCGGAGCTGCTATTTATGAAAACTTACTATTTTTAGTAAGTTGGTCATATGATCTCGGAATGTTCTGATTTCACAGTTGGAGGTTCATCTCAGTCATTTCAGCCTACATGTTGAGTTTCATTGCCACATCATCAGTATTGGTGAAGTTATTAAGGTTTTTGGGTATGAAATCTTTCTAGTCATTTTTGAAGGCCTTAGAGGCTTTGGATCATGATCGACCCCAACTGACTGGCACTAGCGCTTGTCAAGCACTGTAGATCTCGTCCTGATGTTTCTGAAAAGTGGTTACAATAGAAAAATAGAGCTACAGTTAAAAAGTTATGGCCTTCGGAAGTTGGGTTACCTAAAATCATATTTTGTATTTCTTTTGAGCTGACCCTATTGTAATAATTGTGAAAAATAAATAATTCTATGTTTTGTCGGCCTAAAGGGCTAAATTTCTGGAACCTTCTCAGGCGGTGGAAACTGCCTATATAAGAAAGGTCTATAGTGTTGTCTTAGGCAATTTAGGATAGTTCTGGTAGTAGATCTGGCTATTGATTCAAGACTTTGTCCTACAAAATATTGTAAGGGAATGCCCATGTGGCTTTGCATATTGTAATTCTGAAAGTTTGTAATTCCACATTTGTGGAGATAATAAGAAGCCAATTTTTTGTTCTTGCGTATTGTCATTGTTTCTCTGTTTCTATTATGTGTTTGTGGTATTAAGGGGAGCACCCTTCATCAAGTGGTATCAGAGCAGGATTTCCTGAGTGTGTAAATGGATCACCGATTGTGAGATAGTTTGTACCAGGACCATGGGTTAGGGTTTCTATGTAAACAGATCACCGACTGTGAGGTAGTTTGCACTAGGGCCATGGTTAGGGTTTCAGTGAGAAGCACGAAAATGCCTCCATGAAGGGAATGTGGTAGAAGAGCTGGTGTTGTGACACCTGAGGTTAGGGAACTGCAGAGACAAGTGCGAGAATTGCAAGAGGAGATTCACAGAGGAATGAATCTTAATGTTAGAGACGAAAGTGAAGATGAAGCTGAAGAAGAAGATCAAGAAGAAGAAGGTGAAGTTGTGAACCAGGAGGAAGAAAGACTTTTCTGAGCCATTTCAAAGATCGGGAAGAGACCTAAGATTGAGGTTCTAAAATTTTTAGGGAACCTTAACCCAGAGGAGTTGATTGACTGGATCAATGAATGTGAAGAATATTTTGAGTATGAAGATATTGAGGATCCTAATAGGGTCAAATTCGCGAAGGCCAGACTGAAAGGTCATGCGAAGATCTGGTGGCAAGAGATACAATTGGAGTGAAATCAAATAGGAAAGGTAAAATCACAAGATGGGATCAGATGGTGGATAAATTGAAGCGATAATTCATCCCTATTGATTATGAGCTTGACCTACTGAAAAAAATGCAAACTTTGAAGCAAGCAGGAAGATTTGTTCAGGAGTATATAAAGGAGTTCTATTGAATCCTCATCAGAATAGGCCATGCAAAAGCTGATAAGGAGAAAGTTTCCTATTACCTTAATGGGTTGAGACTGAGCATTTAGGAGGAGTTGAATCTGGTTCGAATGAACAATATTGAAGAGGCATACCAGTTTTCCCTAAAAGTAGAGGAAAAGCTAAACAAGAAGTTTGAGAGTAGACAAAGCGAAAGAGGTCGTGATGGAAGATTTGGTGGACCATCATATGAAGATCGAAATGAAGATCTGAAAAAGTAGGATGAGGCCAATAACAGTCAGAATCAGAGAGGAGATACTTTCAATCATTTCCAGAATTGGAACAATAGAGATTAGAGAGGAAGAGGAAGAGGACAAGGTTTAGGAAGAGGAGGCTTCCATGGAACATGTTTTCACTGTGGAGAAGAAGGTCATAGGGCATTTGAATGTCCTCAATGCCAAGGAAGGATGGATAGGAGGAATGAAGACTAGGCCAGAGTTGCATATGTAGATGAGGATGTCAGATCATCACATTCTAAAGATGTTGAAAGAGGAGAAATGTTGATTAACAGAAGAGTCCTACTGAGTGGTGAGAATGAACCTGAGCAAAGGAGAAGCCTGTTTCACACCAGGTGCAAGTGTGAGGGTAAATGTTGTGATGTGATTATTGATAGTGGTAGTACTGATAATTTGGTGTTAGAAGAGATGGTGACAAAGTTGAAGCTCAAGAGGTAGAAACATCCACATCCCTATTAGGTTGCCTGGGTGCAGGATGACCACAAGGTCATGGTTAGTGAACAATGCCTAGTAAAGTTCAAGATTGGCGGGTACCATGATGAGGTACTATGTGATATGATATCTATGGATGCATGTTATATGTTGTTGGGTAGACCTTGGTAGTTTGACAGATGTGTTGTACACAATGGTCATGCGAATACCTATTCCCTGACAAAGGATGGAGTGCGACACAAGCTAAAGCCATTGAAAGAGATAGAAGAAAAGGTATGTGGTAATGCAAGAATAAATTTTGTTGATAGAGGAAATTTCTTAGATGAGCATATGTGTTTTACCTTAATTCCAAAGGCTGGGAAAGAGGAAGTAGAAGATATACCTGTAGATGTACCTATTCTGGTAGTAGATCTGGGTATTGATTCGAGACTTTGTCCTACAGATTATTGTAAGGGAATGCCCATGTGGCTTTGCATATTGTAATTCTGAAAGTTTGTAATTCCAAATTTGTGGAGATAATAAGAAGCCAATTTTCTATTCTTGCATATTGTTGTTCTCTATTTCTATTATGTGTTTGTGGTATTAAGGGGAGCACCCTTCATCACATTTGGTTTGAGAACAATATTGTGAGTAAAAATATTAGAATCTATACCTGACATATCCAAATATGTCCAAGAAAAATTGTTCTTAAATTCAAGTAAAAGGGAAACCAACTGATCACATTCATACTGATTCAAACATTTCCCAATTTTTATCATCTTTTCAAAATCATTTTCATCCATTTGAATCTCAACAGTCTTAGTTATTAGAAAATCAATTTGTATTGGAGAATCCATCGGTAAAGAAGAAATATTGTGTTCATCATGTTCTCCAAAATAAGCTTTTGTACTTAAATAATAAGGCTTCTGTCATTTGTGATGAAACATAGGTAAATCCTCATAAACCCCTAAAAAATCCGCTAAGGCTTCATCTTCAGGAAAAATATCCAAGGTAGGTCTTTGATTAATGTCAAGGAGGAGTGGGTTAACCAACTTCAAATGTCCACCACAGATATGATTAACATTGAGAGGAAAATTCGATGGTTGTTTGTAAGGATTGAATCCCAACCCATGAGTATAATCACAAATTTTGTTAGCCAAAGGTACTTATATACTTTGCTTGTATTTACCACATCCTTTCCCATTAAATCTTGATTTTTTGAGTAGATGATAACCAAAACCATATCAATCAGCCATATCAGATGGATTCCAAGGAGCGGCATATGTCACGATGTCATAGCAATCAAGTTTTATTGTTTCAATTGTTTCTTCAATCAAGGTAGAAACAAAGTTACTTTTTAATTCCTCAGAAAGTAGAGGATTAAACACTTGTTTTTCAAATTCAATTTGTTGTTTCATGAATTCCAAATTAGAGACCTTATATTCTCCAATGAAAGTAGGATTAAAGTCTAATCTTCCCCAATCATCCTTAGTCAAAGAAGAAGATGAAGCTTCAGTTTGTTTATTCTTAGGTTGCTTTTCAGTCTCTTTTCTTGGTTGGAGAGGCTCATAAACTTTAACATATTATGCATTTAAGCAAGGATTCGATGCATCATCTGCATGCAACATGTCCATCAAATTTTTATAAATGAACCTAACCTTGCGATGAAGAGTAGAAGGAACTGCATGCATAGTATGTAACCAAGGTCTACCTAGAAGAAAGTTGTAATTGAGAGGTCCATGCATAACATGAATAGGTGTATTAAGAATAACTAGACCAACTTTAATAGGTAAGGTAATAATGCCCAAAGTTCTCTTTTCAATATTGTCAAATCCACAAATAGGGACATTATAAAGTTGAATAGTTGTGAGATCAACCTTATTTTCCTTAAGCATATCCACACTACAAACATTAAGCCCAGATCCATTATCAATTAACATTCTATGAATGATACTTTGATTAATAGAAACAACAACCATAAGAACATCATATTGATTTTGCACCTTAAGGGAAGGTAAATCATCATCACTAAACACAATAGGAGGTATAGAAGGCATAGTATGCATGCACTCCAAAATAGAATGAATGTTCTCTTGATTAGGAGGCGAAGCAGGAAGAGTAGATAAAGCTTGTTGCAATGCCTCATGGTATGTCAGGGAATTTTGAAGTAATTCCCATTAAGATGTCTTAGCAGGAGTGGCACGTAATTGTTCTACTAAGTCATACTCCTTAAAATTAGATGGCAACCTAGGAGGTTGAGGAAGAATGGGTTGAGAAGGCGGTAAAGAAATTAGAATAGTAGGCTGAGGGTTATTTCATGTGTGATAAGCATGTGAAATGGAATCTGTGTTATCCAAGAAATCCAAAGGATCTCTAGGTTTACCCTTAATTATTATTTGAGGACATCCTTTTACCATGAAAAAAGGTTTAGGATATATCATTTTAGGTGTATCAATGTTGCAAATAGTGGGACATGATGGTAAGCATGCACACACCCTATGGTAAAGGTCAGTTGAAGAGGTTGTGGAGGAGAGTGAAATAGGAATAGGATCAATGGAGATCTTGTTCGAACAATTTTCATCCTCACTTACATGTACCTCATTAAGGGATCTATCCTTTTGTAAAATAAAAGCATCATCAAAGTATTCAAAACAAGAATCATACATGTTGATCACAAAGTAACACTACAAGCATGAAAAATGTAAATATTTTTATATTTTAAAGAAATTTTGCATTTTTTTTGTATTTTTGAAATATAAATGCAAGAGCATAAAAGAAATCTACTTTTATAAGCATGTAAGATCTAACACAAAATGAAAATCTAACACCAAAAAGAAAGAGTTGTCATAAACGGGTTCACCAAAATGTAAAGTTAGAAAATGTGATGGTATAGGAAAGGGGTTTTAACAATGCACCTAATAGAGATCCTAAACCAACATTCTCCACAACACATGTAAATTGATATATATAGAATATAGATCTAAAAATGCTTGTACATAATACTAAAATTAAATAAGATAAAATACATACCTCATAATAAAGATGATGTGGAAATACCTATTTTCTGGTGTCTGTATTCAGTTTTGGGAAATTCTGCAACCGGATCTAGCCCAAAAACACAGAAATAGAGAAAACACAGAAACCTTATGTCTTTCTAAGAAAAGTCTACCTTGACCCAAAATAGGGGTAAGATCTTATCCCAGGGCACAATCTTACCCCCTTATGTCGACCTTGACCTGCACTGTTTCGATCATGGAAAATCTGTTCACGGATCCTAGAAGTTTGCCGAAAAGGGTACTCAGATCTACTCTGTAACTCTTGAAACAATGACTGTAGATATCTTAAAATGGTGTTTTGGGGTGGCTATATAGGGTTTTCCTTAATCAAACCCCCATTTTGGTGAACTCCACCTCCACCAATAGCCAAATGTAATAGAATGCGTCTATGTATTGAATGTGCAATGCCAAGATCTAATCCTCTCACTACAACATTTGGGGTCAAATTTCGATGCCAATTTGGGACACCACACCAATTTGTGTTTTTTTTGCAAGTGCACTCGATGATTTCATAATAGCGATCCTAACTTTGTAATTGTGACACCCTTTAGTTATAAATTAAAAAAAATAAAAAGAAAGTGTCATTTGTAATTTTTGTGAATTCAAAGAGCTGCCGCAAAGATGACACTGCACTTTTGTGTGGTGCGAAGAGGGCATTCGATTTTGGCATGCATGAAGAGGCCGGCACCATGTGGGAAGAGGGCACTAGTACTTGAGGTAGGCATTCGAGCTTTTTCTTCTCATTAACTCAATTTCAGTGGCATTGTTTACATCTTAGCATTTGGAATGCTCAATGACCTGTGAGCATTGAGAGCTAGGGCATCATTGCTATTACCTTCAAGGCATTGTGTGAAGTGTTTGATCTCTTTTTATTTGTTTTGTTGTTGATATTCACTATGTGGTACTCCCTATTTATGATCATTTAATGAGGAAATATCTTGATGGCTCGCGGGCTGCAAGCTAGGGCATCATACATTGTTCATGAGATCATTGTTTAATACTGGCATTGTTTACATCTTTTCATTTGGAATACTTGATGACCTGTGAGCTTTGAGAGATAGGGCATCGTTGCTATTACCATCAAGGCATTGTGTGAAGTGTTTGATCTCTCTTTATTTGTTTTTCTATTTATATTCACTATGTGTACTCCCTGTTTATGATCATTTCATGAGGAAATGTCATCATGGCTCGTGGGCTGCAAGCTAGGGAATCATACATTGTTCATGAGCTCACTATTTAATATCGGCATTGTTTACATCTCTTCATTTGGAATGCTTGATGACCTGCAAGCTTTGAGAGCTAGGACATAATTTCTATTATCTTAAAGGCATGGTGTGAAGTGTTTGATCTCTCTTTATTTGTTTTGATGTTGATATTCACTATGTGGTACTCCCCGTTTATGATCATTTCATGAGGAAATATCTTGATGGCTCGCGGGCTGCAAGCTAGGGCATCATACATTATTCATGAGCTTAGTGTTTAATCCTGACATTGTTCATGAGCTCACTATTTAATATCTAGTCAGGCCATGTTAATGGTACCAGGCCAACCCAATCAGCCCAACAAAATGTGTCATGTTTATCTTTTTCAAATACACCCATTCACCATTTTGTTCTTGTTCTTCATAGAAATATTGCATCAAAAGTAATTGTAAACAATGATTCAAAGAAAAAAGAAACAACTACAATAGATCAGACCCCAAAAGAATACAGTCAAAGAGAAATAGTGACCCAATAGTGTCCTTTGGATCTAACCCCATATTTTCCTTCCTTACAGGTTTTGGATCATACAAGAGCATACTAGATTGAACCCTGAGTCAACACTTCATTAGTTCAGGTAATGTTTGGTACCTTCATTATTTATGTTCATCCACTTATGTATGTTTGCATATTCATTCATATTCTTCTGAAAGTTGGCTATTAGTGACCATATAGGACCACTCTTGATGAAATTTGGCATGAAATTTTGTAATATAGTTTCTTAGCATTTGATCTTTATATGGCAGCCATGACTTGAGGTAGGCATTCGAACTTTATCTTCTCATTAACTCAATTTCATTTTGATGGAATTTGTTGATTTAATGGAAAAATATGAATGTTAATACTGGCATTGTTTTCATCTTTGCATTTGAAATGCTCGATGACCCATGAGCTTTGAGAGCTAGGGCATCGTTGCTATTACCTTCAAGGCATTGTGTGAAGTGTTTGATCTCTCTTTATTTGTTTTGTTTATGATATTCACTGTGTGGTGTAATACCCCAAAAATGGGCTATAAGTTCATTAACCTCCTACATCAACAATTCGAACGAAATCAACATCAAAGTCCTAACCTAAGACACATCTAAACATCATCGAATCCTAATTGATTATCTTAAATTCTGCATCGGGGAATATTCCCAGCAATATTCCTAATTATCTTAATTATCTTTAATTTAATGATTATTTGGCGATAAATCACATTTATCCTAGGTTTGATTAATTGAATATTTTCATATTTAATTAATTAGATTTAATATCTTGCCACTTAATTGTTTAATTAAATTTAATTCTATCTCTTATTAATTATATTATTTAATTTTGACAATAAATCCAATATCCTATGAATAATTGATTAAATTCTTATTTAATTGATTAAAGTAAGTTGTCATTATTTAATAATATAGTTTTAATAAAAGTTTGATAAAATAGTTAATTAACTCATAAATTAATTATTTTATTTCAAAAATCAGTTAAGTTGAGCATAAATCACTTTATTTATTTATTAAATCATAATTATCCATGTGCACATTCAAGGACCAGTTAAACTCAAATTGGAAAATCAATGCAAGTTGTTAGCTTTTTGAAACTCAACATCTTTTTGAGTTTTAAAGTTGATCTAAACTTCTAATTCGAGTTGAACTGTGCTTTTGCATGATTTTTGTGACTTAATTATCTGTTATTTAAAAATAACTCAAAAATCAAGCTAAGTTATTTGAGTGATTTATGGCTTTTTCCATGCACCTCCAAAGCCCTAGATTTCTATAAAACCAAAGCTCAGCTCTTCATAATTCATCCACAAATTTGCACAATCACACTAGAGAATTGGAATTGGGAAAATCAAAGCTCTTGCGAATTGACACCTTTGTGAGATCAATCTTGTTTTTACATTCATTTAGATTCATTTTCATATCATTGTTAGCTTACTTTGCATATTCATAGATCAATTTCATTCTAGCATAATTTCATATCAGTTTTTATCATTGTTATTGCATAGAAAATACCAAAAAAAAATAGATTAATTGCATTCATATTTCATATCAATTTTGCATTCAAATCCTTCATTTAGGTGTCGTCTAGGTGACTGATCTCGATAGTAATCTGAGAACATTAATCTTGCACCTACTAGAAGGTAGTAAATCACTTGGTTAAATTAGATTTCAATTTTGCACGATTTTGATTATAGCTAACCTCTAATGTTTTACTGAAGTGTTGTGTCTACAGATCAGGTACAATTTTCACACACACATTTTTGGTGCCCACCGTGGGGCCCTGAAATGGGTTTCCAATTCAATTCTATCAATTTCTATCTTTTTCTCCTCAATTTCTGTGTAGAAATATGATTTTTATTTTTTGTCCGTACAATCTTCATACGGGTTTCTGACAAAAGTCATATGATTTTGAACCCACTGTCGTATGACAGTTGACCGAGTGTCATTTCATTAGGCACCCACTGTCATTTGCAGGCTGGATTGTCATTTCATCAGACACCCAGTGTCGTACAATTTTTTGGACTGTCGTCTGGTAATAGACCCAGTTTTCATATGAGTTTTGGCATCAGGTTTCAACTGTCATCTGGTAACAGACCCACTTTCGTCCGAGTTTTGGTACCAAATTTCAATTGTCATTTCATTTTTGTAGGTAGTTTGTCAGATTTGATTTTTGGATTTTGACTGACAGCTAACCCTAACAATTGAAATTTACTATTTCTGATTGATTTCTGCTGGTTTTGATTGGAAAAAGTGCAAGAATTGCTCAAAATTAGGTAAAAATCTACTAAGCGCGTTGTGAGGATCTCAAGTATTCCACTTGTGCTGATAATATTTTGATTTGGGGCTTAAAATAAATCTCTCATGTGTCTAGCTTGGGTGATTCTTTTCATGCTTTTGTTTTACACACTTGCATAATTGATACTAGGTTGTGACCCCTTAAGGATTCATTAAGTAGTCTCAGATACTTGTGATTAATCTTGATTGCTATCTTGGGTTATTGGACTCACTAATCCATCGGCCCCTCATTCCACCCCGTGGTTGAAATCTTAGCGCCATAAAGGGGAGCGGTCAACAGGACAGAAGTGTTAAGTGTTCCACTTGGCAACCCTTTTGTGCTTTTAGGAACTCACTTGTTTTCTAAGTTGGGGACTCATTTTTAGCTTGTGTGAGGTGTTAAGTGTTCCACCTTGTGGACTCATCTCATATTCTCTTTAAGCGTTAAGTGTTCCTCTTTCTGCTTTTTGGATACTTTTGGTAGATTTGCTTTTGGAAACATACATCTGTGCTCACATAGTAATTAGGCCCTATGAACACTATTCATGATTCTTGAGAGATTGGATTCCCAGTGAAATCCTTCTTGACGACAGAATCCTTGTAGGTAGGGAGGATACTTAGTGCATTTCACATTCAAATTGGTTAGTGTGTCTTCTCTTATTGATCGATACATTCTCTCCTAGGAGAGGTTGATAGATCATGTGGGGTTGACATCACGAGCTTTGGTGAATCAAAATTGGTTAGTGCATCTTCCCTTGTTGATTGATACATTCTCTCTCCGGAGAGGTTGATAGATCACGTGGGGTTGATATCATAGACCTTGGTGAAGCAAAACTTTTTCTTAGCATGTCAGATTTATCTGTCTACTTTGTTTGGGTTAAAAGTGAAGAGGCATCAAAACCTTGGATCTAGAGCTAAGTCCCCTTGTGGTATACTACTGTGAGTCATCTTTAGAGAGGGTTAACCGTAGTGGACAATCCCTTCATAGGGAAAACTACGTTGACAGAACCTCAAGCGGTAATAGCCATTTTCATTGTGGTAGTGACAGCCACTATATAAATGTCCTTGTGGAAGAAATCTCCACGGGTATGGTTCATTGTTGGGTTGTCAGATCTCCCTAGCAACTCTTGAAGATTAAGTTCTCAGACTGTGTGAAAACCCTGGTGCACTGGGATTGGAGTTCAGCCCTTTGGATCATAAAAGTTGCAGAGTCAAACCATTACTAAAAACCCTAGCGAAGCCAAATTTTCATTTTATAGGGTATATGTGCATTATTGCAAAACATTTTTGGAACATACACAATTAGCACTTTTGAGGATTAGAATGAATAAGTCACTTGATTGTTCATGCACAAGGTTTCTTTTACCCTTGTTCATTGTTTTTAGACATCCTTGAAATCACGTGCTTGTTTATCTATCTGGTTATTGAAAATGGACAAATCTGTTACAATCCTCAAATCTGGACATTGAAATTTGCAAACAATTCAAATCTGAAAACTCAAAATTTACAAAATCTAAATTAAAATCCTTTTCTGGAGTCAAAAGTCATCTCAGGAGGTCAAAAAGTCATAGGAGTTTCCATCAAGTGTCATTTCATTACAACCCATCTGTCGTATGATTGAGTACCTAGTGTCGTACGAGTTTCCATGCCAACAAATTCTCAAAGTCAAAATCTTGCAACTATTGTATGGGATTTTCAACTATCGTTTCATTGCTACCCAACTATCATATGAGATTTTCAACTGTCGTTTCATTGATACCCAATTGTCGTATGATAACCAACCTAGTGTCGTACAAGTTTTGATGCTAGAAAATTCTAAGAGTCAAAATCTTGCTTACAATTATCATATGAGTTTTGCAACTATTGTTTCATAGCATACCCACTGTCATACAAGTCTGTAGAGTGTCATTTGGGAAATTTTTGAAAGTTGTCAAAAGATTGTCAAAATTGCCAGATATTTAGCTTTTTCAGCCTAATTTCAGAATCTGTTGAACAAATCACTGTGTCAAGAACAGAGAAATAGCTATTAAGAATCCAATCATTTTCCTAAAGTGGCCTTTTGAATTTGATTCAGCCTTCTGTTTAATCGATTTGAGTCCTTATCATCCTGTGTCAAAACCTTGTCATAACTATCAATCTTCAATCAATCATCAAAATGACTAAGTGTTGTGATATCTTGTCCGCTATCTTTTGGGAACCTACCCATACATCCAAGGCATAGTATCCTTCATCCACATCTAATCAAATCTTCAAATCAATCAAACCTTGACAAGGTTGCATCATTTGATCATCTTGATTCAATTCATTCTTCGGTTATCTAGATCTTATTCTTTTGTTTCACTTGAGGTGAATGGTGGAGACTAGAGCTTCCTCTCACAAGAAATCTATCACCACTCTCCAAACTCCAACTCTTAAGAAACTCATCAATTATGGTCTTTACGAGGATGATGGTCTTGGCAACTATCGATTGAAATCTAGTTACATACCTCCTCCATCAACTCACGGAGGTACTCAACATACCCCTCATCAATCTAATCCAAGGAGTCCACAAACTCCTACCATGTCTCAAGCAGGGAAAAATTTTGGCTCTCAAAGAGCTCAATCTCAACATGGTGCAAATCAGGAACCCACACTTGAAGAAATTGCTCAATATCAAAACGATGATAACTTCAAACAAATGATGAAGCATTTCTTAAAAGAAGATAGAGAAGCATACTTTTTACAACTAGCTCATCAAGGAGCTAAACTTCCTCCCAACTTTAATGTTGAAGATATCATTATGCATGAGGAAGAAACTCCACTCATGGTTATGATGAAATAGATACATGCTTTACAAGTCAGATTTAATAGCCTTGAGAAAGAAAAGGAACCCAAAGAGTTCTCCATGGAAGCTCTATGCCCTTTTCCTTTTGACAAAAACTTGTATATGCCACCATTTCCAAAAAGAGAGGAGATGCCAAAGTATGATAAGTATGATGGACACTCTGATCCTCAAGATCATGTCAGAGAGTTCTGTATGCAATCCATGGAATTCATTCTTGAATCGACCTATCTGATGCATCTTTTTCCTAGATCTCTGGGAGGAGCATCCATTCAGTGGTTTTCCAGATTGCCTTCTACTATCAAAAATTTTGAGGAGTTGATCAAATTGTTTTACCAACAATACTCCTACAATATTTAGCACCTGATCACCATGATCGATATCTATAATCTCAAGCAATATCCAGGGGAACCATTCCTAACATTTCTCAAGAGATGGAGGAAGAAGTTCTCTCTATATGCTAGATCTATTCCAGAAATAGAAAAATTGGAAATCTTCATCAACAACCTTGTTCCAGAAATCAATTATCCTTTACAAATGCAATATCATACATCTTTTCATAAGATGGTGGATAATGCTATCAAAATTGAAAAAGTGCTTGTGAAAAAAGGAGAAATCACACTTCAAAAAGACAAGTACGAATCAAGATCCAATTCTAAAGACAAGAACAAAAATTGGAACAAGAATAAAGGCATCATCACAGATGGCATTGTTGACACTGTCCATGCCCCATCAAAGGCACCATCCTACAATCTCACTCTCGGTACTCAAGCCATTAAAGCTTCAGAACAAAAGTCTTCTCAACCATCTCAAAGGAAGCCAAAATTCAAAAAATGGGATAAACATTGAAAATTCACTCCTCTAGGAGAGTCTTTAGAATCAGCTATGAAAACTCTACTGGCTAATAACATCATCTCTTTACCACCAATCCGACCGAATGCTCAGGACCCCAAACTGATATGGTGGAAGGAAAATGAATTATGTGATTTCCATCGGAGTAAAGGTCACAAAACTAGTAGTTGCTATCACTTGAAGCATACCATTCAAGATCTGATCAATAGTGGAGACATCACAATTGACAATCCCATGAGCAATAATGATCATACAACATTCACAAAACCATTTCCAAAACATGGTCAAGAAGTTTCAACTTCTCAGCCTAATATGGGGGCAAAAGTCAACTATGCCTACCCTAGAAATAATGATGTCATCAATATGGTTGAACCATGTCTCTCTGAAAGTTGCAATGTCATCACAATTGTATGAAGAGATAGAGATCATTCCTCAACTAACATAGTTACTCGATCACAAGCTCAAATGCATCTAAAAGGACAAATCCCAGATTCATCAAATGTCCCTAAGGTGCCCTTCAATCTTTCATTTGCTTCTAAACAGAAGGCTGCTTCCAAATCTTCCAATCCAAAGGATACAAGGCCTATGTCTTATAGCATTGTTCAACAACTCTAGCACACTAATGTGAAAATCTCCATGTTTGAGTTACTTCGAATATCTCCAGCTCATAGAGCCATTCTTGATAAAGCTTTGCTTGGTTCCAATGTTCTTGATGACCTTGATTTAGACAGGTTTCAGACTATGGTTGGACATCTTACATCTCCGCAATATATATCCTTTTTAGAGGAAGATGAAAACTCCTTGAGTCACCCACATAATCAGCCTTTTCATATAGAAGTCTTGATCCAGAACTGTAGAGTCAAATGTGTGTTGATAGATGGGGGCGCTGGCCTAAACATTTGTTCTTACAGCTTGATCACACAATTGGGATTTTCAGAATTGGCTATTGATCCTAGAAAGAAAATAACTATCAAGGCCTATGATGAACAAGAAAGATCTTCTAAAGGCACCATTGTCTTACCTATCAGAGTGGGTCCAGTTATCAAAGATACCATCTGTCAAGCTCTTGATCTACCTTTGGCCTACAACGTCCTTCTAGGGAGACCGTGGATACATGAAATGCAAGTTATTCCTTCTACATACCATCAATGCTTGAAATTTCCTTATGAAGGAGTAGAGGTTACTATCCCCACAGATCTGAATACAACTTGCAACACCTTAAAGGAAAGTACAGATAAGCTTGTACCTAATAATAGAGAATCTTCCATTGAACCAACTAAAGAAGCATCCACATCTAAAATGGAAGATCTTGCAAAAGAGGTTAATATCAAAGAAAATAGTATGGGAGAATATACTATCAAGCTAGTCTTATCTTTGACATCTCTCCCTATCTCACCTAAGTCTTATGGGAAATCTTTGAAACAATCCAAACTAGACTCTAAAGCACCTCTTGAAGCATATAAAAAGAATTTTGTAGCAGAACAAGTATCCAAGAAAGAATTTGAAGAGGATGAGGGTGTGCTATCATGGTTGTACAAAGATGAACCTGAATCTCAAATTGTTCAAACTGGTGACTTTGTAGTCTCCAAACTCCCTTCCAAGTCATATGGTCTAGGAGATAAATTAATAGCTAAGATGGGATATTCAGGTAAAGGACCTCTAGAAATCAGAGGAAAAGGTCTTGAGGTACCTCTCCCACATACTGGTAGAGAAAATAAAAACAAAGTTGGCTTAGGCTTTAAGAAGAAACCCTATCACCTCAAAGGTAATTGCTCTCATGTCATAGAGTAGATCGCACCAGGGGAACCTCTTCTTAAGAAAGAAGAAACAGAACCATCTAATAGTGATTCAGATAGTTCAAAACTCATTCCCTATGAAAAATTGCCTAAGGAGGTCAAAGACCTTGATGATAAAGATGATCCTATCAAAAGAATTAATGTAGTAGAAACACAAGAACCTACTATCAATCAAGAGATAGTTGCAACACAAGAACCAGCTAATCTCAAAAATAATCAAGAAGAGGGGAGTGGTAGTGATTCTGAGATAGATTCTCATGAGTATGAATACAAATCAGAATCTGAGGGTAACCCTTCTGGGGTATTCACCCTGACTTTACTCATGTTCTAAGATTTCCTAGAGATCCTGAATCCAAAGCTGAATCAAATGACTATGAATGGGGAGCCATTCCAGAACCAGATGAAGATGAGCTTATCATAGAGAAACATGTTGATGTTATTCACCAATATGCACCTCAAACCAACATGAGTCTAGAGCGAAAGGATGAACCTATGGAGTCTGATCCACCTATGGCTGAATTGGACACCCACGATGACATTGAGCCTATTCACGAATTGAATGTCTTAAGTTGTAGTATCACCTTTGAACTTGAGCATCAGGTTAGGACCAATGATGATAGATCCATATCCATAAACACTATCTCCCAATCTTTCCCTACTTTGACTATCAAATATCCAGAACTTATTGATTAAACCTCCACAAATATGAGCCATGGTATTTATACCTTCCCGAATGACTATGCCCTCACTTGCTACCTCAATGTAGTTGAGCCTATGAGTACTTCCATTAGTGAACTGAGCATCAGCATGACTGAGTCGGACATCAAATATCTTAGTCAGAAAAACAAGAGTAAAAAGAAAAAGAAAAAGAGTTCTGAGGGTGAAAACCACTTTGTGGTAGTCTCAGAACCTACAAAAGTAAAAATAAAAGACGTATCCAAAGGTGAAAACCTCTTTGAGGCACCTAAGGATGAGATATTTGATGACCTTTTGAGTCATTTATAGGACAAATCTCCAGTTCTAATTGAGCCCACTCAATCCATCAATTTGCGTACAACAAAGGAACCACAATTGGTACATGTAGCACAATAATTATCAGAAGAAGAGAAACAAAAATTTACAACATTCCTCATAGAGAAGAAGATCAACTTTGCATGGAAATATCTAGATATGCCAGGATTGGATCCTAATCTTATAATACATCATTTATCTATTGCTCCAAATGTTAAACCTGTCAAGCAAAAATTGAGAAAGATGCATCCTCATGTTGCACTCTTGGTAAAAGCTGAATTAGAGAAGCTCCTAAATGTCAGATTCATTCGAGTTATTGACTATGTAGAGTGGATCTCTAATATTGTACCTATTTCTAAACCAGATGGCTCAATCAGAGTGTGCACAAACTTTAGAGATGTGAATAGAGCATGCCCTAAGGATGATTTTCCACTACCTAACATTGATATGATAGTGGACATGACTGCAGGTTTTCAGATGTATTCCTTAATGGATGGTTTCTCTGGATATAACCAAACAAAAATTGCTCCAAAAGACCAAGAGAAAACTACTTTCACATGTGCATGGGGCACCTTCTGCTAGAATGTCATGCCATTTGGGCTTAAAAATGCTGGAGCTACATATCAAAGAGCAATGACATCTATTTTCCATGACATGATGCATCAAACTATGGAAGATTATGTTGATGATACTTTAGAAAAATCTATGATCAGAACTAAACATCTAAAGGACTTGAGCATGATCCTAGATAGAATGGAAAAGTTTAGTCTCTGACTAAATCCTAAGAAGTGTGCTTTTGGTGTCACTTCTGGAAAGCTCTTAGGATACATAGTTTCAAAGAAGGGCATTGAAGTTGATCTGGCTAAAGTCAAGGCTATAATAGATATGCAACCTCCCATGAATATCAGTCAAATGAGGATGTTGCAAGGAAGAGTTCAATCTATTAGAAGATTCATATCACAGCTAACGGACATATCACAGCCTTTTACAAAAACATTACATAAAGGTGTGACCTTTGCATGGAATGAAGAATGTGAGAAAAAATTTAACCATATCAAGAAGTATCTATCAAATCCGCCTATCTTGATGCCTCCTATTCATGGGAAGCCATTGATCTTATATGTCTCCGCAATAGCCACATCACTGGGGGCATTGCTAGCGCAACATGATGAAGAGAAAAAGGAAAGAGCCATTTATTATATAAGCAGAACATTGGTGGCGTATGAAAAGAACTATTCTATGATTGAGAAAGCTTGTCTTGCTGTGATCTTTGCATCGCAAAAACTGAGACACTATATGTTAGCTCATACCACGCATCTAGTAGCAAAAATTGATCCACTAAAATACCTACTAAGCAAGGCTGCCCTCACAGGTAGACTGGCTAAATGGGTCATGCTTCTAAGCAAATTTGACATTGAATATGTTGAAAGAAAAGCTATAAAAGGTCAAGTTATTGTTGATCAACTAGCAGATGCACCCATGTTTGATGATACACCTATGCAAATGGAATTTCCAGACTCCTCTATTATGCACCTATCTTCTAGAGAATGGAAATTGTTCTTTGATGGCTCCTATACCTAGAATGGATCTGGAGCAGGCATATTGTTCATAACTCCTCAAGGATACTCCATCCCAAAAGCATTCAAACTAAATTTCCCCTGCACAAATAATATTGTAGAATATGAAGCCCTTTTGAATGGTATGAAACTAGAAATTGAATGGAGAGTAACAGAGCTACACATTCATGGAGACTCTCAACTTGTTATTCATCAAGTCAATGATGTGTACCAAACTAAAGATGAAAAGCTCATTCCTTACAAGAGAATGGTAGATGATCTTAAGAAATATTTCATCTCTATCACATTTGAGAAAATTCCTAGAACGGAGAACAAGGCTGCCGATGCAATGGCAACACTATCTACTTTATTATAGCAGCCTGAACATGAGCTACGCTACAAGTTTCTGGTGGAAGCACTATCTTATCCTGCATATGACTCCCCTAAAACCCACATGATCTGCACTATTGTAGGTCATGATTCATCCCGATATAAAAACCTATTTTCCTATCTCCAAGACCAAATCATTCCCGATACCTTCAACTACCATGAAAAGAGATACCTTATTTGTAATGCCTCCCGATATATCATCATTGGTAATGATCTATACAAATGAGGTCTAGATGGTACGCTACTTAGAAGTTTAGAATGTGAAGAGTCTCAACGTGCATTAGAGGAAGTCCATGATGGTATTTGTGGGTTACACTCGAACGGTTTAACACTAGCTTGAAAACTTATTAGGGCTAGGTACTATTGGCCTGAAATGGAGAAAGAGGCTATCAAATTTGCTAAGAATTATCAAAAGTGTCAAGTACATGGCAACCTAATTCATGCTCTAGGGAGGGATCTAATCCCCTTTACAACACAATGGCCTTTCCATCAATGGGCATTTGATCTTATCGGGATGATTCATCCTCATTCTTCTAACGAACATACCCATATAATCATAGCCACAGATTATTTTACAAAATGGTTAGAGGCGGTCCCTTTGACACAAGCAATAGGGAAACAAATATCTATGTTCATATTGAACTATATCATATGCAGATATGGGATACCTCATTCCATAGTTACAGATAACGGTGGGAAATTTAGGAATAAAGACCTCGATGATCTATGTGCCAAATTCAAGATCACTCAACATTGGTCTTCTATCTGCTATCTTCAAGGTAATGGACAAGCAGAGGCTTCTAACAAAAATCTATTGAAGATCTTGCACAGAACAGTAAACAAAACCGGCAGAGACTGGCATCTCATGATTAATCCAGCTCTATGGGCCTACAGAAAAAGTATCAGAACGCCTACTGGGGCTACACCTTTCACTTTAGTTTATGGGTCTAAAGCGATACTACCTATTGAGGTTGAAATCCCATCACTCAGAATCAGAATGCATGGACTTGTCACTGACGATGACTACAGAGTGTCTAGGTTACAAGAACTGGAACTACTAGATGAGCGCAGACAAGCAGCATATGATCATCTTAGATTATATCAGAAGAGAATGTCTAGAGGCTACAACAAGAAAGTCAGACACAGAGAATTTCAGGTTGGCGATCTAGTCTTGAGAGAAAATCCTAAAAATCAATCCCATCGAGAACGCAAGGGGAAGTTCAAACCCAATTGGCTGGGTCCCTTTGTAATCACTGCTACTTTTGGCTTTGGTGCCTGTCAACTCTCAATGACTAAAGGAGAGCAGCTCCGAGAACCAATCAACATTCTCCATCTGAAAAAATTCTACGCCTAAGGCATTCAGTCTATGGTAAAATATCCTGAAAAAATTATAAAAATAAAAAAAAGTCCTGAAAAAATGAATATCTTGGTGAAAACCTAGCAATAGGTGCCTTGATGATTCACAAAAAAATCAAAAAATATAAAAAATTCAAAAAAATTGAAAAATTAAAAATTAAAACAAAAAAAATGAAAAAAGAAAAAAAAAGTGCCTTGGTGAAAACCTGGAAACAGGCACCTTCGTAGCAAAAATAGAATCTCTGCCAAGATGGTGAAAACCTGGCAAATGGGAGCCACTTGTTTCAAAATGCTCTATCTATTAGTGCAATCTTGGTCTTTCCTAGCTTTTAGTCTTGCTTTAGTTTGTGCATATCTCCCAGTTTTTTTTTGCATTTCCAGTTTTCAATAAGTCAGTTTGTCCACCAATCTACTCAAGTGTCTGTATCCTATTAATGTTCAAACTTGGGGGCAATCAATGTCATATCCTATGGTCTCCCATGTATCTAAGATGTGTCATATCCAGTCAGAGTCCTTTGAAGCTTCATTTGAGTCAGTCAGTCAGTCTTGTCTCCAGAAAGGATTTTGCATCTACAACAACACAATCAAACATCAAACTAAAAACAATCTATGCTTCTTTTTTACATGCTTTTATCTCCTTGTATGCTTACTGATTCACATTGAGATTTTTGCATATTGTGTCCCTTTGAGCATAATCTTTTCTTTGTCTTCTACTTGTATGTGAAAATCTAACAACTTTGGAAATTCTAGATTGAAATGGTGTCTGACTATAAGAGCCTCTATCTCGAATTGGATGGCCATGCGTACCTCGACCATTGATACCCAGAAAATTCAAGGAAGTTTGATCTAACTATTTTCTTTTTGAGTGAGTTTTTTCTCCTACTGTGAAATGCAATCTTACCTAAGGATGTGAACGATAAAGGGTCACTACAGGTAATTCACATTGGATTTAGAATAATCTCTTAACTGTTTGATGTGTTTGTAATGCAAGGCGTATTCTGGTCATCACAACGTTCATGTTTTGATGCTTATACAAATTGCTATCTCAAAATGGACATGATATTCAGGTCATCCTGGCATTTATGCCTTGGTGCTTATATCTATTCCGACATTCCAAAAATAAAATCAATATTCATATATCCATGGTTGTTGACCAGTGGGTGTTGTATTGATTCTTGTGCATACAAATCGATATTCATATGTCTATGGTTTCATAGATAGTGGGCATTGTATTGATTTATCCAATTACCTAAAAGTTCAATGATGATAACAAATCGACATATGATCAGTGACTAGGTCCTAGGTCTTAGGTTGCATTTCATTTTGCATGTCTCTTTGCATTTTGCATGTTGCATGATCTCACAACTATTTGGAAACACTTCAAAGCTTAAACAATTCTTCATATCAATTATTCACATCTAACAAGAGCTGAGTCTCACTCGAGGGTCTCTTCATCAAACCGCAAGCAGTAACCCTCCAGGGTTAAACATCCTTTTGACATAAGACTGAGTACTTGTCTTCATCAACCTGCAAAAACATATCATGTGTATCACTACATTTACATCTCATATCACTGTCATTTTTTACATTACATTACATTCATTGCATATGCATAAATCATACATACCTCTTTTCATAATCAATTACATTTGCATAACATCCATACATATGAAAGAAATCATTGCATTGCATTGATCCATACATGCTTTCTACACTAATCATAGCATAAACATCACATGATATCATCATAAAATCGAAACATGACAAGTACACATGAAGTCACAATAAAAATATCGATCTCATACATATCAAAAATCTTGAAATGTGTCAGGGGTGCACTACTGGCACAATGTACAAAAGAATGAGCTATGAAAAGCTATCAGAATCAGAATTGTATATCAATGATAAAGAAGAACAGAATATATCAAAACATGACCACAGGAATCAACTCTCAGCATGCTCCTTAGTATCTGGTGGAGGAGGTGGTGGTGCATCTGGTATGACCTCTACCCTTAGTGCCCTAGCTCCCTCTGAGGCTGCCATGTACTCAGAGTATGTAGGTACTCTCTGCTCAGTAGGAACAATAGCATAATATGCAGACACATAATAGGAGGCCTGTTAGGTCTGATGAGTCACCTCTGTCTGTAGTCTCTGAACCTCTGAGCGAAGCTCTGCATGAAGCTTAGTGCACTACCTATCTACCTCTTGAAACCTCTCCTCCCATCTGGCACTCTGTACCTTCACATCCCAGACTTGAGCTTTGAGTTATCTAATCATCTCTGAAGAAGTGAGAGGAATAGTAGGCTCTCCTATAGTTGCTAGCATCTTTGTATCCTATGCTGGCTGCTCTGGCTTCTGGCCAGTGGTCTCTGATCTTTGCACCTTACGGCGTCTAACCTCTGCACCCAAATCAAAGGTGGTGTCTACCTATGTGGGATTTGCATCACCACCTACAAACTGCTCACCTGCCAACACCTCATCTGTCACCCTGACACTGCCCAAAGTACCCCTCTCACCCCTAGATCATCTATGTGACCCTATGGATGTACCTATGGGAGAAATAGAAGGACGAGGAGGCCTCATATGCCTAGATGATCTCTACAATGGAGTTGTCACTCTCTGTCTGGGTGATGTAGGATGCACTACCTATGGTCTCAGGCCCTATACCATAGGGGCACCTGTAACATCCATCACCTCCTCCATGGAGGGTATCAACTCTGTAGGATCTGAGAATCTATGAATGGGATGATCTACAAGCCACGCAGTGTATCCATCTGTTACTCCTGCATCGACAACCTGTGGCTGGTAGTCCCAATCTCTGCCTATAATGGCATTGTACTCCTCTGCACATAAGGAATAAGAGAGCCTCGGTGTCCATCCGAGCCTGATCTCACACATAATGTGAGCATATGCAGTGTACTCTTGTGGGGTATCCTATCTATGTCCATACTAACGCCACACTCTGCTAATCAGAAATCTCTCCAGAACAGTGGGAGAGTGGCCAATAAGCACTTGACTCTGAAATAGAAAACTATACTGCTCCCTTGCAGTGGGCCAGACCTCTATCTGCAAATATGGCCTCCAATGAACAAAAGTCATTTCATCTAGACATCGCCGGAAGTACTCGGTATGACCCATACAGACCTATGTGACATAACCAGTATATGCATATATCACTGGCTCCTGTGGCTATCACTGTGTCTGAAAAATTGGTCTCAATATTGGGATATGCTCCCAGGCCCATATCTGTAATACAAGAGCTCCTGAAGAAAAGCTCTTGCAATCCTGATAAATGATCTCATGCATCTTTGAAAACATATGTGCCAAGAGGCACTGACCCCAGGCAAGCTCAGTGGGCGTAGCCATAAGTAGTGCTACCATCGAAGCCCATCCCATCAAAAAGCCATTCTGCTAATGGCCTGGCATGATGAGCTCCCCGATCATACCAGCAATAATGCACTCTAAATGGTGCATCTGACCATATCATTGTACAAGGGTCTCCCAGAAAATGGACCCCATCAACTATGTATCATCTCCAAAAAGATGCCTAAAGGCATGAAGACCACCCTGACCAGAACTCACATACTCAGGACGCCGACTGCTATGAAATGGAATGTGCAATATCCTATAGACGTCCTCTGGAGTCACGGTCAGCTCTCCAGTAGGTAAATGAAATGTCTGTGTCTCTGAATGGAATCTATCAATCAAGGCAGTCAAAAGGCCATGATTTACCCTGATGTCAGGTAAATGAATCAAATACTCAAATCCATAGGCAACAAGATGAACCCTCATCTGGTCCGAAAGCATGACACATAATCTCTGGGTAGCCGGGTATAAATGTCAGACGTGGACATCTAGATATGTCACCTATATCATACAAAAATAGGGCATTCTATCAGAACTTGGGTTCAATAATAGGCTAATAGTACAGAAATTGGACAGTCAGGTACTTCAGAAGGTAGGTCAACCAGACAGATATCAGCATTAGGCATCAGAAAAGTCAAAATTTGGCCCAAAAAGTCAATTTTCAACACTCTATTTTTCATACGACAGTCCAGACTGGCATCAAATATCGTACAACACTCCACAGTAGACCAAATGACACTCCATGGTCATAGGACACTGCACCTGGGATCATATGAGTTTCGAGGGACCTGGTGAAATGTTGTACGACACAAGGGTCCCTATCATACGACACTTGGGTATACTTGAAATGACAATGTAAATTCAAATGAAGTGTCATACGAGTCTGGGTTGAGACTCGTACGAGTTTTCAAACATGCAAAAATTAAAAAAGCAAAATGCGTACGAAAATATTAAAAAATGTTAGGAACATGAAAAATTTGCATTTTCAGAGGGGCACAGAGGTCCACCTACCGGATGTCCATACTGTCGGGGTCTCTGGTATCTCTGGCTGCACTCAAATCGATGTGAACTCACAGGAACCTTTAGATCTCACTATTCTACCATTTTCTTGCTCAGAGGGCTCTGCACGATCTCCAAAGTCAAATGGTTGAAATGAATTGAAAATGACCCTTCAGGCCTTTATATAGCATTCGACCTAATTTTCAAAAGTGCTCTGTTTTTCATGAAAATTGCACCCCTGGCTAATTTCGATGTTCTGAATCCATTTTCAGGATCAAAATCAAAATCTGAGATCATTCAATATGTCAAAATCATGATTTAAAATTTTTGGGGCCCAGGACGGTCTACTGCTTGCATAATCAACCTTCAATCATCACAGAAATCCATTTTTCAACTTAACTGATTATCTTACATCAAACTATCAAAATTTCAACTTGGTCAACTATGGTCAACTCATGGTTTAACCTAGTCAAACTTGGTCTTTTGGGACCTTCTAATGATGCAGAATGCATTCTTGAATGTGTATAACCACTTTTCCAATCAATTTACATGCTTCTAAACTATCAACGCTGACTTTTCTTATCAGATTTCAATTTTAATCCCCAAGGGGGCATGGTATTGCACATCATTCAAGTCTTTAATCAAATTTGAAATCATATCTTCATCAGTGATCAAGACAAACAATCACGTCTAGTTACTGATTCATCAAAAGTCCTCATCGCTCAGGGCAAATCTATCATCACTTGGGGCATATCAGATTCATCAAGATCAATATCAATCTGGTATTCTCCTAATCTTGTAAACTGTATCAGTTTTTGCAACCATCAGATCAGTTTTCTTTCCTTGGTTCTTCGGCAACTAAAGGATTCAGATGTGATACTTGCTAGTTCTGCTAAGACAATCAAGTCTAGAACCGGTCACTCACTTCTTTGCAATCCTAAGGTTTGGAATTGGGAAAATCAAAGCTCTTGCGAATCGACACCTTTGTGAGATCAATCTTGTTTTTACATTCATTTAGATTCATTTTCATATCATTGTTAGCTTACTTTGCATATTCATAGATCAATTTCATTCTAGCATAATTTCATATCAGTTTTTATCATTGTTATTGCATAGAAAATACCAAAAAAAAAAAGATTAATTGCATTCATATTTCATATCAATTTTGCATTCAAATCCTTTTTTTAGGTGTCGTCTAGGTCACGTATCTTGATAACAATCTGAGAACATTAATCTCGCACCTACTAGAAGGTAGTAAATCGGTTGGTTAAATTAGATTTCAATTTTGCATGATTTTGATTATAGCTAACCTCTAATGTTTTACTGAAGTGTTGTGTCTATAGATCAGGTACAATTTTCACACACACATGTGGTACTCCCCATTTATGATCATTTCATGAGGAAATGTCTTGATGGCTCGCGGGCTCCAAGCTAGGGCATCATGCATTGTTTATGAGCTCACTGTTTGAGCACCTCATGTCCCTATTTGATTAGACGGTGCTTTGTTTGTTATATTGATGCTATTAGATCAAATAGGGACATCAATAATAAAATAGGGACATCAGTAATAAAATAATACACTTACTATTTTGAATTTGAGCTCTAGCATCATGCAATGTTATTGCTGTCAAAATAGTAAGTCTATTAATGTATGATCTAATAGCAGCAACCTCATTGATCATTACCTTTCACTCCTCCATCATTATAGAAGAGATAACTACCTACAACTATATTTCATAATTCCTCCTTTGAAGTCATAAGTTAGTTCAAAATGGAGAGGGGTCTCGAAATATTGTAAGTAAAAACATTACATAGTGGCATTTAGATTAACTACAATATGAATTCACGTGCCTTTAATTATGTTACACTTTTGAAATTATCACTCATTGGTCATTTGACAATTCAAGATATAAGTATCAAAATATAAATTATTGTAAAAGGAAGAAACACATATGTATCATTATTTAATACAAAATATAAAAGTATCCCACAGACACATAGTTGCTATTATAACAACCATCCTCTAATCCCATGGTGTACTAGTCTCAAGGTAAGAACAATTTACTTAAGCCATCATATTAGTATCATCCTAAAGTTTAAATAGACATCGACTATGGATATACAACACGGAGCCATAATAAATTATAGAGTTTCACTACAATTTCTATGTCCACTTACAATCATCCTACTACTTACACTGCAATTTCTATGTCCACTTACAATCATCCTACTACTTACACTGCAATTTCTATGTCCACTTACAATAACAAATTATAGATTTTCACTGCAATTTCTATGTCCGCTGCCATTAAAATATATCACTCCTCCTGTTATATAGGCATCCTTCTCATTAAGTGTTTCCATTAAAATATATCACTCCTATTATATAATGTATATACATACTTGTTTAAAATGGCATACTTGTTGCTCTTAAATATTATTACCATTTCACTCAAATTTACATGACATTAAAGTCAAGGCCAAAATGTATGCATATGTGTAAGTTTAGGAGAAGTTGGATTATGTAACTATTGAAAAAAAAAAACTATACCAATAGCAGCTTACGAAAAACTATACTTGTGCTTACCACACCATACCTCGGCATCATAATGCTTATCATTTTCAAGCTTGAGCGAGCCTTCGTACCACACACCATCTACAGATTTGTTCGCAATGCTAATTTAGGCTAGAGGTAAACTACATGTGTTATGTAAACAACATGGTTGAATGCAATCTCTTTTGTGCATTTTCAAGAGTTTTCCCACCATTACAAGCGTAAATAACGCATTGATCATAATCTACGAACATTGTGTGGTATGAAGTCTCACTAAAGCTTGAAATATATCACTCCTCATGTTATTCTCAAAATTAAATTTAAATATCTCTCAAAACATTTATTCTTGTAGAATTAAGATATCATTATCTCAATAATAAAATAATCTTCCATAATAGCTTTTGAATCACATTAACATACACACATGTTATATAGCATAGTTCATTTTAGAAGTGTATGGATTGACTATGCACATGCATAATTGTAGATGAGGATTAGTAATAGGGTGTCAGGCATTTCTTAGATCCTTTGGATCTAACCCCATCTTTTCCTTCCTTGCAGGTTTTGGATCATACAAGAGCATACTGGATTGAACCCTGGGTCAACACTTAATTAGTTCAGGCAATGTTTGGTACCTTCATTATTTATGTTCATCCACTTATGTATGTTTGCATATTCATTCATATTCTTCTAAAATTTGGCTATTAGTGACCATATAAGACCATTCTTGATGTTTTTGGGTCATTTGATGAAAAGATGTAAATAGGGACATCAGTAATAAAATAGGGATATCTTAATTTGTTTTGTTGTTGATAAAAAAGTAAGTGTATTATTTTATTACTGATGTCCCTATTTTATTATTGATGTCCCTATTTTGAAGTGCTTGATCATTTCTATTAACTTCAAGACATTATGTGAAGTGTTTGATCTCTCTTTATTTGTTTTGTTGTTCATATTCAATATGTGGTACTCCCTGTTTATGATCATTTCATGAGGAAATGTCTTGATGACTCGTGGGCTACAAGCTACGGCATCATGCATTATTTATGAGCTTATTGTTTGAGAACCTCATGTCCCTATTTGATTGGCCGGTGCTCTGTTTGTTATATTGAGTTTACATCATGTATTTAGTCTTAATAAATATCTTATAAAACAACATAAAACTAACCCAAAATACTGTCTTAATAAAATCTTATAAAACAACATATATTGTGTGAAGTGTTTGATCTCTCTTTATTTGTTTTGTTGTTGATATTCACTAGCTATGTGGTACTCCCTGTTTATGATCATATCATGAGGAAATGTCATGATGGCTCGCAGGCTACAAGCTAGGGCATCATACATTGTTCATGAGCTCATGGTTTAATACTATCATTGTTTACATCTTTTCATTTGGAATGCTTGATGACCCACAAGCTTTGAGAGCTAGGGCATCATTTCTATTACCTTCAAGGCATTGTGTGAAGTGTTTGATCTCTCTTTATTTGTTTTGTTGTTGATATTCACTATGTGGTACTCTCCGTTTATGATCATTTCATGAGGAAATATCTTGATGACTCACGGACTGCAAGCTAGGGCATCATGCATTGTTTATGAGCTCACTATTTGAGCACCTCATGTTCCTATTTGATTGGCTAGTGCACAAATAGTGAGCTTATAAACAATGCATGATATCCTAGCTTGCAGCCTGTGAACCATCAAGACATGTCCTCATGAAATGATCATAAATGGGGAGTATCACATAGTGAATATCAACAACAACAAAAATAAAGAGAGATCAAACACTTCACACAATGTATGTTATTTTATAATATTTTATTAAGACTAAATATATTATTTTATTAAGATTTTATTAAGACTAAATATATTGTTTTACTAAGATTTTATTAAGACAAAGTATTTTGGGTTAGTTTTATGTTGTTTTATAAGATTTTATTAAGACTAAATATATGATGTAAACTCATAATTATACTTGATATATATATACTTCAAAGGAGGAATTATGAAATATATTTGTAGGTAGTTATCTCTTCTATAATGATGGAGGAGTGAAAGGTAATATCAATGAGGTTTCTGCTATTAGATCTTACATTAATACACTTATTGTTTTGAATTTGAGCTCGAGCATCATACAATGCTATTGTTGTCATTGCATGCTTGCTAGTGTTGTGCACCATATATTGTTTTATATACTATTTATTTCATTGAGACTGTGAGCTTGGCATTTGTAATATTTTTTTTTTATTGGATCGATGTTGCCATGTTGTTGAGGCTATAGATGCATTGAATCACCACTGCCATTCTATTTTGATAGAAGCAATATAACAAATAGAGCACCATCTAATCAAATAGGGACATTAGTAAGACATTTAATGCATTATTACTTCATCATGATGATAAAAATTTCATTGGCTCAAAGAACATAGAATGTGGGTAGCTTCATTACTTCATTAGATTTGTACCTTTATTAATTTCACTAGCATCATGCAGCTTTCTTACTTATCCTTTAAAATACAGATTCAAATATACTCCATGCCATAGCATTAATGTATAGATGATGCAGATTTGTGTACCTCTTTGTTTTGATGTAGCTTATTCACTGCATGTAGTGAGGCCTCCTTGGGGCTGCCAACCATGTTGTGATGTTATGATCTTTACTTGAAATCCATGATGTACTCCTCCCTTAATATGCAGATTTGATATTTTTCTCCTTTGATTTGATGATGATGTATGCCTCTTCCATTTCTTACTCATGCTTTCTCATGAGTTCCTTGTTTTGATAGGCATGGTGTGCAACTATTGTGGGTGCATCATTTGGAAATGATGTCACAACAACACCAGATGAAACAATAACATTTGGTGTTGTTGTTGCACTATTTGAATGATGTAGTCACATGTCCTATAGCATGTTTTTTATTTCAGAAGTGTATGGCTTGACTATGCACATGCATAATTGTAGATGAGGATCAGTAATAGGATGTCATTCATTGCTTAGATATTTTTTATCTAACCCCCATCTCTCTTTTCTTTGCAGGTTCTGGATCACACAAGGGCACACTAGATTCATACCTAGGTCAAAAATTCATCACTTCAGGCAATGTCTAGCACCCTTATTATTTATGTTCATCCTCTTATGTATGCCTGTACTCTTTCATTTTCATCTGAAAGTTATTTTCCTTGTATAGTATATACAAGTTATTTTTCATATATATACATGTAATATTTAGATGCAAAAATATATTTTTCTTTACATGTATTTTTGCATGAAATGAACACAAATTAAACAAGATCATCTAATAATGCAAACTAGGGTATTGTAGTCACTC
This sequence comes from Chamaecyparis obtusa, assembly GCA_027943335.1. Classification (NCBI taxonomy): domain Eukaryota; kingdom Viridiplantae; phylum Streptophyta; class Pinopsida; order Cupressales; family Cupressaceae; genus Chamaecyparis; species Chamaecyparis obtusa. The sequence goes on from BSBK01003739.1 coordinate 1,906,115, forward strand.
ATATAGTAATTGTTAGAAAGTAAAGATCCCCAAGACAACTTAGAGGGGGGGGGGTGAATCAGTTATCTGATAATTTATCCATTCAATAGCTTTAAATAATATAATCAATGTACTGATCAACCATGGAAAGATAATCATACACAATTGCACAATAACACAAGATTTGTTAACTAGGGAACCTCTTGAAAAGAGTAAACCCCGGTGGGAATGATGCCCACAAAATGATGCACTAATATGAAAGTTCCTTGTTAAAGGATGGACCCTGTTAGGAGTCTTATGAAATACATTTAGTACATATAAATCCCTGTTAGGAGATTTTGAATCCCTGTTAAAAGATTCTAACCCGGTTAAGAGTTTATGGAAGACAGAAGGACCCATTGCCCAAACAGCTTCAAGGAAAGATCTCTGAACCCACTGTCCAAAAGATCTTAGAATTATTCAATAGTATAATATGAAATATATTACCTCCTTCACACTGTGCCAAAACTGCACTCTCTACTACACAAGATCACAATTCCAGATCTCTGTACTCACAAGTCTTCCTTCATCACTAAATTAGCTCTTTTCTTCACTTCATGCATATATTCACATCTCACTCTTCATAGTACACATTAAAAAAAGGAAAAAATTCCTTCATATATACCAAACTCAAATAATTACAAATGAGTCGGTCCTCAATTACAAAATAATAAATTCTACATGCTACACACAGAATTCACATAAAACTGTCAGCTTCCAGTTACTGTAACTTTCTCCAAACATATCCTCAAAGTTTGTGCTATGAACCACATCATCATTAATGAGTCTCCAACATCCCTTTAACTATGCAAAATTATATTCCATCCCAACTAAGAGATATCCTCTGATTTCTGAACATCGCTACACAGAAACACTGTCTAAACACTGCTTTCACCAAAATGCTCATAACTCTTACAAATGAATGAATTTCTTTTTGCGTTGTTAACCATAGGTTAATAACACACCAAAGAACATACCATCGACTGTGCAAAATCCAATCTACAATAAAACATGTGCGCAAAACAAAACTATACCTGCTTTCCTGCTAATATCTAGAATATCACTGTGTTGACATCAATGACAATCCAAGTCATGAATGCAACAAAAACTACTACAGAATGACTGCCAAAACACTTTTCATTCATTCCTAATAGTAATTAGTTCCTCAAAATATTATTAAGGATTGAACATAAGTTTAAGTACCCAAACCTATTGTTCTATGTGTCCTTATTGCCTTCGTAATTTTGGTTCAACCCCTATAGGATGCCCAAGCCTAGAGGCCAAGGAAAGTACCCAAGAGCACTTGAAAGAAAGATGAATGAAACCATTATCTTTATGTGGGTAAACCCATATAATTGTTTTTCCTTTGCATCAGAACTCCTACTTGAGGATCCACAATCATGCATTTATGTTCAAGACTTATTATTACCTTGGTCCTTTTGAATCTTAGGATGACATCTCAATTGGGAAAGGAAAACTAAAACCTTTCATAGACCAATAACAACCAAGGCATGTAGGTGCTCTTCTATTGTATAGTTATACTCATAAAATATATGTACAGTTATAAAATTTGATGCCTTAAAATTTTATAACATAGTTCCTCTTCATCAAAATAGAATGGAAGTGTTGATTCAATGCATCTACCCACATTCTATGTGTTTTGAGCCAATGAAATTTTTATCATCATGATGAAGTAATAATGCATTAAATATCTTACTGATGTCCCTATTTGATTTGTCGGTGCTTTGTTTGTTATATTGCTGCTATTAAAATAGAATGGCAGTGGTGATTCAATGCATCTAAAGCCTCAACAACATGGTAGCATTGATCCAATAATAGAAAATACATTACAAATGGCAAGCTCATGATCTCAATGAAATAAACAGTGTATAAAACAATATATGGTGCACAACAGCAACAACCATGCAATGACAGCATTAACATTGCATGATGCCTAAACTCATTCAAAATAGTAGGTGTATTAATGTATGATCTAATAGCAGCAATCTCATTGATCATTACCTTTCACTCCTCCATCATTATAGAAGAGATAACTACCTACAACTATATTTCATAATTCTTCCTTTGAAGAGTATATATATATATATATATATATATATATATATATATATATATATATATATATATATATATATATATATATATATATATATATATATATATATATATATATATATATATATATTACATCATATATTTAGTCTTAATACAATCTTATAAAACAACATAAAACTAACCCAAAATACTTTGTCTTAATAAAATCTTAATAAAATAATATATTTAGTCTTAATAAAATCTTATAGAACAACATATAATGTGTGAAGTGTTTGATCTCTTTTTATTTATTTTGTTGTTGATATTCACTATGTGGTACTTCCCATTTATGATCATTTCATAAGGAAATGTCTTGATGGCTCGTGGGCTGCAAGCTAGGGCATCATGCATTCTTTATGAGTTCACTGTTTGAGCACCTCATGTCCCTATTTGATTGGTTGGTGCTCAAACAATGAGCTCATAAACAATGCATGATGCCCTAGCTTGCAACCCGCGAACCATCAAGATATTTCCTCATGAAATGATCAAAAATTTGGGAGTACCACATAGTGAATATCAACAAAAAAACAAATAAAAAGAGATCAAACACTTCACATAATTCCTTGAAGGTAATAGCAATGATGCCCTAGCTCTCAAAGCTCACGAGTCATCAAGCATTCCAAATGAAAAGATGTAAACAATGCCAGTATTAAACAATGAGCTCATGAACAACGTATGATGCCCTAGCTTGCAGACCGCAAGCCATCAAGATATTTCATCATGAAATGATCATAAATGGGGAGTACCACATAGCTAGTGAATATCAATAGCAAAACAAATAAAGAGAGATCAAACACTTCACACAATATATGTTGTTTTATAAGACTTTATTAAGACTAAATATATTGATTTATTAAGATTTTATTAAGACAAAGTATTTTGGGTTAGTTTTATGTTGTTTTATAAGATATTTATTAAGACTAAATATATGATGTAAACTTAATATAACAAACAGAGCATCAGCCAATCAAATAGGGACATGGGGTGCTCAAACAGTGAGCTCATAAATAATGCATGATCCCCTAGCTTGCAACCCATGAGCCATCAAGATATTTTCTCATGAAATGATCATAAATAGGGAGTACCACATAGTGAATATCAGAAGCAAAACAAATAAAAAGAGATCAAACACTTCACACAATGCCTTGAAGATAATAGCAATGATGCCCTAGCTCTCAAAGCTCGTGGGTCATCGAGCATTCCAAATGCTAAGATGTAAACAATGCCACTATTAACATTCATATTGTGCCATTAAATCAAAAAATACCATCAAAATAAAATTGATTTAATGAGAAGACAAAGCTCGAATGCCTACCTCAAGTGCTAGTTCCCTCTTCCCACATGGTGTCGGCCTCATCGTGCACACCAAACTCAAATGCCCTCTTCGTGCCATGCAAAAGTGCAGTGTCATCTTCGTGGTAGCTCTTTGAACTCACAAAAATTACAAATGACACTTTCTTTTTCTTTTTCTTTTTCTTTTTGTTTATAACCAAGCTGGTGTCATAATTAAATCAACAAATGTCATCAAAATGAAATTGAGTTAATGAGAAGACAAGCTTGAATGCCTACCTCAAGTCATGGCTACAATATGAAGTGCATTTTCTTGAGTGCACATGTTCTCTAGCATATTTCCTTTTAGAAGTGTATGGCTTAACTATGCACATGCATAATTGTAGATGAGGATCAATAATATGGTGTCAAGCATTGGTTAGATCCTTTGGATCTAACTCCATCCTTTCTTTCCTTGCAGTTTCTGGATCATACATAAGCATACTGGATTGAACTCAGGGTCAACACTTCATTACTTCAGGCAATATCAGGTACCCTCATTATTTATGTTCATCCACTTATGTATGTTTGCATTCATTCATATTCTTTTGAAAATTGGCTATACTCATATTCTTCTTGTGTCTGAGTCTTCTAACTATGATCAATTTAATGTTGTAAATCTTGACATAGAATTTGATATCAACCGATCATATATCCATTCTAAATGATATAACTTCATTTGAATAAACATACATGCCAACCATTTGACAAAATTTCCATATGAAATCTAGAGCAATACATTAATTTTATAGCGAATTCATGATTTATAATGCCTTTGGTTTCCTACAAATCCTTTGGCGAAATCTGTCAGAAAATTAAAAGTTTGGTCGAAGTAAGTGTATAAATGAAAGATGAAACACATAGGAAGCTATGAGAAGCTATGAGAAAGTGACATGAAGCTAATGAAAGGAGGAATCTCAATGATGTTAAATCATAGGGGATTCTCTTTGTTCCCTGCAATGGAGTGAGCTAATTGTGAAAGTATAAATAGATAATTTTAAAAATGTATAAAGTCCTTCACAAGATGTAATAAAAACACTAGCAAGGCATGAGAACTATTTGAAAAAATGCCACAATAGTGGTGTCTCATGCAATGCTGAGATGTTTAGTTATATGCAATGCTGAGATATTCAAAATATTGCTTGATAAATAGAGAATTTTAACAATGTATAATGTCCTTCACAAGATATAATGAAAACTATGGAGTGAACTATGTTTGTCTGATTATATAACTATTATCTTATGTCAGGTATCACACACAGTCTCATGGATTGTCAAGTACAAGTCAAGTCATTGCATGAAGTGCAAGTACTAGTGAATAGGTATTTGTCTGAATTGTCTTCCTCGAGTGAGGAAAATATAAGAATGGAACAAGAAAGTGAGACATTTAGTACATGTAATTCAATAAGATTGACTCGAGGTCAAAAGATCAGAAAGAAATTCAATAAACGCATGAAATTTTTCCTTGCTCAAGGGGGGTCATGTTGTTATGATGATGAGAGCAAAGGAAAATCTGAGCTACCATTTAAGTACAAACATCTACAGAAACAATGGGTCCCCAATGAACTTCCTTCAATAAACACATATTTTTGTGTTAAAGAGAGGATATATCACATAGCACCGTCTTCATTACATGGTTTGGGCCTATTTTCCATGGATGGCATAAAGGTCTCTTACAACAAAGTTGTCAAATTGATGGAGTATGTTGGACCTTGTTATGATTACAATAGTTGGATGCAGATTGTTAAATATAAAAAAAGTATATGTAGGTATGCACTTGCGGCAAATTATATATAACAAAATGTTAGTGAACAAAGTAAAAAAGTAGCCATATCCATTGATGGAAGACCCAAAGCATGAGGGAATATTGTAGGTTTTATAAATAGTACATGGCCTGCATCAACTAAGAAGCAACCCAATTTTATATTTGAGGCACACGAGGGAAATCGTGTATTTGTATGTGCAATAAAATCAATATGTGGAGGCGAGGAGCTGCTTATCAATTACAATTTGAGTCACATAGATACAAAAATCCCCATCACTATCATGGAAAAGGTGGTACACATTTTGATAATTATCTATTATTCAACGTAACTTAGAATAAGAACACATGTGTTTTAACATGTCTAAATGGTTTTTTTTTAAATATAGAGCTATAGTATGGATCAAGAGCCACACGATATGCATGATGATGATAGTTCTCATGGGACTTCTTCTTGATAGGTAAAACTCATTGTTGTACAAATGCACATACAAGAAAAATGTTAATGTGTATTTTTTGTTATGTTAATGCGTATTTTTTGTTATTCTACTATTTTGGATTGCTTTTAAATAAAGGGCTAAGAATATTGTTCTCACAAATGAGTGCTAAATAGAAAAATGGAAAGGAACAAGTAGTCCATGAGGAGCCACAGAATGAGCAGGATCTATTTGATGTTGATTTTTTATCAGAGGTTGATCTTGTTGTTGCACTAGAAAAGGTCCTTCGTGCAATATCAAAAGAGTTAGCTCAAATGGAAAATATTTAACCTCACACTCCTGAAATACAAAGGGCATCAGATATGTTGATTGGCCATGTTCAGAACTATAGAGTAAGTATTAATGTAGTTTTTAATTATAACAAAAGTTCAATAATTATTTTTATAGTTTACTATTTTATTTATGCCATTAACTAAAATATATATGTGTTCTCTTTACAGGTTATGCTAAATAGATTAAAGGGCATTACCTAAGATGCAAATACTTTGGATGGTATATCGCATGTTTTATCCTCCATCTTGTCCATGGTTATCCATATTTTTTTATGCTCTAACAATATTTTTTTTCAGCACCTGCTATTGAACCTATGTTGAGTACAACACCTAGTACGAGGATGAGATCCACAGAGGTAGTTCCACCTACAATGTCAGCAACATGTAGCACGACCACAGATGTGATGGCAACACCTACTATTGGTAAGTAGACTCATCTTTTTCTCTCTTATTTATCATGTGTTTATTTCACTTGAACTATATATTCTTTCTTAGGGGGCATTTTGTAATATTGGATTCATTTTATGTAGGAGATGATGATGCAATTCCTAGATGTACTCGTGTTAAATGTCCAGGAACAATATAGTGTGATCAATTACTCATGAGAAATGAAGATGGACTTCCCTTGAGAGTAGCCCAGCTTACAAGTACTTTAAAGACTGATCCTTTCTTTTACTATGCAATATAATACTCATAATGTAATGCACTAACCCCCTGTGTGGTCCCTTGCAATAACTAATTATAATAATCACGTAATTATCTTCCAGGGAATAATCTATTTTATGAAAAATTTAATGATCAATGTTTCACATTTTTGGGCTGACCATACGCACATGGTATCATATTTTGATTTCATTGCAAGATTAGATTTCATTTCATCCCTTTCTTCAAGTATATTAAAAGGTAGCTTCACTTCATTTATGAATCTAATAGTTTTTTTTCTTAAAAGGTGGTCAGTACAAGATAAAGGGTTAAATAATAAACTCATTGACTCTATGACAACACTTTTTGGACCCGAAGTCTTTCATAGACTTAGACTCCTTGACAAAGCAGGCACTATTTTGAAGTATATTAGGGATAACTACAGGACCCAAATAGAACATAACCCTTATTACGAGCGGCCACCCTATATTCCTATTAATGAGTGGGAGGATCTTTAAAATGATGCACTTGAGAGAAGTGCAAGACATAGTGGACAAGTAGTATCACCCGAGGAAAGAAGGTACATGATAATGTTAATAATAAAATTATGTACTATTTACTCTTTGTACTTATGTGATCTAACATATTTCAAACATCACATAGGTTTCCTGACACAACAAAGGCAACAATAGCAAGAAAACAAAAGCACAGGCAACGCAGGCTTGGCTCAGGTGGATATTCAAAACTCATTGAATGAGTTGTAAGTATTAGTAAATGAAAAATCGTATGCAAATATTTATAATTATATTGCAATCAATTTAGTTTTGATGAAATTCACTACAATAAAAATTCATGGTACCAATAAAAAATGCAAGCCTTGGAGTTCAAAAAACTGATTACAGAAGAGAACAAAAAAATAGGCTACAAACAAGGCTATAAAGTCATGGCTAAATGATACCGAGCAATGAGGGCACAAGGTTCTTTTGTTGGATCTGTTGATCAGGTAAATAATTCAATTGATTTTTATTTCAAGTTGAAAACTTTACCAATTATTGTATTTGATGTTAAGTTCCAACATAAAGTGAATATATTTGTTTTAAGTAAGGAAACACTGATTATATATTTGTTTAAAACTTTAAAGTGAATATATTTATATGTATTAAACTGAATGATTAACATTTCTCAGTATTTGTCTTGTATTTATCTGTATATATTGTCAATAAATGCACTAATTATTTACATTGGAATGCAGCCTGCCGATATTGATACTGCATCAGCCGAGCACGACGGAGGAATCAATTCTAATGTGAATTGTAGTACTCAAGGTATACATTTTCTATTCGAATATTGATTAATGAATATTTAATACAAGAAAACATGTTAAATTGAATTTGGCGTAGTAATAAAAAAATTAATTATAATGTATTGGGATTAATAAAACAATTTGTATTGCAATTGCAGAGGATGTAGAGGACATTGTTCCCGATGAGCATATTGAGGTTCAAGTCATCGGGCAAGATGATGTGGTTGGAAAAGTTAAAGAGCGTCACATTTATGTTTTTTAATGTATTGAAATGTTTGTAACAATAATGAATATATTTTTAAATTAATCCCAATTATGATAATATGTTTTTAATTGAAGCCTTTTATTTGTTATTGTAGAGGACCCACCTTTGCAAAGGATAGTGAGATCAAGTGCATGACCAAGAAGAAATGATGCTCTGGACATGGATAAGCCTCTGCAACAATATAGGGAAGCAGAAAAAAAAAAAAAAAAAAAGCCAAAAAAAAATGATTCTCGTTTATGCAACTTATTTGATAATGACTGATGCTTATTTCTCAATGTTTATTTGATAATGAGTGATATTTATTTACACATGTTTGAGCTTAGTTCCATGTTTGTACACTGAGTTTCATTTTATACATTGTTCTAATGTTGGAGGGGTTTTTGCTAAATTTTAGTGGATTTCATACTTTGGGAGAAATTAGTATTAGAATGTTCAATGGGTTCTTTTCTAAAACACAATACTTGAACAACAACAAAACTTGTAATACAAATGTTGATTGCAACTACCAAGTTAGAAGCTTCACAAAAAACCTTAAATCATCATCTTGTCTAGAATGGTTAATCAATTGTTTAAGGTGGATTAGTTTTGATGATGAAACACACCATTTAGATGTTAACTATGACAGTCTCTTGGTTTTAGGAAATGCAGAAGGAGACACCTAGTTCAATATGCAATCTCAATTCATATACATAGGATATCAGGTGGAGCTGAAAAACACAACAGGGTTGCATTTTTTATAGAGGTCTTTAATTGCGTATTTTAAGTTTTAGACCATTGCGAACATTGTAATTTTGACCTATTAAAAAATGAAAATGTGTTGTGTTTTTTCAACTCCATCCGCTATCCGTGCATATTTTGCTTGTGTTGCATGCACATTCTCGATTCAGAGTGGGAAAAATCTTATTTTCAATGCGAGGGAGAGAAGCCATACACATAAGTGATGAAGTTGAGGGGAGATGAAGGAATACCAAATAGTGAATTTGGAAATTTTCATCAGAGAAATTGCAGTGGAGGTATGATCAATAGAGAGGATAGTAATGACCATAGGAGAATGAATAGTGGTTACAGTGGTAGTGGGGAAGAAAGTGGAGGCCATCCATGAAGAAACTTGCTGATAGAGATGGTGTACAAGAAACAAAGGAGACTAGTGTAATTTTTAATAATAAAAAAAGTTCAATAATGATTTTAGATGTTAACTGTGACAATTTCTTGGTTTCAAGCAATGCAGAAAGAGACACCTAGTTCAATATGAAATCTCAATTCATATACATAGGATATCAAGTGGAGCTGAAAAACACAACAGGGTTGCATTTTTTATAGAGGTCTTTAATTGTGTATTTTAAGTTATAGACCATCACGAACATTGTAATTTTGACCTATTAAAAAAATGTAAACATGTTGTGTTTTCTTAGCTCCATCTACTATCTGTGCATATTTTTCTTGTGTTGCACGTGCATTCTCAATTCAGAGTGTGAAAATTTTATTTTCGATGCGCGAGGGAGAGAAGCCAAACACATAAAGAACATGCAAATAAACATGACAACTACAAAACATAAATGTAGGTATCACAATAGCTAAGAAACATAAATGTAGGCATCATGGTCCCAATTTTTTGGAGACACAACATAATTGAATGCTGCACGATGCAACACAACCACTACTCCTATAGTTTGAAGTGGACAACGTGGGATCCAAAAACCAAAGATACCTATTGTACATGCTAAGATGTGCACTTCTCTAAGTCTTTGCTTCCAAGGGAATCCATGAATGGGAAACCTTGAAAAATGACCTAGAGCTCCCTACGCATGGAGTGCAAGGATATTAAGTGTGCTCTCAGCTAGAGCTATTAAGCCTATGACCTTGCTAGTAAACCATACAATGGGAGATTCAATGGAGACAAGGGCAAGAATGCCAATATCCTCAAGAATCAAGATGAGAATGAAATGCAACTATGCTAGAAATGAGAGTGCAAGCTAAGCTATGAAAAGAAAGATGCAAGTGTTACAATCCAAGCTAATTAACCTATGTGAGCTAATCTAGAGCATAAAAATGAAGTTAGTCTATGAAAGCATAAATATGAAACTATGATGCAACAAATGGAATATGAATGCAAGAATGTCTTCAAAAGCTCCAAAGTCTCCAAGCAATCCTGTAGCATAAGGTTAGTATTCAAAAGATGGATCCTAAAATGAAAAGAGAGCTCTCCTTTTATAAGAAATGAGAAAGAATGGACCATGGAGATTAAGAGACAAAAGATTTAATCAAGGGTGGAGCTTGAAAGAGGAGAAATCCATGTGCATAAGTATCCTCTAATGAGAAAATAAGAGTTGACTTTTGTGTCCATATGAGACAAAAAGTGTTTTTTCCCTTTTTATAAAATAGGAATAATGCTTTATTTGTGCAACTTAGGATAAGAGGAAAAGTGGGGGGCTTTTTATTTAATAAAAGAGGAGGAAACTATTTTTAATTAAATAAAGACTTAGGATAAAATGGTTAGCCCATAGAAAATAATCAAATAAATGATAGAACTAGGATTTGATCAAGAATAAGAAATTGATTATTTAGCAAATAATGCTAGCAAGGGGCTAATAATCTAGATGACCATTTTTGGGTGATTACATTTGCCCCTCTTTGACTAATGTGTGATTGATCTGGGAACACATTACGTCAAAAAATAGATTAGCCAAGAAGGCAATAGATAGAGATCTAACTCGAAAGAATGAAGTGCAGAGAGATAGAAAATCCTGCATGGTTAGCCTAGTAGCGACAGTACTGAACACTTGGGAAAGAGATGGATAGTATTAGAACTCAAGATGAGAACTAACATGTCAAGCGCAAAGATAGATCGATTAGAGAAAATGGAATGGTCAAGCATATGCTCTGGAGAATAGTTGATAGGATATGATGTGTCTACCCCCTTGGGATCGAAATTGAAATTAGGTAGAGGGAAGGCAGAAGCAAGAGCAACATGATCAAATCACTAGAAATCATAATCGAGAAATGAAGAACGATAGGATAACCATCAAGCAGTGAAGATATGCCCCAGTTTGACTAGGTTTAACTAAGAATAATATAGGATTAGGATGAAGTCAAACCTCAGAGAGATGAAGTAAATGAAAATGAATGAAAAGACTAGAAGGGTGAGAGAGATGGGGATGAAGAAATTAAGGTGCCCCAACAAAGATTGAAGGATCGGGCCTCAAATGGTCAGCCAACTGCGCAGAAGAAGGCAAAGTTTTAAAACCTAATTTTGACTATCAAGATGAACTCATATTTTGATTTTGATCCCAAAAATGGATCCAGGATGTCAAAATTAGTTAGGGGTGCAATTTTTGTGCAATTCTGAGATGTTTTGAAAATTGGTCAAAAATTCAAAATGCTATATAAGGGGCAAAAAGGTCATTTTATATATGATGATAAGATTAACCCATTGTGATGATAGGAAAAGGACATGATGTGAAAGACAAGGAGTGAAAGACATGATCAAGAAAAGGAAAGGTGAGCGCAGTTGACCAATAGGTCCTTGAAAGATAAAAGGAGAGCTCTCTCCATATGCAAAATGCAAAACTAACTATCATGAACCTAAAAATGCAAGCTACGATGAAAAGTGGTTTACTTGCAAGGTCACAAATCTTTTAGACTCTAATATTCATCATCAAGTGTTATTGGTAGCATTGCAAGATCATACAATATGCACTAGCATAACTATGAGTATATGAATATGATCTATATCAGATAGATATGTGGAAATCCCACCTAGGCTTCAAAGACATGTAGGTCAAGATGACTAGTGCAATGAGGTTCCCTAAGTTTGATATAGCAAGATTATGCTCGTATCGAGACATAAGAAAGTCAAGATGACTATAAGCATGCACTTGCAAACATAGTCAAGGACAATACCTTGTAAGTCCTATTGTCAAGTAGAACCAGCGTAAATGCTAATGACAATTAAGACCAAACAAATATATCCACAAGCAGAGAAAGAAATAAAACATGTCTTAATGCCCCAGTCTTCTAGCTAGGCATCATCAAAAACCATTAGGGAGAGAACACTCAGCAAAGAAATCATCATAGATATCACACAAATAAAGAAAGTCCAACAAGTCTTAGCAAGTCAAAAGGGTTAAGTGCATGTGTGTAGGTCATAGAGTCAATATTTGAATATCACCTTTGTTGGTGGAAATATCAAATCATTCTGGACTATGGGTAAACATCTGATAAGTGTTAAAAACACTTGACACTAGGATAGTGTTGAAAAACATAGTTGAGGAGGTGTTGAAAAACATTGTTGGAACCAAGTTTTCCAAGAAACCCGGATGCAGAAAGAGACCCAAGATGAGCTAAAACATGTGCCCCCTAGACTAAGACAAGAGTCAATTCCAGGCTAGGAGAGGCAAAGCGAGAAGTGGAGCGAATGAGCACCACACAAGACTGATAGACATAAGTGCAAGGGTCTCAAGCAATGCCTATTTCCAAGTTTTCACCACTTGATAAAAATTTTCAGGACTTTTTTATTTTTTTTGTATTTTTGCTACCAAGGCGCATGTTTCCAGGTTTTCACCAAGGCACTTTTTCTATTTTTTTTATTTTTTTATTTTTTTATTTTTTTTTGTTTGGTGAGACATCAAAGTGCCTATTGCTAGGTTTTCACTAGGATGCTCATTTTTTTAGTACTTTTTATGCTTTTTAGGATTTTTTCAACATCATATATGAATTTTTTGGGAATTTTTTCAGGATCAATAAGTATGTACAAAAGAGCTCAAGAACCTTAGGCATAGAACTTTTTCAAATGTAGAACATTGATAGGTTCAATAAGTTCTTCTCCCTTAGGGGTAGATAGTTGATAGGATTCGAACCCAAATGTCGCTGTGATAATATAAGGCCCCAACCAATTTGGCTCAAACTTGCCTTTCTACTCCCTATTCTGTTGATTTTTGCAATTTTCTCTGAGAACTAGCTCACCCACTTGAAACTCTCTAGGATGAACTTTCTTATTGTACGCAGTAGACATTCTCTTCTGATAGGTGCACATGTGATCAAAAGTGACCTTGTGGCATTCTTCCAACATGGTAAGCTCATGCACCCTCATGGCCCTTTGGTCTTCATTGGTTTTCAAACCATGAAGAGAGACTCTTAGTGAAGGTATTTCAACCTCTAATGGTAAGACTGCCTCAGAACCATAGACCAAGGAAAAAGGTGTTGCACCTATAGGAGTGCGGATAGACATTCTATAAGCCCATAGCACAGGATTGATCTGTAGATGCCAATCCTTGCTTGATTTATGCACTGTTCTATGGAGAATTTTCAGCAATGTTTTGTTTGAGGCCTCAGCTTGGCCATTCCCTTGAGGGTAGTAAACAGAAGACCAATGTTGTTTGATTTTGAACTTTTTGCACAAGTGTTTTAGGTCTTTCTTCTTAAATTGGTTTCCATTATCTGTGACTATAGAGGAGGGAATACCATAGTGGCAAATGATGTGATTCAAAATAAATAGGGCAACATATTTTTCGGTAGCTACGGACAGTGGGACAACTTCAACCCATTTGGTGAAATATTCAGTAGCTGTAATGATGAACTTATGCCCACTTAATGAACTAGGACAAATCTTGCCTACCAAGTCAAAGGCCCATTGTTGAAATGGCTAGTAAGTAACAGAGGGAATGAGCTCACGTCTAGGAGCATGAATGAGATTCCCATGTACTTGACATTTTTTGTAGGACTTGGCATATCGAATAGCATCAGCTTGCATAGTAGGCCAATAGTAGCCAACCCTAAGCAATTTCTGAGTGAATGCAAGACCATTAGAGTGTGACCCACATATGCCGTCATGAACTTTAGCTAGCACCTTTTCTGACTCCTCTATTTCTAGACACCTAAAAAGAGTTCCATCTAGTCCCTTCCTATACAAGTCACCATAGATGAGGGTAAAGTGCGAGGCATTATGAATGAGTTGGCACTTCTCATTACATGTTAGGTTTTCAGGGATAACTTGATCTTGGAGATAGGAAAAGATGGTGGCATAGTGGGAGGAGTAATGACCAACCATAGTGTAAATGAAATGGTCATTAGGGGAATTGTAGGCAGGGTAGCACAATTCTTCCACCAGGAACTCAAGGCATGGTTTGTGCTCTTCTAGTTGTAGAATGGATGCCAAAGTAGCCATGACATTAGCAGCCTTGTTTTCAGCTCTAGGAATTTGTTGGAATGTGAAAGATGTAAAATAATTCCTAAGTGAGTCTATCACCCTCTTGTAGGGAATCAACTTGTCATCTTTGGTTTGGCACTCATCATTTACCTAGTTTATGAGAAGTTCAGAATCTCCAAAAATATGCAACTCGGGAATCCTCCATTCAAGGGCAAGCTTAACACCATTCAGGAAGGCTTCATATTCAGCTATGTTATTGGTGCATGGAAAGAGAAGCTTGTATGATTTAGGAATGGTGTATTCGTGAGGGATAAAAAATAGGATTCTAGCACTAGCACCATTCTGTGTGTGAGAACCATCAAAAAACATTTTCCATGTATGCCTTGTGATATTCATGATTGAGGCATCCGGGAAATCTATCTGAAGAGGATCATTATCAATCATGGGAAACTCAGCTAATTGATCTGCAATTTCTTTCCCTTTAATAGCTTTTCTCTCAATGTACAAAATGTCAAATTCTAAAAGAATTAGCATCCACTTGGCAAGGCATCCAGTAAGCGCAGCTTTACTTAGGAGATATTTCAAAGGATCAATTTTAGCAACCAGCTATGTAGTATGTGCAAGCATGTAATGTCTAAGTTTTTGAGACACAAACACCATAACTAAACAAGCCTTTTCAATACTGGTGTAATTGAGTTCATAAGCAACCAGAGTGTGACTAATATAATAAATAGCTCATTCTTTTCCCTTATCATCATGTTGTGCAAGGAGAGCCCCTAAAGAATTTTTTGTAGTAGAAATGTATAATATCAAGGGTTTCTCTTGGATAGGTAGCTTAAGGATAGGAGGTTGTGCTAGGTAATTCTTGAGCTGATCCAGATTCTTTTGACACTCCTCATTCCATATACAAGTAGCTCCCTTATGAAAATTCTAATTGAATGGTTGAGCTCTGTCAGCTAGCTGAGAAATGAACCGTCAGATAGATTGGAGATGGCTTTGAAGGCTCCTTAATTGTTTGATGTTATGAGGAGGTGGAATCTCCATGATAGCTTGTACCTTTTCTGGGTCTACTTTTATTCCTTTTGCTGATATTATGTATCCTAGCAGTTTCCCAAAAGTGACACCAAAAGCACATTTTTTTGGATTTAATCTAAATTGAAATCATTCCATGCGGTCTAATATCAAACTCAAATTAGACAAATGAGCACTTCATTGTTGTGATTTGGCAAGCATGTCATCAACA
Organism: Chamaecyparis obtusa; assembly: GCA_027943335.1. NCBI lineage: Eukaryota > Viridiplantae > Streptophyta > Pinopsida > Cupressales > Cupressaceae > Chamaecyparis > Chamaecyparis obtusa. Next base: position 1,921,706 of record BSBK01003739.1, read on the forward strand.
TAGTCCTCCATGTTTTTGTGCATCATATCATGAAAGATGGTAGTCATGGCTCTTTGATAGGTTGCACCAGCATTTTTAAGCCCGAATGGCATGACATTCCAGCAAAAGGTACCCCATGCACATGTGAAGGCTATCTCTTGGTCCTCAGGGGTGATCTTAATCTGGTTATATTCAGAGAAGCCATCCATAAGGGAGTACATTTCATAGCCTGCCATCATATCGATATTCGAAAGTGGAAAATCATCCTTAGGGCATGCTTTATTCAGATCTCAGAAATCAGTGCATACATGAATGGACTTGTCATGTTTGGAAACAAGGACAATGTTAGAAATCCACTCAGCGTAGTCAATCACTCTAATGAAATTGGCTTTTAGGAGCTTCTCAAGTTCAGCCTTAACCAGTAATGCCACATGGGGATGCATCTTTCTCAATTTTTGTTTGACAGGTTTTACCTCTGGAGCAATAGAGAAATGATGCATAATAAGCTCAGTATCTAAACCTAGCATGTCTGAGTATGTCTAGGCAAAATTGATCTTTTTCTCTTGAAAGAATGTAGCAAATTGTTCTTTTTCTTCTGCTAAGAGAGACTAAGCCACATGTATGGTTTTAGGAGATTCCTATGTCCCCAAGTTGATGGGTTGTGTAGGTTCTATTAGAACTGAAGACCTTTATTGAAAATAGCTCAGCAAACTACCAAGTACCTCATCCTCGGGCACCTTAGCGAGGTATTCACCCTTAGATACATCTTTATTTCTACTATTTTGAAGTTTGGACACCACCAAAATGTGGTTTTCACCATCCGACCATTGTTTTTTTCTTTTAATTTTGTGACTGAGGTACTTGATATCTGATTCAGTCATGTTTGTTGATGGTTCACTGGTGGAAGAAGTAATAGGTTTAATGGCATTGAGGTAGCAGGTGATCTCATAGTCATTTTGAAAGGAAGCCAATATAGGTCTTTGATCTTGGGCAGACCAATCTATGAGATCTGAGTGCATGAGTGAAAGTGAAATGACTAGTTCAAGGTGATTGATGTGGGGGATATCATCTCTAGTGACAAGAGAAGTCGAGCCTATAGGGTAGGCTCCAAAAGTGTCAAGATCTAAATTTGTCATGGAAGGACCAATGTGGTCCATTAAAGCAATATGTGGATTGAACTCATCTGACCCTACATGCAACTCATCAACTACGTTGGGTTGGTCACTATAGGTATGAATCACATCAATGTCCATATCTATTGTAGAAGATCCATTTGAGAGAGTATCCCATTCATATTCATTTGAATCAGTCATGGAACTTCTGCTAGGATGTTTGCACCAAAAAGGCTTAGGATGCCTAGAACTAGAGGTATTCATGTCATTATGTGTAAGATATCCTTGTTCCATCAATCATGCAATATTTCTATGTTGTCTATCAAAGCTCAACGACTTATTAGGCACAAAATTTTGAGATGTGGAAGCTTCAGCTATATCTTCAGTAGGCATGCATTCTCCTCCCCAAAGAAGTGAAGTAGAAGGAAGACAGTCTTCCATTTGAGCCATATTGCATAATGGTGATTCCTTGACATCTATATTTGAGTCACTAAGCATGGGAGTATTTCTAGAACATTCAGGAATGTCATTATCAATACCATATCCTAGACCTATGGTATCTTTAGAAGACCGGCCATTAGTATGACTCAAAGGTTCAACTAGAGCATGTCCATTGTTATTTAAAGGTCTGTGACCTTGATAGCCCATTTTCTATAGAAATTCATAGCCTTTACCATAGCATTTAGGAGAAATGGGAGTAGCAATTGTCATATTGTCTTCTTCTTCTCTATAAATCCACTCCCTAACAGCTTGTTCTTCTTTTTCAGCCTCTAAGGGAATGGATGATTGGACAAATGTACCAAAAACTATCATGGCAGAAGCAGAAGGCTTTTCCTTGTCTGAAGGTCTACCATAGGACTTAGGAGAAATAAGCATAGCAGCGATAGAGTCCAATGTATATTCCCCCATACCAATACTCATCATCTTTAATTTTTGCTCAGCAATAATGAGGGACGCATTATGATCATGAGAAGGTTTGTTGTGAGGAACAAACATCTCAGCAGTAGTTAGAGTATTGATAGCGATAGCATTGTCCCTAGGAATCACAATCTTAGCTCCATTGTGTGGAAACTTGACACACTAATGATAAGTGGAAGGGACAGCTTGCATTTCATGGATCCAAGGTCGACCCAAAAGAATGTTATATGCAAGTGGGATGTCCAACACTTGGAAAACAATATCTTTCATGACAGGGCCCACTCAGATAGGTAGCACAACAAGACCTTTGGAAGATCTTTCCACTTCATCATATGCTTTTATGGTAATCTTTCACCTAGGATCCATGACCAATTTAGACAATCCCAACTATTTCACCACATGGAAAGAAACAATATTTAACCTAGCACCATTGTCTATCAGGACTCGGTGGACTCGGGTATGGTAGATGAGAACTTCAATATGTAAAGCTAGATTATGAGGGTGACTAAGAGATGTGTCATCTTCTGCAGAGAAGGATAGGTAGTGGGGAGACACGATGTGGTTGACCATAGCCTAGAATCAATCTGGATCAATATCATTGGGAACATTTGTTGTATGAAGAGCTTTCTCAAGGATCTCTTTATGCAAAGGGGATAGCTCAAGCAACTCAAAAATGGATATCTGAGTGGGTGTCCATTGTAATTGGTGCACAAGGTCATAGCTAGACAAAACTAAAGGAACTGTTTGGAAGAAGAAGCTTGCTTGGAATCATGCACGATTTTAAGGACAATTTTGGCTTGCCCCCTAGTAACAACATTTAGTGTCTCACTTCAGGAATACGAACCACTCAATGTTTGCAAGACCAACTTTGGCATACCATGATTGGTGTTATTATCATCTTGAGATCTCACCATAAGAACATTCTCAACAAGCTCTATCATGTTGATCATAGGTGAATCGGGAGTATATGTATAGCTGATCTTCGCATCATGATTCTTCTTATTTTCTTGAGAGGATTTTGTTTTCTCATATTCAGGTAGAGGAGTCTTGAAAGCTTTGTGATCAAAATTTTTAACTAAACCATCTATGATAATTGTGCCTCCATCAATAAGATCTTGAATGGCGTCTTTAAGCTTAAAACAATTGTTTGTCTTATGTCCCTTATTCCTATGATAATGGCTGAAATGATCTTTTCTCCACTAATCAGCCTTAACTAGTGGATCATAGGGATGAGAATTGTCAGGAAGCATAAGATACTTGTTGGCAACTAGAGTCTTAAGAATCACATCATATGGTTCAGCCAACTTAGTGTAGACTCATCGTTGAAATGTCTTTTTTGGCTTGTCTGCATGTTGAGGCTTAGGAGCAATGTGAGCATTGGCAGCCTCTTGTTTTTTTGCTACGTATATAGCATTAGAGAGGTTGAAAGTAGGCTCTTTGGCTTTTGGGACATCCACAACACCATCATTAACAACATACTTGTTTTTATTCCAAGGTTTTCTTTTGTCCTTGCCAGTGCCCCTAGTATCTTTATTAATAACAATATCCCCCTTTCTTATGGCCACATCTTCAATCCAATATGCACTTTCAACCATGTCATTGAAAGAGGAGAACAGTTGTTTCCTTAGATCATAATATAGTTCTGGCACAAGAGTGTTGACAAAAATGTCAATCTTTTCTCTTTCATCTAGTTGTCGAGGATATCGAGAATACAATAACCTCCAACATTGTAAGTGGAAAATGGCTCCTTGATTTTGCTTTAGAGCACTAAGATCTATCATGGTGATAGGCTATTGGATGTTGTATGAATAATGCTGGGTGAAGCACCTAACCAACTCATCAAAAGTTTTAAGAGGTGGTGTCAACTTTGCAAACCATTCTAGAGCTTGTCCTCCTAAACTTCTAGGGAACAATCATAGAAGAAATGTGTCCTCATGAAGGAAGTCCATGCTTAGAGCATAAAAGTGACACACATGGTCATGGGGGTCACCATTTCCATCATACTTGTCATATTTGGGAACCTCAATATCCCTAGGAAATGGGACCATGTATAGACTCCTGTCAAAAGAAAGAGCACAAATAGATTCTATGAAAGAAACCTTTGGAGGTTCTTTTTCTATTGCAAGTTGAGAAAGATGTTGATTGGTTCATTGCAATTCATCCCTAAGGATTTCCAATTCCATTGGTACTCTTTCTTGAGCAATCTGGCATACATCATAGCTGGGGTGGAAGCTTGTATCCCCTAGAAGTCATGTATTGAAAGTATTGATCTCCATTTCACTCTAAAAGTTTAAGCATCATATGTTGGGATGCTTCATCTTGTTCAAATCTCATAAGCTCTTCACTAGAAACCTCATCATTAGCTTCTTCCTCATGCTAAGAGGGAGGAGGTCTAGGAGATGAAGAGGGAGCAGCAAAAGTTCATCTTGGAGGAGATCTTGGTGGCGTTTTGTTGCCATAGTTACCCAAAGTACCAAAAGGAGGGGGTCTATATTTGTAGCCACTAATCTCAGGTTGTTCTTGAGACATCCCCTTCATAGCCATGCATCTAGTAGCATCCATTTTTTCTAAACACGCTTGGTTGTCCTTATGCTCAAAATGTTCTTACAAACGGTAGAACTTTTCTTGTTTAGTCAGAGTGAGTGAGACACTATCTATGTTTTTGGAGGTCTTGAATGTGGAAAAGAGGAAGCCCCCTTTGTACCACGGGGTGACTTTAGAATCCTTGGATTGGTTAGGACTGGAACTATCATTGCTAACTGGCACTCATGAGCATCTTGTGGGTGAAGGTAATTGCATATAGTTGAATGGAGGATGACTCCCTTGCTCGAATTGAGACCGAGTTGAAACCGGCATGAAAAAGGAATGTTGGTTGACTAATAAAATGAGACAAAGTTTTTCAGATATTGAGATAAACAAAGCCAAAGATCACTTGTCAAGATAGAACAATAAAGATGGCTAGTCAAAAGTTCTCAAGAACTTACAGCAATCAATTGACTCGAGCTGAGATATGAGCAAGAAGCTCAATTAGCAAGTAGCTAGAGAGGTAACCGTAATGTGACAAGTGGTCAAAAGTAGCATTTGGGAAACTCAAATCTAATAGTTTTAACTCATTTTCTCTATCTAGAATAGACTTAAACATGCAGATAACAAACCAGGGTCGAGTAAGAATAGGAAAAGACACTCAACAAACAAAATTTCAAATTTGGTAGCAATGAGATAGCAAAAGGATTCTAGGCGATAGTTTCCAAGCAAACAGGGTGACAAAATCTGACCAGACAATATTTTTGATAGAGACCGAGCGATACTTTCTAGGTGGCTTGTGTGATAGAATCCAGGCAAGCAGGGCAATAAAAAACTAGGAATGAAGTATCGTATGATAAATTTTGAAATAGTGTGTGATTGGTTTTCAGTTTCGTATGACTCTTGACCAATGAGCGTAAAAAGTCTCTATTTTTTAAGGTAATTTTCTCAATTTTGCAATTTGATGGGTAATTTGTTGATTTCAAACATAGTGACAATAATATTCAGGTAGGTTTGCAAACAGTAGGTGATTGAACATGTCATCAAACACTTGTGCAAGAGCGAAAGAAACCTTGCCAAGACAAACAATTGGGATATCAAAATAAAAAATTCCATGAGCACTACCGCGATGTATGTATGTTTGAGAATGTTTGCATAGGTAGATCATAGCGAGAACACTTCAAGCACTCACTATCCTAGAAGGAAAAATGCTCAATACTTAGCAACTTGGCCCACACTTGATGTTCCATCACCTCACACAAAGTGGTTACCCACAATAGATGTTGGCTTTGTCGTGGAGGTATCAATGACACAACCAAAGAACATAGATGGTGAGTAATCTTGGGGTGATATGGGTTATTCCACTTAGATCAATCCTTGCACCAAGAAGCTAAGCATAAAAATAGGGTGGCCTCTACCTATGGTTCTTAGTAAGGGCTTCCATTCATAGTACCCCCCTTGCTCCCCGAAGGGACTCCTTACCTTGCGGCAAGTAACAGACCTCACGGCCACAAGAGTACCTTAAGCATTCTTGCCCAACATTTTCCTCATGGTCATAATCCCACAAGTACTCACATCAAGCAAAGACAAGCACTACGTCTACCAAGGTTTTGTGCCCTTGATAGCCTTGAGTTTATAGTGGGTCAGAATAGCCAGTAATAAGCTTGTCCCCACTTGGGTTGTTCCTCTTGATTGCTCAAGAGCATGCCCACTAAAGGATCCTAATGCTAAACAAAGATTGGATTGACTTTTGAGTGTTCAGATTTTTGGTTCACCTCAAGGGTGAAGAGCATAATCTCCTAGCTCAAGAATCTCTCCCAAACACACCAAACAAAGAGTTCAATTACCCTCTTGTTTTCAAAATCTAAAAGTGGGTTAGGATTTCTGGTTCACCACAAGGGTGAAGAGCATAATTTCCTACCACCAAAAGACTCTTACAACAAGATCTTAAGTGCCTAAGAAATGAGACAACTAGTATATGCCACACTTAAAATGGAAAGTAATTAAACAAGCACTTGATTGGTTTTTATGCTTTGGGAAGCCCTACAAAAACTGTTAGTAGCCCTTGTGCATTTGAAGCTTTGACATGAATTATTTTGGCAAAATATTTAAAGCAATGAGACAACCTACAAGCACAACTTGTTAGCCCCACAAAGAGTTAGCACAATAGAAGCAAATAAAATCTGCAAATAAACCACTGTCTAACTACAACAAGTCAGAAAACTGAAACAATCAAGCCAAACTTTGTAAAGAAATGATCAAAACCAGTTACTTCCAAACTTGGGTGATAGTATAGTCACTAGAAAAAATTGTATGATATTTTTTAGGCTACTGGTGTGATATTTCTTTTCTGGGTGACACTTCTCACTGTGCTCGGGCGACAAAAGAATGTATGCCTGGGTGACAGAACCTGTAAAGCTGCGCGATATTTTTTCTGGAAAAATATTGCACCGCTATAGAATAAAGTATCACATGATACTGGGAGACTGTCGTACAATAATCTATAAAAAAAATAGAGAGCCAAAAATAGCAAGCTAAAAATGATGAAAATAAAGTGTGGAAATGCATAAAAAAAAGGACAAAATGAAGTTGTTCTACCCCACTGTGGGTGCCAAAAATGTACACACTAAGATGTGCACTTCTCTAAGTCTTTTCTTCCAAGGGAATCCATGAATGGGAAACCTTGAAAAATGACCTAGAGCTCCCTACGCATGGAGTGCAAGGATATTAAGTGTGCTCTCAGCTAGAGCTATTAAGCCTATGACCTTGCTAGTAAACCATGGAATGGGAGATTCAATGGAGACAAGGGCAAGAATGCCAATATCCTCAAGAATCAAGATGAGAATGAAATGCAACTATGCTAGAAATGAGAGTGCAAGCTAAGCTATGAAAAGAAAGATGCAAGTGTTACAATCCAAGCTAATTAATCTATGTGAGCTAATCTAGAGTATAAAAATGAAGCTAGTCTATGAAAGCATAAATATGAAACTATGATGCAAGAAATGGAAGATGAATGCAAGAATGTCTTCAAAAGATCCAAAGTCTCCAAGCAATCCTGTAGCATAAGGTTAGTATTCAAAAGATGGATCCTAAAATGAGAAGAGAGCTCTTCTTTTATAAGAAATGAGAAAGAATGGCCCATGGAGATTAAGAGGCAAAAGATTTAATCAAGGGTGGAGCTTGAAAGAGGAGAAATCCATGTGCACAAGTATCCTCCAATGAGAAAATAAGAGTTGAATTTTGTGTCCATATGAGACAAAAAGTGTTTTTTCCCTTTTTATAAAATAGGAATAATGTTTTATTTGTGCAACTTAGGATACGCAGAAAAGTGGGGGGCTTTTTATTTAATAAAAGAGGAGGAAAATCCTTTTAATTAAATAAAGACTTGGGATAAAATGGTTAACCCATAGAAAATAATCGAATAAATGATAGAACTAGGATTTGATCAAGAATAAGCAATTGATTATTTAGCAAATAATTCTAGCAAGGGGCTAATAGTCTAGATGACCATTTTTGGGTGATTACACCTGTAGTGTCCACTTCGAATTGCAAGTATCTTTGGTTTTTGGATCCCGTAGTTTCAACTTTGAACTACAGGAGTAGTGGTTGTGTTGCATCATTTGGCTATAGCATTCAATTATGTTATGTCTCCAAACAATTGTGACCATGATGCCTACATTTATGTTTCTCAGATGTTGTGTCCTAGGACCCCTTATGACCCTTTATGACCCTTTACGATCCCTAAGAATACATCTTAGAGGTCTTAGAGTGTCGTAAAGGGTCATAAGAGGATCCTAGGAGGGACCAAATGAGCTTCCACCTTCATGTGGTTGGCCCTGTTAAATAGATAATGTTAAACAATTATCAAAACAAAGAGAAGCTCAATAATTTAAGATCTCAATCAACGTACAACAAATATATATTTCTTTTTAAAAAATAGTGTGAGTCGTTGCAATTAAAATAGAAACCAAAGAATAATCGATGACAAAACTAAAAGAAATGACTATCTATCAGAAACATCAATCACTTCAAGGAGAAATGATCACTTCAGCTTGCCTCAAGAAGTCTTGACCCAAGATCAAGTCATATCGATCCATCTCAATGGGTACCAAAATCAACAGATCTCTTCCAAGAACCCAGTCGCAAAGAAACACCACAAAATGCACTACAAACCTGCTGTGAAGAGGCATCCAATGTCTCATAAGTCACATCAAATGACCCAATTTCTATAATCCAAGTCTCTTATCTCGGTTCACCTAGAAGAAGACTTCTCCCAAGTCATCACGGACACCATAGTGATCTACAAATCCAAGTCTCTAGACTCAACTCAATAATGTACGAGCCGCTACTAAATCTACAGCAAATTCATCTCCGAATGACATAACACAATTTTTAAGAACACAATCAAGTCAAACTCGATCAATATATATATATATATATATATATATATATATATATATATATATATATATTTTAAATTGTGACTTCCATCGCAATTATGACGGCTCTAGAAAAGTGACGACAATCTGTTAGAAACATCCCATAGATAACCACCTCATGAATAGCATTTCCATTGGTAAACAATCTACCAACAATGGTTTGACGTTGAAACATTATGATGATTAACCGTCATAGGTACAAAATTTTTGTCAATAAAATAAATATGTCTGACGGAGATCCATCAAAATTGGGATGACTACAAATAGACCCGACGACATATTCACTGTGTTGAAATCCCCTTTTTGTGATGACTAAAGATGTCCCAATTATGACACCAATCATAACCATCACTTTTTTTTACTGCAAAATTGTGACACCTGGTGGTGTCGCTTAATCGATGGTATACTGTCTGAATTCTAACAATTTTCCATCGAAAAAAGGTCTCAAATGTACTAGTGTATAGATTAAAAACCCTAGCATGAATTGATATGAGAAAGAAATGAATAGATTTAAATATGATAAAGAAAGACTGCCAAGCCCCCAAGGCTAAAGTAATCCTACCAAACCCACAATCCGTAATTGGTACCCCATGATTGTACCTTTGAATGCTTGAATGTTGAAAATGGTGGATTAAGGAAGAATAGATCTTTCTTGCTCCAAAGGAATGTCCACAATGGTTTGTCCAAAAATGCTTGATGTCAACAAGGTCTTGATCTTCTATATCTTCCTCTTGCAATCTTGCATCATCACTTCACCATCACTTGCTTGCTTCAATCAATTGTGTGTCCACTTGATGGATACTTGGTGTGTTGTGTAGAAATGAAGGCAAAAGAGAGTGCTTATATAGAGATTTCAAGGCAAGGCTCCTCGAAAAATCTAAGGGCCCATAATTCAAATTTCACCTCAAATTATGGTCCAATCACAATAACCAACTAAGGAGGGGAAAAAATTAAATAAATTTTGAATTAAAACCCTTCCGCATTTAGATTCGGAGGCCTGACATTGATTTCGAGGCCCGCTAGGACCACAATTTGAAAAGGGGGACCAAAACCTGATAGGGGTCAAATTCAACCTCGACCTTGACCTAGGTTAGGTTTGAACTCAACCCTAACCCAAAGGTCAAGGATCAGTCACCTTTGAGAACAGGAAGTACCGGGGAAGGCCAAAGACTTGGAAATGGTGAGAAAATAAGGCAGAGTGTCAAAAAAGGGCATAGAGACCTAGAATGAAGGCTATGATTACCTATACCTAGATCCTACCTAGAAAATAAAGCCATAGAGAAGGGAAATCAAGGAGAATCCTCGGGATCCTAACCCTAATTTCACCTAGAATGAAGGAATCAAGTGCAAATGCATCCTAAATGCAAATCTATCATGACAAATGCACTAAATGAGGGTGCTAAACCTACCAAGATGGAAGTGCTTCCATTTTAAGATGATACAGCAATAATCTCCCCCTTTGGAATTAATGGAAACATATGGGAAAATCCATCAACCCAAAAAGTATTTTTTGAGTATCCTCAACATAATCTCAAACAATGAATTCTTCTTCATAGAATCTATCCTTATATGGTAAGGATTTTCACATAGTATCTTTCCCCCTTTGACAAAAATGGGAAAGGGTGCCATAAGTCACCATCTATCTTCATCAACCAAGTTTTGAATCACCAAATATATTTTTTAGGCCTTCAATGATCACTCCCCCTGAGGAGTAGATCCATACATCCAGTCCATAATAAGATGGAGCTCTAAAACCCTTTGGACTGATGCATTCTTGCATCACTTAATTTTCACTAGGAGGGGCCTAGACCCCAAGCATACCTCTGAGATACTCAAAGGCATCTTTTTCCAATGGCTTTGTAAAGATGTCTGCTATTTGTTCTTTTATGCTAATGTATTCCACCCTTATTTCTTTCTCTTTTACCTTATCTCTCAAGAAGTGATACTTAATAGAAATATGCTTAGTTTTAGAGTGCATCACAGGATTCTTTGACATGTTTACTATACTAGTGTTATCAAAATGGATAACCACTGGCTTAACAAAATTTATTCCAGTATCTTTTAGCATTTGTTTCATCCAAACAATTTGAGTGCAATTAATAGCAGCAACAACATACTCATATTCAACAGTAGATTGAGCTATACAATCTTGATTTTTACTTAACGATGAAACCAACTTTTTTCCAAGGAAAAATGCACCTCCACTAGTAGATTTTTTTATTATCAATATTCCCTACCCAATCATCATCAGTATAAGCATGTAGTTCAAATTCATCATTTTTATCATACGATAAGCCATATTCCATTGTTCCTTTCAGATATATAAATATCCTCTTTACAACAACCATGTATGTCTCTTTAGGATCTTCCTGATATCTAGCCACAATTCCAACAACATTAGCAATATCTGGTCTAGAGTAAGTTAGATATTGTAATCCATCAACCATTGATCTATACTTGGTCTAAAAAAAACTCTTTGTCTCATCATTATTTTTCAGTTTATGACTAGTCACCATGGATGTACCAATTGGTTTACAGTCTTCCATTCCAAACTTTTTCAACATTTCTTTAAGATACTTAGTCTGAGAAATAAAAATCCCATTCTTGCTTTGATTTATTTGTAGTCCAAGAAAGAATTTCATTTCTCCTATCATGGACATCTCAAATTCATTTTCCATCTCTTTAAAAAATTTCTTACCATTTCATCATTGCCTCCAAAGATAATATCATCAACAAAAACTTATATTATCATAGTTTCATCTTGACTAGTTCTTAAATACAAGTTAGCGTCAGCATTACCTTTTCTGAATCCAAGGAGAAGTAAATACTTGTCTAACCTTTCATACCAAGCCCTTGGAGCTTGCTTTAGTCCATATAGTGCCTTCTTCAACTTGCATACCATGTCTTCATCTTCGGTCAGAGGAAATCTATCAGGTTGTTCTATGTATAGTTCTTCTTCAAGATCCCCATTTAAAAATGTAGATTTCACATCCATCTCATATACCTTGAAGTCTTTATGTGCAACATAAGCCAGAAGTAATCTCACAACTTCCAACCTAGAAAAGGAGAAAATGTCTCTTCAAAATCCATGCCTTCTTGTTGTGAATAGCCTTTGCATACCAATATTGTTTTGTTTCTCACAATAATTCCTTCTTCATTCATTTTGTATCTGAAAACCCATTTAGTTCCTATCACATTTTTCTCTTTAGGTCTAGGAACCAATTCCCAAGCGTTATTTTTATTTATCTGATCTAACTCTTCCTTCATAGCTTTGATCCATGATTCATCTCTACAAGCTTCATCAGTGGTTTTTGGTTCAACTTGAGAAATCAAACAAATTTCTTCCCTTGTCTTTGATCTAGTCATTATTCCTTGACTTATATTACCAATAATTTGATTTTTAGGATGATTTTTCTTAACATACCTCAGATTCTTAGGAATCTCAGTAGCTTCATTTGTGTCATCATCACAAATTTCATTTTTAGATTTTGTCTCAATATGTTCTTCTTCTTCTATAGTGGTGGCCTCCTTGATCTCTGTATTCTGATTGCAATCATACATTCTTTCTTGTATCTAAAAAATTTCATCTATCTTCACATTTTTACTTTCAATAAACTTCCTCAATATTAGGTTAAAACATTTGTAAGCCTTTCTTTTAGTAGAATAACCAAGAAAAATTCCTTCATCACTTCTAGCATAAAATTTCCCTATTTCATCATCTCTTTTGATGTAGCATTTAGTACTAAATATTTTGAAATATTTTATAGTAGGAGTATGATTAAACCATAATTCATAAGGAGTCTTATTTGTACCTTCTCTGATTTGAATTTTGTTCAATGTGTATACTATTGTCCCAATAGCTTCTCTCCAATGTACATTAGATATATTTCCTTCTAGCAACATTGTCCTAGAAGCATCCAATATTGTTCTATTCCTTCTCTCTGCTATCCCATTTTGTTATGGAGTCCTAGGAGTAGATGTCTTCCTTTGTATTCCATGCTCTTCGCAATATGAATTGAATAGATATGAAGTAAACTCTCCACCTCTATTTGATCTCAAACATTTTATCTTTAAGCATGATTCATTCTCTACTTTTTCTTTGAACAACTTGAATTTGTCAAATGCTTTTGATTTCTCTTTTAAGTAAGTGCTCCACATCATTCTAGAAAAGTCATCAACAAAAAGTATAAAGTACCTTTCACCATAGTATGATCTTGTCCTTGTAAGTCCACATAGGTTTGTATATACCAAATCCAACTTTTCTTTTCCTGTATATGATTTACTTTTATAACTACTTGTAGTCTGCTTTCCCATAACACATTCTCTACACACAGTGTTAGATGGTTTTACATTTCTTGGTAAATCTCTCACTTCATTAGTCAAGCTTTCCTTAACAATATTATCAAAATTGACATGACAAAACCTTTTGTGCCATACCCAACAGTCATCTATCTTTTCAACAAAACAAGAAACTTCGGATGTATTTGACTCAAATACATTACCCCTAGTTTTAGTACCAATTGCAATCAAGTTTCCTATCTTACTTCTGATAAAACATTTCCCATCAATGAACTTCAATTGATATCCCTTGTCCATCATCTATCCAACACTCAATAAGTTATGCTTAAGTCCATCAACAAGAAATACATTGTTAGTATTAGTCCTTCCATCCAAAGAAATAGATCCTACTCCTATGGTAGGTTTAGGAATATTGTCATCAAATCTTACAACACCACCATCATACTTATTTAGTTTAACAAACTTGTTTTTGTCTCCAGTCATATGATGTGAGAAACCACTATCTATAACCCATTCAGATTTCTTGTCAACATGTGATACTAAAGATTTTTCCTCATGTACTAGTTTTTCATCTTTAATAGCAATAAATCCAATCTCTTCATAATCATAATCATCATCATCAAAAATACCTTCACTAGCATAGTAACATTCCTTTTCCTTTGAGTACTTAGGCTTGAAAAACTTAGGTTTGTGCTTAGGAACTCTTGTAGGAAATCTAGATGCAAAGTTCCCTATCTTATTGCATGAAAAACATTTTATAGGTAACTTTCATTCAAATTTACCCTTACCTCTCTTTTCTCTTCTAGGGATCAGGGCAACAAGTTCATCTAGCTTTCTTTCTTCTCCTCATATCTATTCTCATTCATCAGCCTACTCACCAAGATCTTCATTTATATTTCCACTGTTGGAGTTCCCAATTCTAGATATTATCTTCTTGTGTGTAGATGCCTTGAATGTTGTTTAAACTTTAGGTAAATAATCTCACATCTCTACAGCTTTGAAGGTAGTTAGCTTTGTAATCAAAATTTCTCTGCTAATGTTTGCAGTCAAAGGTATAATCTCTTCTATAGCCTAAAATTTGGTCTTTAAATAGGTCTCAATGATCTAAGGATCTTTTCTATGACTTCTTCCTCTTCATGAGTGCCTCCAAAATTTTTGAATCTAATCACAACCTCTATAACCCTTTGTACATAAGCCCTAATATTTTCATCATCTTTCTTTTGTAACTTCTCCATCCTTGTTTTCCAGTTCTATAATTTTTCTTGCTTAGTTAATTTATCTCCTTCATACAATGCTTCTAATCTTATCCAAATTTTGTGTTCTGAATCCAAATCTTTCACCTCATTAAATTCTCCTTCAGAGAGTGCATTGATCAATGCTTCCCTTGCAACCATGTTATAAGAAAATGTCTTCTTTTCATTTTCAATAGCTTTGTCTAATTCATTCTCAGTTTTCATGGTTACATCATTCTTTGTAATCATCCAGTATTAAATGCTCAAACATAGAAAATGAGTTCGCATCTTGTTCTTCCAACTGTCAAATTTTTCAGTATCAAATTTTGGACTATCCTTCCTATAGAATGCCATCTCCAAGATCACCTCAAGCTATTAATCTTTCTCTCTAAGGACCAGTAGCTCTAATACCAATTGTTAGGAATAACACTCCACCAATACAACTAAGATGGGGGTTGAATTAGTTGTATGAAAGATTATTAAACTTTAAACTTTGAATAGCAGCAATACCAAATCAAATGAACACAATGAATGCCAACACAATAACATAATGTCTATCCTTTTGAGAAAGTGGAGTGTACCCCTGATGTGTGTATTTGTTGTCGAGGAAACCCTATTAAAGGTAAAACCTCAGTGGAAATTAACACCCACTAATGATGTACTAAGAGTATAGTATCCTTGTTAAAACATCTAGCCTTGTTATGAGCTGATTAAAACATTACAGTACATAGTCTGTGTTAGAGGACAGATCCTATTAGGAGTCAAGAAAATAAGTGGGCTCACTTCCCAGGATCACTGCTCAAAGAAGGTTATGACCACCTTCAAAACTCACTGTTCGCAACACAAGTGTATGGAAGGAAATACACAATCCTTGAACTATCGGATAACAACTATATTTTCTTGATTAGTTTCAATGAAGTATATAAGTAATCCTCTTCTCTACATCCAGTAGACAAAATCTCACAACTTCCACAATCCTCTTTTACATCACATTCATATTGCCATTTCTTTTCAAAAGAAAAGATCTTACATATATACCCTATTATAAAATAAATGATCAGGTCGGCCAGTTAGGATTTCCTATTATAAAAATAATCATATAACCCCTTTCTAAGATACATAAGGTATCTAAAACAAGTATACAATAATTACAATTCAATAATTATGATCCAATATCCATAATCCATGGTCGCAATCCATAATACACACTACAATTCTAAAGTCAGCCCCAAACAGGTCTCCTCCAGAACATACGCCACAACTAACGTCATCATGCATCCCATGACTTTCTAAGATCAATGAACATTCCCCAATGTGTTAACTGACACCCCTTAAGCTAACATACACTGGATCCACATTGCTTGTAAGATATACTCAAAACTCAAAGACTTACTCTGTCAACTTCCACTGTCATAGTCCAATGATGAGTCTTCACTAAATCTTATGTAACTCATCCAATATGAAATATTACATCATGCAATCTTAGATATAAGATCACAAAACCTTCTAGTACACACAACTATGTTTGCACATTCTAAATCATCCATACGACATCCGTACACTGTAATAACTAGTTTGTTTTCTTCATAGAAACATATGTTGACATCAGTGACAAAATATGAATGACAACAATAGTAATTCTAACAATACTTAATGTAGTGACTACAAATATTAAATGCATTAGAAATATCAAACAATCTCCCCAATGCATTAGCAATATCTAACAATCTGCCCCTTTGGAATTGATGGCAACATATGGGAAAATCGATAAACCCAAAAAGGTTTTTCTCAGTATCCTCAACATAATCTCAAACAGTGAATTCTTCTTCATATAATCTCTCCTTATATGGTAAGGATTTTCACATAGTATCTTTTCCCCTTTGACAACAATGGAAAAGGGTGCCATAAGTCACCATCTATCTTCATCAACTAGGTGTTGAATCACCAAATATATTTTTTAGGCCTTCAATGATCACTCCCTCTGAGTATTAGATCCATACATCAAGTCCAGAATAAGATGGAGCTCTGAAAACCTATGGACTGATGCATTCTTGCATCACTTAATTCTCACTGGGAGGGGCCTGCACCCCAAGCATACCTCTGAGATACTCAAAAGCATCTTTTGGAAACGGCTTTGTAAATATGTCTTCTATCTATTCTTTTATGCTAATGTATTCCAACCTTATTTCTTTCTCTATGACCTTGTCTCTCAAGAAGTGATACTTAATAGAAATATAATTAGTTTTAGAGTGCATCACATGATTCTTTGATATCGATGAAAAAACACAAATGACAATGGTAGTAATTCCAACAATACTTAACATGGTGATTAAACATATTAAATACATTAGCAATAACCAAAAATCTCCCCAATGCATTAGCAATATCCAACATGTTAAGTATCACATATTTTGATGATGGATGAAATATTGGACAAAGTCTTTCAAGTCATTAGTGTTTGTCTTCAATATTTCTCTTTGTTTTTATAATCTTATAGACATATACAATCAACATGGTAATGTGTTTGGAATAATGTAATAGTATGTAAAGACATGGTTTCAAATCCTTTTCTAAACATTACTTAATCATTAAGATGAATGCCAAACTAAGAAAGTAATTTATTTAATCCTTTTATGAAGAAGTCTTTAAGAAGTGGTATTTTTAATTTCTATTTTAAAAGAAAATGTTAAAAATGATAATGTTTGGCATTCCATTGATAAGTCTTTCTCTTTGTCAAGTACTCCAAATAGTGAAATAAATATTGTAGTTTCTCAAGAAGTCACATAATATCAACCATCCAAATTATAATGGCGTCAAATAATCAGATTTGAATTAAGGTATGAAAGTGAATTATGACTTTCTTTAAGGTTGTCAGAAATTGATATAATTGTCTCTATAAATCAACTCATACCTATAATTGATTTTTTTTTGGGGTTGTGTAATTAAACTTAGTTTAATGTTATTCTATCTATGATTTTTTTTGCATTCAAATAAAAAATGGCTTAAATAATAGCAACACAATTTTATTGAGGTCTATACATGTAGCTTCAGGATAGTGGTGGTATAAATTTCACATATAAAGTTGAGTAACCATTTCATTTGGACAACATGTACAATTCAAAATACCCTTGTTGATATATGAGAATAAATTGAGGTGTTGAATTGACTAAATAACATCTACTCTTTGACATAAACATATACCTCTTAAAGCTTACAATGGATTTAATCTCTTTTGTCATATATGGGTAGATATGTTTCTTATGTGTAAAAACATATGTGAAAGTTAATCCTCCTTAAAATATTTTATTCTAATTTAACGTGGTCATATTTAGATCACTTCATATTAACTCAAAGTTATTATCAATATATACTTCAAACCCTTAAACCCCCATAATCATTAACTTTGTATACCCTGAAATATGATCTAGATAAAATGAATGTAAAGCATGCATGCATAAAAAAATTAGAAACACATCCACACATTTTGACACAAGATTTTTTATTGTGGAAACCTTGTTAAGGGAAAAACCATAGTAGGGTTGATTACCCATAATAAGAAAATACCTTGTTAGAAGTATAAATTGACTACGATAATGGAGAATTCACCTTCATTCAGGATTATTTCCCTAGATCTCACTACTCAGACAAAAACCATCAAGAAACAACCCTAAGGAAGTCTCACTGTCTTGCAATATAATCAATACAATGATCTCAACCATTTTTTGAATTGTGTAAATGACATCTACCTCATGTATGATATAGGTCCAATGTGGCATAGTGTAGATCACTATTCAACCTATTTTTGAAGCTCTTCTCATCATCTTTCAGACAAAATCTTCTTCTTCTATCACCCTCTATCATCTTCATCCATGATGTGCAACTAGATTTTCCCTAATTCATCTACTTATATCAAGAATTCGGTCTAAAAACCCTAACTCATCTTCCTTTCAAATAATCATGCCAAATATCTTTCTCAACTTCATATTTGACCATCAAATCCAAATAATAACACTTAGCAATCACCTAGAGATCATAAATTTCTTACATTTCATGATTTACTACTTGTGCAACATGATTTACCATCCTAGTTGGCCCAAAACAAGAATAATAAAAAAAAAAATTATTATTGGCCAAAAAATCCATCAATTTGGTCAATACAATCCATTAGTATTACCGAAATGTTAATAAAATATGTCAAGTACATCCTGTAGAACCATGAAAAACACTCATCAATCCAAATCCACCACAACCATTGGATTTGCTAGCCTTGTTTCACCTGTTCTTCATGAACACTCCCTCCAACTTTTGAGACTATATAATTATGCCATCCAGACCTTTGAAGTAATAACCCTTTGAGTTGAGGACACCTGAGTATGTCCTTAACACACTCCTAAGTGCACTCTAATAGATTCAATATTGGTTCAGCATGCCATACCCTTTTTTGTCTTATTGTCGACATTGTTTGTCACTATGTGTGCTAGTCACCAATTCCCAACCTGAGACATACTCAAATATTCATGTAATATTATGAAACTTAGAGTGAACAAAGTATTGAACTTCATGAACCATCTCATTTGTGCACAATTTTAAATCTTTAATATCTAGACCTCACCTAACCTATAATCAGATTGGAACCAAAGGAAGATGGCTTCCAAGAGGAGATAATTTGTGAAGAGGTTGAGTCAAACGAACTCTAATAGATAATATGATTGGTTGGCCTCAAGGGGAGACTATTAATTTATGATTGTATTATTATGTTTTATGTTTTAACTATCACATGTTGTTGAAAGTGCCACCCCTACCTTTTTCATGTTTGGTAAGATAGGATGAGGCATCTTTATGTAAAGTCATTTACATAAAACTTTTCCAACATTTTCTAATACTCTATGTCGTGATGGAAGATGGAGATGAATGAATGATATATGTTTGAAATGAATGTTAGGGTGTGTGGTGTCTCCTATGGCTCATTTTTTTTTCTGCTTAAGGGAGTTTAACCACATTGATGGTGCATGGGAAAGCATTTGTGTTTTCATATGAGTGTGCACAAAATAAGTGCCAAAAAGGTAGGTTCCTTTTGACAAGAGATTCTCATGCACATTGGTGTACAACTGGGTGATGGAATAGGTAATTTTGTGGGCTTGTTCCTAGGTGGAAGCACGAAGGGAAAATTAAAAGGTTCCATATGGAACATATTTCAAGGTAGCATGATAAGTTCAAGTAGATACATGGAATCTTCTTGCGATCTTGCGGTTGATGTTGATGAGGAAAGAGAAGGTTCATGGGATCACAAGAGGCCAACACATGGTGGGTGCAAGTTGAAGTGGATGGAGGGCCGAAGGTGACCCATGACAAAATTTTGTGATCTTGACATCCTAGTCAGCCAAATGATGATGTTAGCATGCGATCACAAGGTGATGCCATGTGGTATGACACCTAATGTGCAAGTGATGTGGTGGCCTACCGGGATGTTGAGGTTTTGTAGAGGTGGATTAATGGTCAAATCAAGAGCTTCTGTGTGACAGTTAGGGGGTGTAGACTAGAGTTGACTAGAGTTTACCAGGTTGGAACTTGAGTGGGAAAACTAGAAGATGAGTTAGGGTTGCATAATAAATGAATAAAATAATAAAATGAGGGGTCACAGATAAACACAAGGCATGGGCCTATAGTAATATAGGCTATTATTAAAATTGGCTAGAAATATGCACACACACAGAGGAAATAAAAAAAGGGGGTTTCTCTAAACCCATATCGAATGCAACAACATGAATTTTATATTCGGTTTCTCTCAAGATTTCACTAAAGGCATTTTATAGGGTATTGTTGCAAATATTTTTGGGGCCACTTTTATCTAGTTGCAAGAGGGTTTTAGTTGGATATTTTGTGTGAGCAACATTTTGAATATGGAAATGAATGAGACAAACAAATACAGTTGCAATGATAGATGAGAGAGGTGGTTTTTTAGTAGATTGGAGAAGATTGAAGATGGACAAATGGAAACATCATATGAATCCATATTTCTTCTTTTTCCTATATATTCTTTTATTTTCTCTTTTTTAAGGGTCCCTATTTGGGTCCCAGGTTCAAGTTCCAAGTTTTGGAGTTCCAATCTTGGTGGTTCTAGTAGAAAGTTTTATGTGGGTTTTTGGCAGCATTGTAAATCTTCCATGGAGCATTTCTAATGAATTTGGGCCGGCTCTTTTATAGTTTGTTGAGTTTGTAGTTGTATTTATGTTGTATGATAGAGATAGCATAGAATTATTTTTGAAATATAATGTTATTTTAGATCTCTCCAGTGTACAACTTAGTTAAGTTTTAAATGTAATAAAACAAAGAGTTATTCTCATTTAGTGTCTTTTTGTGAGATATGTGACTTTATTTTCATTCTTTGATCTAATAGGTCAATTAAATGCTTGAAAAGAGTTATAGGTTAGCTGGGTTTGTGGGATTTTGATAAGTAGGTTGGGTTGGGATTCTTGTTGAAGGATGTTGTAAGGAAATGTTCTTAGATCATATGCTATTAGAGAAACTCTATTATATAATTTTTTTACTTCTTATGACTCAAATGCCTAATGGGATAAGGCACTGATCTCAGCTATTGTGGGTTTTTACAAAAAAAAAATTGTTTAGATTCATGTTATTCTTACTGCAAAAAAATGTTAAAATCACATAATATCTTTCAGTATGTTTTTGTTGTTGACTTGCCCAAATCTCATGCTCCATTCATGTTGACGTTCAATAGATAATTATCCATTATCTATTATTTACCTATTATTTTGATTTCCTTATATGAGATTATCTTCTTTATGTTAATTCCAATTATGGGTATAGTGTGTGTATTAAAGGGCATTAAGGTCTACTCACCTCTGTTTAGCAAAGCCTGAAGTGTAGAAGGGTTTGTTAGATTGTTGTCAGTTGGTCCAAGTCTCATATTTTTCTTATTATTCGAGTTGGATTCTCCATAGGGAATTGATTGATCAAAATGGCAGCTATTTTTTTTAGTGTAAACCCTTTTCAAGAACCAACAAAATTGTGACTCTACTGGGGAGTAAATAGAGATGTTAGATGGGATTGAAATTTTTGTTATTCAATTGTAGAACCCTATCTAATTCACCCAAACAATGGCGACTCTATTGGGGAGAAGAGATTAAAAAACATTTGTTCATCTATGCTTGAATCTCTGGTGTAAATTGTAAAATCAAATTTCCTAGTTATGCAGCCCATCCAAGTTACAATAAAAATGGTGACTCTATTGGGGATGAAATGTGAAAGAACTTATGATTTACAACAAATTTTATAGCGAGATACTCCTTGCTTTGTTGAATTAGTCCCAAGCCATGTTTCTATTTAGAGTCATGTTTTTATTTTGAAAGTTTCCAGCTCCTTGTCAAGTGATTCAATTCTTATATATGTTTCTTGATAATTTGATTTTATATTTCAATGTAAGTTTGCCCAGATCTATCATTTAGAAGTTGTTTCCTATTATCTCACTAGTTATGAGTGGTGACTTTGAGATCTATGCACCAGTTGTATTGTTGAAGTAAATAAATAAAGGACTTGCAGTAGAGAGAAAGAATATTTGAGCTCTTATAACAAAGTACTTGGTCAAGGAAGGAATACATATGAGGTGATGTTGTTGGATATGGTGGTGTTGTTGTGTTGTTGATGGTTTTTGAGAAAGTGTGAGTTGAAAAGAAGTTTCAGTTGTCAAATACTTGTCCTCTTCAGAGAGGTGGAAATTCTAAAAAAGAATCTAGTGAAGGTGTGATGCAAGCTTGAGATCTACAAATTTTTCTATCCAACAAGCTGATTTGCGGCCACAACACTTCCAGGTATTTTAATTTTACGAGAAATTGTTTTCCATGAAAGTCAATTCGTAAAGATTTTTTTCCCTGTTAAGTGATTTCAACAGTAGAAAAGGGATGGTAGTGAGAGTTAGATACTTCTAAGATATATTTTTCAGCTTATGCATTATAAGTGTTGAAGTATGTTTGAGTTGTGTTGAGATAGAGAAATAAGTTTCCCACTACAAAGTATAACTCTACAAATTGTATAAGTGGGTATGGTTTAAATGTAAATGTGAAATACCAAGTATGATTTAGATAATAGGAAACCCATGTCAAGTCCTTGTAGTATTTTTTCTATAGAAAAATATATGCTATTATGTTTTGAAGGTTATCCAAATATTGTCCTACTAAAGTTAGGAAGAATTTGCAAAAGTTTAATGGTGATGGATCAGATTCAACATGTAAACATTTGGATGAATTTTCTAATCTAATGGGTAATTTTGAAATATATCATGAGGATGTTGTCATGAATTTTTTGGTTCAAAATCTAACAAAAGATGCAAGGGAGTGGTTCTTATTATTATCAGCATGTTCAATTTCTTCTTGGGAAGAGTTGTGTGCAAGTTTCATCAAGCAATTTGGTGGAAGAATCAATCCAAGTGTGACAATAAGAAGATTCATAGACATTAAGTTAGAGAAAGGTGAGTTAGTTTCTTCTTTTAATGTCATATTTGTAAAGGAATTTAATCATATTATAGGAAGATATAGACCCAATGCTGAAGATTGTTTGGTTTTCTAGTGGAGTGTATTTGACGAGGAGATGAGATTATTTTTGAGAAAGAGAGAGCCTAAGACATTGGGATAGACTTCTATGACAATAGTGGATTTGAGAATGATTTGAAATATGGAATGGTGATAAGATTTCTATATGTTAATGTTTTCTATCATAAACCAATAAATATTGAAGATGGGCATGAAGTAAGAAATGAAAAAAAGTACCAAATCATTGATGTCTCTACTGATTATATTAGCCATGTTTTTATTCATGATGCAAATAATAATATGAGAGAAGAGTGCTAGTTGAAAACAACAATTATTCCTCATGTTTATGGTGAAGAGGTTAGTAAAAAAATATAGTAATAATGATGATGTAGAGATGGAAATGATTTCTATTGTCACACCACGCAATGAAGTTACTAGTTATTCTAGCAAGGAGGAATTTGGGACTGTTCATTCATAGTCATATGATTCAATTTGTGAAGTTGAATGTATGCACAAAGATAAATCAAAAAGTTCAGCTTCTTCCTAGCCAAGTGAGTTTATGGTAATGTATGGTGATGATTGTTTAAGATATGGGGATGCATTACTTAATGGTTGTAGCATTTACACACTTCCTAATAGATAAGTGATGATGCATACTTGTTTGATTATGATTATTATGACATGTGTGATTGGAAGAACCTGGGAAATTGCAAATATAGAAGTACTTTTCATCCCATTGATGCTTATGTATGTGGAAAATGGGTATGAAATAGTGTTTTCAGGTTGCTGGTCACATATGTTGATGAAAATAAGACTTTTGACAAAGGAAAGTATTGGTATTTCATTTTTTGTGGCCGAGGGCCACCAAATGAAAGTCGGGTCTGATATTTTTCTTGTAGAAGAATAAGCTCAATGGAAGGTGTGTGGTCTTCTATACCTAGAGATATGAGATCTTTCTATGGATACAAGAGGCATACATCCCCAAAAAAGAGCCATTGTTGGTACTCACAAATTCTTTAGATTACCATGTTAAAATTTGTGGTGGAGTCCTTTTGTGCACTTAATTGAAGATTCCTTTTTTTGGAATTCATTATCAAAATATCCCATGATTTTCATGTTTCATCACTTGAAAGGTATGTTACCTTTATTGAATACATCTCACATGTCCATTTCGATCCCCACACTCATAGATTGAGTGGTTTTGTAAAGTGCATGTTTTAGGTAGTTTTTCAATTTGGATTTTTTCCCATTGTGTAGAAAGGGTGAACAGGCCCACTTTGTGAGTCTTTATCTTGAGCCTTGTTGAGTTTCATGAGATCCTAGTTATTTCCTTGTATTGTCCCTATGAGAGTGAACTTATGTCCCAAGTGTTAGATCATGAAGTGATCATTTTGAGTTTGCGCAAAAAAAATTGTTAAAAAGGCTGAGAAACATTCAAGAAAAATATAATTGGCAAGTGTAAAGTTGTTTACATAAAAAATTTCCAGCATTTTCTAATTCTTTGTTTCATAATGAAAAATGGAGATGAATGAATGGAATATGTTTGACAGAAATGTTAGGGAACATGATGTTTCTTGTGGCTTATTTTTATTTTGAGCTTAAGGGAGTTTTCCCACATTGATGGTACACGAGAAAGAATCTATGTTTTTATATACGAGTGTGCACAAAGTAAGTGCCAAAAAGGAAGGCACCTTTTGGTAGGATATGCACATACACACAAGTGTATAGCTAGGTGGCTGACTAGGAAATTTTGTGGGCTCATGTCTAGGTGGAAGCTCACAGGGTGAATTAGAGGGTGTCACATGGTATATATTTCAAGGTAGCATGGTAGGTTTGAGTAGACATATGGAATATTCCCGTGATCTCACAGTCGATGCTGATGAGGACAAAGAAGTTTTGCAGGATCGTGAGAGGTTGACACATGGTAGGTGTAGGTCAAAGTGAATGGTGGGCCCAGAGTAACAAATGAAAAAATTTGTGATCCCCTCATCCTAGTCAACCATATGTTGATGTTAGCACAAGATCACAGGGTGATGCCATGTGGTAGGGAGACCAATGTGCAGGCAAGGTAGTGGCCGACTGGGATGTTGAGGTTTTGTATAGGTAGACTAGTGGAAAAATCAAGATCTATCATGTGGCAGTTAGGGGGGTGTGGACCAAAGTTGACCAGTGTTGATCGGGTTGGAACTTGAGCAGGAAAATTGGAAAATGAGTTAGGGTTGCATAATAAATGAATGAAAGAATAAAATTAGGGGTCACATATAAAGAAAAGGCATGGGCCTATAGTAATAGAGGCTATTATTAAAACTAATTGGAAATATGCACACACATAATGAAAATAAAAAAGGGGATTTTTCTAAACCCACATCGAATGCAACAAGAAATTTATATTGGGTTTATCTGAAGATTTCACTATAGACATTTTATAGGGTATTGTTGAAAATATTTGTGGGGCCAGTTTTATCTAGTTGAAAGAGGATTTTAGTGGGTTATTTTGTGTGAGAAATAGTTTGAATGTGGAAATGAATGAGACAAACAAATACAGTTGCAATGAGAGGAGAGAGGTGGTTTTTCAACAAATTGGAGAAGATTGATGATGGAAAAATGGAAGTATTAGATGAATCAAAATTTATTCTTCTTCTTATATATTCTTTTCTTTTCTCTTTTTTGAGGGTTCCCATTTGGGTCCCAAGTTCCAGTTCCAGGTTTTGGAGTTGTTCCAATCTTGGTGGTTCTAGTAGAAAGTTTTCTATGGGTTTTGGGAAGCATTGTAAATCTTCCATGGAGTACTTTTAATGAATTTGGGTGGACTCTTTTGTAGTTTTAAGTTTTTAGTTGTATTTATATTATATGACAGAGATATCATAGAGTTTTATTTGAAATATAATTCTAGTTTATATCTCTCTAGTGTACAAATCAGTTAAGATTTAAATGGAATAAAACAAAAGGTTATTCTCATTTAGTGTCTTGTTGTAAGATATGTGACTTTATTTTCATAGTTTGATCTAATGGCAGATTTACTGGGTTTGTGGAGGGGTTTTTATAAGTGGGATGGGTGGGGATTTTTGTTAAAGAATATTATAAGACAATGTTCCTAGATAATATTCTATTTTTGAAAATCTGTTGTATAATATTTTACTTCTTATTACTCAAATGCCGAATAGGATAAGGTATTGATCTCAGTTGTTGTGGTTTTTTATAAATGTTTTGTTGTTCAGATTCATGTTGTTCTTGCTGTAAAAAAATGTTAAAATCACATAATATCTTTTAGTATGATTTTGTTGTTGTCTTGCCCAAATCTCATGCTCCATTTAGGTCAACATTCAATAGATAATTAGCCATTATCTAGTATCTCCTTGTTATGTTAATTGCCTTATATGAGATTTTTTGCTTTATGTGAATGTTAGTTATGGGTATAGTGTGTGTATTTAATGGAATTAAGGTCTATCCATCTTGGTTTTGTAGAGCCTAAAGTGAAAAAGGTATTGTTAGATCCTTTTCAGTTGGTCCAAGTCTCATAGATTTCTAATTATTGGAGTTGGCTTCTCCATAGGGAATTGATTGATCAACTTGGTAGTTTTTTTGTAGTGTAAACCCTTTTCAAGAACTAACACATCTCATAATGTAGATAATCACTAAATAATAACAAGAGTCTAACTCCAATCAAAATAACATGGAAATAAATGCAACCATGGGAAGCACTACAATGCTCCTAGACAAAACATGCGAGGTAGAAATTTTTTTGTGAGTGGAACTCACAAAATAGAGTTAGGTAGTTGGAATACCCTTTCAAGTTTCTATTAAACTAGAATGAACTCCATCAATGTGTCAAAGAGGTAAAATCAGGCTCCTCGAGCTCCTGTACCAAATAAATTATATCCCCCCTCTCTCCATCACGGGCTCCAAACCATCATAAAGTGACAACCTCTAGAAAATCTCATCATAAGTGTCATTTACCACCTCCACACACACATGCAACCTTTGAACACCAATTTTCAATAGGAAAAATCCATGTATCTACTATCTCAACTTGTACATCTATAGCCACAACATTTATTTCATCATCTTTTGCTATGATTACAACTTATTCAAATAACACATCTTTTTTCTCACTCAATCATTCAATATTTTTTTATCTCCTCTTCAAGTGACACATCACTCTCTTTATTCACTACTACTATTGTGACATCCTTACTCATTGAAAACAATTCACCATCCTCATCAGGATATCATTCAATATTTGGGGCAACCTCTATGTTTTGAACTTCTTCTTCCAAAACATTAATCTCATGTTCATCCAATACATCCAAATCCTCCAAAGGACACCCATTCACCAATAAATGGTCTTCTACAACCATTTACTATTCTCTTTTATCCTCTTTGTTTATGCAGTATGTTCTTATTTCTTTCTATTTTTTCATCTTTTACCTTATCTCCTGCAAGACTTATTATCTTATCTTTTGTGCTTCTCTCTCAAATGCATCTATCAATATCTTATTGCTCCCCTTTTCTAAGATAGAGATCATCAAAATCCATTTGATTACAAACTACTTCTTCCTCTTTCTTTTCTCCATCAATGACTTTGATTCTTTCCAAATCTTACTATTGCAAGACTACTCCACACATACACTATCACTTGAGCTCATCTCATACTTTCACTACTTTTCTCTCATTTTGTAGCTTTTCCCCTATATCTCTTGATTTCTAAATATTTCCACACACCTCAAAAATCCTCTCAAAGCCTTTAGACAACTCAACCACTTCACCTCTACCTGCAAGTCCTGACACAATTTTCTTCACATTTGTTTCTCTTCTTATGAACTTAGGAACATCAGCTTTGATATCAATTAGTGCATGAAGAAATAAATCTTTCCTTCAACATTGAAACTCAAATACAAACATCATAGATTGTAGGAAAAATGAAAAATAATCTCATACATTCAACATTCGTATTTACTTATGAAAACACAAATACAATAAAAACTTCAATAGCTTCACGTGTTCCTATTTATCTTCCCCTCTACCTTGTTAAAAACTATGCAACCTATTTATCTATGTTTTTGTATCCTTCTATGTTCTCTTTACTTTCTCTTTTATTCCCACCATAACTTCATGTCTCATAGTGTGCATTGATTCCTGCAAACTTCAAACAGTCCAAAAGTTTTTTTCTCCTACCTTCTACATTCAACAACCTATCCTCTCTTTTACCTATTCTTATTCTATTTTCTAGGAAACCCTCTTTTTCCCCTTATATCCATATGCATCCCCCCTCTATATCTCATTTTTTTAACATTTTAATATCTCCCAAAAATGCTTCCTTTGACCTTTCGTATTCTCTTCATTCTTTCTCCACATTGAATATAAGAGTTTTTTTGTATTGTTGACAACCTATGATTTTTTCCTCCTATTCCGTGTTGTGCCCAAATAATATTTTTTTATACACTGTTTCTTTGCCTCTTTCACTTCCCTAATTTGTATTTTTTCTTGGGTATGTTACAACTACCCTTGTCTTCCCTATAGAACCTATCTTTTCCATCCTCCCTATCTGCTTCAAAGAAATAGAAACACCTTTCTTGAAGGCACACAAATTTGTAACAAATATGAAACCAACATATTATATATGATGACATTGGTTTGATTAATTATACCAAACAATTCGCATGTGATATCCATGCTGCTATTTTTTTCATGCACACATATGAGGGCATTTAAAACAAACATTTGATGGATGACCATATGTTGCTCCAAAGCTCCTATTTTACTATGGCAAGGAGGATGCTGGACAATGTTGTTGAGTATGGCTTTACACCTACCAGTTATGGCTGCATAAAAATTACAACAAATAGTATTATGTTTCTACAATTTTCTTTACCATGGAATGTAACAATTTGTATGACAAGATCCAATATTTTGGGACACAAACAAAGAGATTCTGGATAAACATAACACAACCCCGAAATAGAGAAAACACATATTTTTTTGTCGATGTTGATTTCTTGTTGACCCAGGTGCTCCCCCACTGCCTAAAATGGTTTATTTATACATCGATATGTGTTTCATCCCCTTTATATAAAGTGATTTATGTGGTACATAGAATTTGAAGGCCATATTTACTTAGTAGATATGCCCACCATCATAGAGTGTACTATAATTCATAGTATCTAATATTTGAAGGTAAATGTATATGTATTGTTAGATTTTATTGGTGTAATTACTTAATTATAAATCTTACTTAAGTAATTAGTTTTGTTTACATAATGTAATGTGGGTTAATAGAGTTCACTAGCTTGTATGTGAAAACTAAGAAGCTAGATCTATTTTTTCTTTAATTATGTTGGAAGGGGAGTGATTTGATTGGCTCAATATTTTGGGGAAAAATTTGATTCAATTTTCCTTCATGATGACTTAAAAATGATATTGCATTTATTGAAGATGAATGTGAAAGATAGGGCTGAATATTGGAAAAAACAAAAAAAAATTTATACATAATTATAGAAATAGAAAATGCAAACAACAACAATAGTGTTAGTTTCAGATGTTGGTGGTATTGTTGTCATTGATGTCAAAACCTTCATACCAACATCTTGGTAGTATAGATTGGTTGATGACTGTTTTGGTTGTGTACTTGTTTGATGATGGTAAAGTATCAAAAGTATCGATAATATGCATAATAGGTTTAGCACATGCAGTTTTGGTGCTCTATGATAGGTGTACTTGGTTCTACTAAAGAATTACATGTTTTGGCACACTTGTGTTCTTTTGGTAATCAATGGTGCATGGTGTCTTCTATTGATTACTATTGGTATCTAGAATTTTATGTAGTTCATTAGTTGGTTGTTGATATCATATTCTTGACATGTTCTATCTAATTTCATCTACCAGTGGGTTTAGAAGTTCTAGTGATCGAGACAAGGTCTTGGTTGTGGTGTTATGATAGTTTTGGTAAATATAACATGCACTTTAAAAATATTAAGTGCAACCTATATTTTTTCCTAGTGTAGCATTTTGTAAAGTTTTTCTTTAAGTGTGTCCTAGATTTAGGATCCATGGTAGTGAATTAAATGTAATTGTAATATCTTTTGATTTGAGGCCCACCCATTCTTCCAGTATGAATAAGATGTGTATGATCAAATATCTATATAAATAAAGAAAACCTTTTGTATCTGATGTAGGTGAATGAGAGAGTGAATGTGGAAGAAGATAAATGAGCAATAAAATAATTTTTTGAGTGATTTATTGATGGTGATGTGTGCAAGATGAAGATAAGTGTGGAGGACTATTGAGAGATCAAGAAGGTTTGCATACAAATTTGTAGTGGATTAGATAGTGGTATATAGAGACAAGATCAACAATCACAACTATTGTTAGATGTGGTAACTGAGCTTATTTTTTGATCTATTTCATGCATATTCAAATACAATCTTATTAGTTCATACATTTTCTATAAAACATATCTTTTGTATAAGGGTAGTTAGCCCGATTGGAAATGAACCAACCATAGTGAGCAACATGTGATGAGAAAAATGATAGTGAGCCTTTGTAAAAATCACCTTAACTACTGTCACCTTAACCTATGTTTCATTTCATGAGAATTAGATTCTCCATGGTTTTTAATAGTTTGGGTTTCCACATAAATTCTAGTGTTCTTTGTGTTGGTGGTTTTGTTCTTTCATGTTTACATCTGTTATAATTTCTTGATGTGGTTACTGGTATAAAAAATTTAATATTGATATAACAGTTATTGTCATTTATATGGTTTGTGCATTTATCGACAGGGAAAATTTTTTAGAAAGTGTTTATGAATAACGGACTCACCCCCCTCCTTTAGTTATTTATCTTTTTCAACAATTGGTATTAGAGCTTGGTCCCTTGTAGATAGAGCTTAACTCCTTGAGGGAGATCTTAGTTGTTTGAATATATGGAAGGTGGATACTATGTTGATGAGGATTGGTAGATCATGATGAGTGACATTGAGAGTACTAAATAAAAGAATGAGGAGTTGAAAGAAAACCTAAAGGAAGAAAATGCATGTATCAAAAAGTTGAGGGATCGGATCCAAAATTTCAAAGAAAGGCATAAGGATATTAGTTGAGAATTGAAGGAATTAAAAGAAAAAATAAAAAACCTAAAACAAGAAGTAAAAGAATCAAAGGAAAAGGAAGAAGACCTAGAGATGATTCTGAATGACAAGGAAATCACTATGGAATTCATCAGATATGGGTTGAAGCATAGAATGAAAGGAATTAGAAAGATCAAGGAAGAACAAGAAATTGTAATGGAGGAATGGAAGAAATATGAGGAGAATCTAAAGAATATCATCAAAATGTAGTCAGATAAAAATAAGAGGCTAGCTCAGGAATTGAAGAATTTGAGATATGAAGAAAAATTATGTGAAAGAAGTACAATTTTGTATTAGTTATTATCCATGAAAAAGAGTGACAAAGATAAATAAGGATTAGGGTTTGTCAATGAATGTTCAAATTAGAAGGAAAAATACAAAGAGAAGATGATTGAAGATGAATCAAAGGATGAAGTGACAAGCAATGTCTGAAATTAGAACACGTCTACAAGAAGGCCTCTAGTAACACAACTGAATGCTCAAATGTACTTATATTTTAATGATTATTGTCATATTCACAAGAAATTTTGAAATAAGGCAATTGATTGTAAGATGAGAAAGAAAGATAAAGCTTAATGCTTTAATTGTCATAATTTTGGTCATAAAGAAATTTATTGCAAAATTCAAGTTTCAAGTTAGGATAAGAAGAGTGTAGTGAATAATATCTTTCATGGAAATTTCTATGTATGTCATAACTATGATCACAAGGATAGTCAATGTAGATCTACAGTTTAGTCTATGAGATATGGTAGGAGGACTATTAATTATTTCAAATATGGTCAAAATGGTCATTATGGTAACACATGTAGATCTGGTAGTGCTCCAATAAATGTTGGAGACAATCATGATATTTCAATTTCAAATGAATCTCATAAGAGTAACATGACATGGAAGAAGAAGGATGTTACTGATGTAGAAAGCCCTACGGTACTGGATCTTGGTACTACCTCTACCGAAAAATTGTAGTGAATG
Organism: Chamaecyparis obtusa; assembly: GCA_027943335.1. Taxonomy (NCBI): domain Eukaryota; kingdom Viridiplantae; phylum Streptophyta; class Pinopsida; order Cupressales; family Cupressaceae; genus Chamaecyparis; species Chamaecyparis obtusa. The sequence goes on from BSBK01003739.1 coordinate 1,953,845, forward strand.
ATTTGGATAACAGGGAGTATTAACATGCTAAATCACACACTTCCATTTCTCTAAGGAAATATTGATAGCAACTATCTTATCTCCAATATGTTAGATGGTCATATACTAATTGAATTTATTGATTGGTTGATTGATGTGTATAGTGCAACTAGATTGCATCAACAATAATTAATTTTTGACAATAAATTCAATTATGATGGTTCATGGCTTTAAAGGTTGAATTTTAAAATCATTTGGTACTATAGAAAGAAGAGAAATATGAGAATTTGTAGAGATAGCTTAAGGATAAATTTTTTGAGTGGAGCCTAAATTGATTGTTCAAAGTGTTGGTGCATTTGTGACAAATAAAATGATGAAGGATAAGATTGAGGAATTTTATCATGGAAGAGTCAAGAAGATGGAGAATGGTTTGTTCGCGGAATTATTATAGAGAATTCAAAATCTTGGTTTGGATATATGATGAGAATTACATTGGTGCATTGATAAGGAATTCATTATGTTTTTGATGAGTCATTTTAAGGATGGAAACCTAATATTGGATAAGCCCTATCAAGTGAAAAAGAAAAAAATTGAAGATATTATCGGATAGTGTAGCATTGGAGATGTACCATGAAAGAAATCAATTAGTTACAATGAGGTGAAGAAGTTGACTTCTATTGAGAATGATCAACGTGTGTTCCAAAATTATACCATTGTTGATATGGTGGTGATGTATGTTGTCTATGGAATTTCATATAAAATTTAATTTCAAAATTGTGATGGTTCAACTTCAGCTATGGCTATTTATATTTATCATAAGATGATTAGGGAGAATGTTCAGTTTGATTTATGAAAGATGTCAGAAAATTTCCTTGAGAATGTGAAGATGATTATTGAGGAAGGTTTTGCATTTAGATTTAGTTCATTGGTGATGTTCTTAATATTTAATTTCATGAGATCATTACTTGGTAAAGAGAATGTAGAGTGGAGGACCGACATCCTTGTCAATAAATAGATTTGTAGATATCTAGGGTCTTTGGAAAATTGTGTAGATGCTTGTAAGGCATATTTCATGTCTTTATAAATTAGTGTTAGTTCATGTTTTATGGTTACTGGAGTTATACTAGCAACTCATGATGAGGAGGGTTCCTCCTTGGATCAAAAGAGATTAGATGTTGTTGTCAGTGTTTCCTCTCCGAAACCTAAGAAGAGGAAAATAAGTGATAAAGGGAAGGATATTGTTATCATTTCGAAGGATGAAGAAGATGGATAATATAGATGAGGAAATAGTAGAAAATAAATAAAAGAGAAAGAAGAGGTGGATACAGATGTTTTTTCTATGATATAATTTGATTCTATGGATTCTACTGAGGTCCAGACTTTGTTGGAAGATGGTGATTTTGATAGAATTAGTGAAATTTAGATAGGTTGTTCATTGGTGAACAAGACCATTGATAGAATTGCTGACTAATCATTTGATTAGTAAAAGGATCACAATATATAGTGTGTTTGGTATGTTACCATCTTAATGAGTCAACAATATTGAGAATAATTTATTGTAGTATGGTGCATATTTCAGTGTGGTCAAGAGGTCTTTAGAGAAGAAATGTACAAATGTAAATCAGAAAATTGCTAGAGCTATCGATGAAACAAAAGATTGTGTAGGAAATTGTAGATATACGCAGGTACCATCTTTGGTGGCTTGTCACTGTGGACAATTTCATAGGAAAATGTGAAGTGATTGAGAAGGAATTATGAGTTGGGAAAAGAGATATGTTGTCTTCAAGGATAAGGATGGAAAATAAAGGATTGGAGTTGGTGAGCTTTAAGTGGAGTTGTTTCTATTGTAGAGACAGGGGGAAGATTTGATAAAAAAAATTTGGGTAGTGAAGGACATGATCGAGGTCTAGTTGAAGCATGTTATTTTTGTCCTTGTTGATGCAAAATATTATAACAGATAGTTTCAGTCTTTAAAATGGAGTAAATATTTTGAAAAGTTGGTTGAGTATGAAAGTTTGAGTGCCCAACTGAGGGCTACTATTATTGAGTGGAAGAAGGAGATTCAAGTTTTGAAGGAAAGATATAGTAAGGTCTTTTTAGAAAAAAAATATTGTATTTATTTGTTTTTTTGGCCCTTTTCCATTGTGGAAAAAAGGAGGAGAAAAATACAAGAATAAAAACATGATATGAAGCATCTACTTAGGGGGATTTTTTGGATGTGAGTTTTGGTTTTTGTATTTTTGGTATTTTTTCATCAATGCCAAATGGGGAGATTATTCTATTCATTTTTTGCTACAATTGTTGTCATTGATGCCAAAACCTTCATACCAACATCTTGGTAGTATCATTCAGTTTTTGGAAGTTTTAGTTGTGTACCTTTTGGTTGTTGGTAAAGTATCAGAAGCATTTTTTATATGCAGAACAAATTTTAGTATGCATAGTTTTGGTGCTCTATGATAGGTTTACTTGATTCTACTAAAGGATTACATATTTTGGTACACTTGTGTTCTTTTAATAATCAGTGGTGTTGTTAGAATTAGGAGAGATAGGTACTGAGAGGGGAGGGGTGAATCAGTGCCTTCAAAAATTTACTTGTAAAACCTTTCTGATCTAAAACTGAATAATGTGATAACTGATCAAAATAACTTGAATACAATTGTATAAATCAATCATCTAGTTAACTTAAGAAAGTAAACAACATGAAATCAAAATGACAATCACATAACACAAGTATTTTGGTAACGCAGAAACCCTTGTAAGAAGGTAAAAATTGCGGTGGGGATGACACCCACAAATTCTTCACTACTGCAGATAGAAAAGGTTTTCCTGTTAAAGCTACAAGTTTTGATCACTTCTGGTGATCTTACCCTCTTAGGAGTAACATATTAGATCAGCTAGATCTACCTAGTTATAGGATTTAAACAACACTAATGAAGTGTGTACTCAGTTAAGAGATTTACATAAGACTGTTAAGTCTACTCTGTTAAGAGATTTATCAAAAACTATATCACAATTATAAGAAAGTAATAGGTAATTATCTGCTAGTTGACAACTTAATTGTTTGAAACAGATCTATAAGTGCTCATCAGAATATCACTGTATCTGTGATGGTTTTCTACTCTGTTCTGCTCGGTAGCCTTCTTTGATTCTACTCAATCTAATATCCTTTGTGCTCTGTTCTACTCGGTAAACTGATTGTCTTGAAGATAGGCAATTTCTTCAAGTGCTCCATGATTCATATATATTAGTTCACCCAACCTCTTAAAAATGGTGCGAACAAACAAAATATATAGTGTTTTGTTTTGCCGCCTTAGCAAAAATTAGGTTACAAAAATAATCATAACCCTAAGATCTACGGTGCAAAATAACCTAGATCAACTATTACAATAAGATAAACATTACATTTAATGAGTATCTATTTACAATAAATGCTCCTTGATCTTGGTAAACCATTTTACGATCTTTTGTAACCATTTGCATAGAATAATGTGCCATTTTAGATTACTATGCTATTTTATGTGATCATCAGTAAACACTATATAATCTGCTCAGTGTATACTGTGATGCTCAGTGTTTACTGACCGTCGGTGTCGATGTCCTTGGTGCTCGGTTAACTGTGTGATGCTCGGTGTAAAGGCTTTACCAACTACTTTGTCTTACTTCTGGTTACCGACCAACTCAATATAAGTAACCGATTGACCTGTTTACTATACTTTGATACTAATGACAACCTTAAATGGTCAATAGAGATTAACAATCTCCCCCTTTGGCTTTAGTATCAAAACTTTGAATGTATATAGACAAAATGTTTCTATATATTCCTCATGTCTCCACCATATACATAACCACAACAAAAAATTTCTAAGTATAGAGTACTCCCCCTCGATGCATGCTCTCGGTAGTATGTAATATATCAAAGTATACTTATTTGGCATATACATGTTTTCCCCCTTTTTGATAATAATTCCAAATGCAAAAATATATATAGTGTATACTTACATCTTATCAAAAATGTGTGGATGGGTTTTCTGTACAAACTCCAAGAGGTTGTCCCATTCCTCTTTCAAGTTGGTAAGAGCAATATGGTCAAGACCGACTTGTGCATGCATGTCAAAGATATTATCCAACACCAAAATCTCTGGTGTTGCCACAAGTTGTTCAGCTTTGACAATGTGTGCTTCAAAAATTTTCAGGTAAGGAGTGAGTTCTTTTTGTAACTCTGTAACCTGATCGGTGATGTGTGCTTCTTGTTTCCTTAAGTCTACTATCAACCGCCAGAGTTCCTGAATTCAGTTAATATGCTTCAAGAAAGTAGTTGGCTCAATGATAGCTACTTGTGTACTCAACTGTATCTCTGCTTCTAAAACTTTTATCTTTTCACTGACTTCTACAGTGAAGGTGTCTGAAGTACAAAGCTTGATTAGAAGTTGACAGATTATCTAGGTGATAGATTTTACCTCGGTAATGACCTTAGATAATTTTACCTTGTTCAGTGCCACTTCTATGCTAATCCTTTCTGCCAATTTGTTCTGAATCTTTGATTCTGCCCGTTCTTCAATTCTTTTGTCTGCATATATATCAGGGGCATTGATTTTGTCAGCAAGTGTGGCAAGTTGATCTAAGATGGGAGTATTCTCATCAATATTTGTTTCCAGTAATATCTATTGTAGAATATCCCACACATCATTTAACACTTCTTTACATTTGTGTTCTTGCCTTAACTTTTCTTGTGCCACTTTCCTTGAACATAATTCCCCATATCTACTTAGTTCCTCGGGGCTTAGGGTTCTGGGGTCACATTCTGGTATAATTATAACTTCATCAATGGTGACCAACCCTTTATCTTTCTTCTTCTTCTTCTTTTGGGCAAGAGGTGACTTCTTCTCACTTATGACAATAGCTTTTTCTTCACTTTTTAGAGTATCTTTCCTAGTTGACACTGTATCATACTTCTTCTACTCCTTGGTAGATGGTGTGGGAGTCTTAATTATAGTGTCAAGTGGGTTCACCTCGGTTGACTTTGTTTCTTCTGGTTCCTTTGTTTTTGTAGACTATGCCTCTATTTTGTTAGGCTCATTTGTATCTACAAGTTGCTTGGGTGCTTGAATCTCAGTTGTATCTTTATTTGGCACAGGATGAGACACATCAGGTTGTACTTGTGAAATTATTTCAACTACCTCTACAAGTATAGGTAGTTCACCCAGTAGAGATCTGAACACACTATCAGTGTCTAGTGCTTCATCTTTGTATGGTGCAATTGTCACATCTTCATCATCCTCATCATCAGGATCACCGTTAGTGATTTCCTCAATGAGTGCATCATCATCAGTTTTCTTTTGCAAGTGGATCTTAACTTGATCTGGTGCATCCTATGAAATTTTGATTTCTTCCTTTTGTTCGATGATATCAATTACCTCGATAATTGATATACCAGTGTCTTCTATTTTCTTACCTTTGTTATCATCAATGAAAATACCTTTATCTTTTGAACTGTGTCTCTTCTTAGACAGTTTTAGGAATGCTTCCTGTTCAACTTTCTCTTCTGCTTTCAAAATTGATGTCCATAGAGAATCAAATATGACATCCATATCATCCACATTCTCATCCATGATCTGCATAGCTCTATTCTTGACTAGAAATCTAGCCTAATACTGTGTCATATATTCACTTACCACAGCATAGCTAAAGTGTGAGGCTGCACGACTTAGTGACCAATCTCTTATCCTTTTCTCTGTATCTAGTGCAATAGCCCATCTCTCACTTATTTTGTCATCAAGTTCCTTTGGCAATTGACATGCGAATTCCATTAGTACTCTCTTGAATTTGATCATCATCTAGACGATAGCATGTTCTATCTTTGTTTTGTCCTCAATTGACATTTTTTCAAATTTACCTATGTCTGGATTTGTAAGATTTCCATTCTCAATTATATCTTCAATTATTTCTTCTATAGTACTTTCCCTGTTACAAACTAACTTGAATTGATTAGGATCATTTTCAGTTTCTGTATCCTCTAGATCTTCCTTATTTCTTATGTATTTCCTCTTTTTCTTTGGTGTCTCAGCTACTTTCTTGGTCTTTCTCTTAACATATTTCTTGGTCGGTGTAGCTACTCTTCTTTTTGCTACTTTTACTACTTCTACTTGCTCGGTGGATTGTGTAGCAGTTGACAACTATGTCTTCATTCCTTTAGGTTCTGGTAGCTACATTTCTTGTTCATCATTGGTGGGAGGAACTGGTGTGTGATCCTTTTCTTTGTCTAATTCAGTCTCCTCGCTATCATAGGGCTTGTCAACCAACTATAACTGACCTTCGGTTTCTTCTTTAACCGGTGACTCCTTAGGTGAGTCAGATACATTTCCATATTTTTCTGAGAGATCTTTTCTCATTTTCTTTTCCCTTCTTGACACTTTACCGATCTCTATGTCTGTTGTGATTCTAGACTTAGCTTCCTCATATACACCAAACCTACTGGCAGTGATGTCTATCGGTAATTCTAGCAATGCATTGATAGATTTCAGAGAGAAATCATGATTCATTTCATATCCCATCGGTGCTAGCCATTTAGTTCTTGGTTCTACTGCCTTTATCATTGAGTGGTTTGTGCTAACTACAAAGCATATATCATCTTCAAATTTACTCACTAAATCCCTTGGAATTCTACTCCTTTGTTGCATTTTTATTTGAAATTCCTTGAAATATGCATTGAATTCCTTATTCAGATTGTCTCCTAGACTTTTCATCATTTCACCGATTTGAGCAGTTATCGGTTTGTCTGATTGCTAGTTTACTTTACCGATACCCAATACATATTTTTGCAAATGGAAAAATGTACAAACAAGTAGTGATCCGTACTTACATGTATTAGACTTCTTTTCTTTTATTGTCTTCATATTGTCATGCATTTGGTGTAGCAGTAGCTCGACAAGATCAACTTGGTGATCTTTCTTCACAATTTTGTAAGCCATGTCCACGGCATTGCAGGGTACACTATTTGGTCTGCTAGATTGGAATATCTTGTACCCGATGACATGAGCTATGAATTTTACTGTTGGATCTTTAATAGTTGATATTTTCAGTGCCCTACCATCTCATTGAGCTTCAGTGTTCTTTTCTATGTCGGAATGAGATGAACTTCGAAAGGCTTTGGCTTTGTCGGTTGTAGGGTACCCAGTAACCCTACTGATAATCTTCTTAGTGACCTCAACAGGTTTATCTAACCAAAATTTTCCATCATGAAATCTTCTTAGCATAATTCTTATCCAGTCATTGTGGAAGGATTGCAGGAAGTATGTGAAACACCATAACCCTAACTCCTCAATCTTCTTGTATTCGGATTTAATCTTACCATCCGGTCCACAGAATTGCTGATAAGCTACAATGGTCTCAAAATCACATACTTCACTGATCTTGCAGTGAATATAGGCCCTAACATCTTCTGTTAACAAAACCCTATCTGGAATACTAGAAAATGCACCCATATCATCTGTTTGTGCTGTGACCTTGGGATGAGGTTTGAATTTCTCCTCGGAAAAATGTTCCCTAACAATTAATTCTACTTCCTCCTCAATATTCTGAAATTTTCTTGCAATCGATGTCGATGCCATAAATTGTTTCTAGGGTTTCGAAAAACAATAGATAACCAGTGTTCGGTAGGCATATGAACTTACTCATTATCGTCAAAGAATTGTCATCGGTTCGATCTATAGTAGCTTGGAATCTTTTCTGAAAATCTTTAGCTTGAACTCTTCTTTGTAAAATCTCTATTCTTCAAAGTCGCAATGTAACAATGAACTATGTTTCCGCGTATATATAGGCTTTTTGATATTCCCACTCAAACTTTGATGCATTAAATGCGTGACCTAACTTTTGATACGAAATAGCTGTCAGCTTGGTTATGTCTACAGTTTCTTTTGCTCAGTTAACATAAAATTTCTTCATCGGTTTGCACTGTTGTCGGTTAACCTTGTATAGTGATTACCGATGGGTAACCAACTCACATTTCTTCTTTTACCGACTATGTGACATTAGTAAACTTATAACACATAAACCGAAGTGCATCTTTATTTATGTAGATTTGGTATTTATACATCGTATATAAGGAACTGTATATAAAATGTGATCATTTAAAATGTCAGTTCCATACATACCTTTGTCATCTTAAGTGGAGGTACCGATGTCACCCAATCTAGTGGACGAGGTTTCACCGATAGTGTTACTTGACTCAGCATTCTCATTAGATGCCTTCTTCCACATTGTTTTCCTTAACTTTGTAATATCTACAATGTTATATCCACTCTCAAATATATGGTTTTCATCAGGTGCTCAGTCTCTGCAGTTCTTGCTTACATGACCGACCTTGTGACAGTGCATACATGCCATTCCTGCATTTGTCCAATTTCTTGATTGTCCAATCTGACTCTTTCTATAACAGTTTTATGCTATATGTCCATACCAACCACATACAATACAATTAGTCCATGTATTATAATCCCAAACATATGAGTTACCTTGTCTCTTTGGTTGATATGGCTTTCGTTGTAGTTTCTCTTTAGGTATCCAGACTTGTTTCATTTTTGCCTTGTAGTCCCTTGCAGTGTGTCCATGCTTATTAAAAGTATAGCATATTTTCTCCCAGTAGTATTATTAGCAATATCATTCTTCTTAGCTCTGCATTCATAAGCTGGATGTCCAAACTTACCACAATAATAACAATATCCATTGAATTTTGGAATGACAGGAGATTTACCTTGTGCTTTGCTTCTACACACATTAGATGTATGTCCTGGTTTTCTACAGTGGTAACATGTCATCACTTTAGGTTTCTGAGTTTGATTATTGTTGACTTTTTAATCTTGTTGTGATGATTCTCCTTCACCAGTGTAGCCTATACCGGTTCTACTTCTGAATCTCCTCTGATTAGTCAGGAAATCATCAATCTTTTTAGAACTGTCCTCAACTAACTTCATCATTTCATTGTGTTTCTTTTGTGTCTTTATTTCATTTCTTATTTTTTCATTATCTTCTCTGAGTATTACAACATCTTCAAGTCTTCTTGATAATTCTCCATTTACTCGGTTCATTTCTTGATTAACTGTCATCATTTGATTTGATACTTGGAAGTGACGATCACTGAGTCTCTGTATTTCACTTTCTTTTGCTTGAAGTTGTTCAGTCATCAATCTTCAGTCTTCAATAGCTAGATTATGATCTTGTTCAATTTGTCTAGCATTGTTCATGATTTCCACCATTCTCACCATTTGAGATTCATGACCAATATGAAGTGCTTTCACTTGCTCAGATAGATGTTGATTCTTTTCAGATAAATCAGAGATTATGCTTTCAGATCTTTCAGAGATGCTTCTAGAGCTTGATCCAATATGATCAAATATTTCATCAATAGGTTCTTCATGATAATTGATTTCATTCAGCTAAATTGCAAGGTTCTTCCTTTCAACTAGTAATTTCTTCAGTTCTTCATTGGCTTGTTTATACTATTCCACAAACATTTGTATTTGTATCTTTTGATTCTCAGTAGTCTTGTCAAGTTTATATCTCTCCATGACTTAGATCTTTACCCTTCAGTGGTTAGACTATTCAAGAAGAGAATTGTGCTTTGATACCAATTGTTGGAATTGGTAGAGATAGGTACTGAGAGGGGAGGGGTGAATCGGTGCCTTCAAAACTTTACTTGTAAAACCTTTCTGATCTAAAACTGAATTTACTGTGATAACCAATCAAAATAACTTGAATACAATTGTATAAATCAATCATCTAGTTAACTTAAGAAAGTAAACAACATGAAATCAATATGACAATCACATAACACAAGTATTTTGGTAATGCAGAAACCCTTGTAAGAAGGTAAAAACTGCAGTGGGGATGACACCCACAAATTCTTTACTACTATAGATAGAAAAGGTTTGCCTATTAAGGCTACAAGTTTTGATCACTTCTGGTGATCTTACCCTGTTAGGAGTAACATATTAGATCAGCTAGATCTACCTAGTTATAGGATTTAAACAACACTAATGAAGTGTGTACTTGGTTAAGAGATTTACATAAGACTGTTAAGTCTACTCTGTTAAGAGATTTATCAAAAAATCTATCACAATTGTAAGAAAGTAATAGGTAATTATCTTCTAGTTGACAACTTAATTGTCTGAAACAGATCTATAAGTTCTCATCAAAATATCACCTTATATGTGATGGTTTTCTACTCTGTTCTACTCGATAGCCTTCTCTGATTTTGCTCAATCTGATATCCTCTGTGCTCTGTTCTGCTCGGTAAACTGATTGTCTTGAAGATAGGCAATTTCTTCAAGTGCTCCGTGATTCATATATATTAGTTCACCCAACCTCTTAAAAATGGTGCGAACAAACAAAATATATAGTGTTCTATTTTGCGGCCTTAGCAAAAATTAGGTTACAAAAATAATCATAACCCTAAGATCTATGGTGCAAAATAACCTAGATCAACTATTACAATAAGATAAACATTACATTTAATGAGTATCTATTTACAATAAATGCTCCTCGATCTTGGTAAACCATTTTATGATCTATTGTAACCGTTTGCATAGAATAATATGACATTTCAGATTACTATGTTATTTTCTATGATCATCGATAAACACTGTATAATATGCTCAGTGTATAATATGATGCTCATTGTTTACTGACCATCAGTGTCAGTGTCGCTAGTGCTCAGTGTAAAGGCTTTACCGAATGCTCTGTCTTACTTCTGGTTACTAACCAACTCAATATAAGTAACCAATCGACCTGTTTACTATACTTTGATACTAATGACAACCTTAAATTCTCAATAGAGATTAATAGGTGCATGGTGTCTCCTATCAATTACTATTGATTTATATGCCTACATCATTCTTCTAAGTTTTCCTAATATCCGGAATTTCTTACAGTTCATTAGTTGGGTGTTGATATCATATTCTAGACATGTTCTATCTAGTTTCATCTATAGAAGGTTTCAAAAGTTTTGGTGATCAAGACATGGTCTTGTTCATGGTATTTTGATAGTTTTGGTAAATGTAATGTGAATTGTAAACTTTTTTATTGTGACCTATATTTGGTCTTTGTGTAGCGTGTTATAAATTTTACTTAAGTGTATCCTAGATTTAGGATCGTTGGTAGTGCATTAAATGCAATTGTAATATATTTTGATTTGAGGCTGACACATTATTTTTGTGTGGTATGATTGGATATGTATATAAATAAAGAAAACCTTTTTTGTCTAATGTATGTGAATGAGAGAGAGGATATTGAAGAAGATAAGTGAATTGTAAAAGAAAATTTTGAGTGAGTTCTTGATGGTGATGTATGTAAGTTGAAGATAAGTGTAGAAGACTATTGAGATATCAAGAAGGGAATTTTTATATAGATTTTTAATGGATTAGACAATGGTATACAGAGAGAAGATTAGCAATCGGATCTACTATTATATCTGGCAACTAAGCTTAAATATTTTTGTAATGCCCCTCTAACCCTAACATGTGATTGACGTACTAAGGGATGCAATTAGAACACTAGGGTTGTTTGAGGGTACATTTTTATTCAAGTGATTGGTTCTAAATGTTTCAGTTTGATCATGGTATATGTATACTTGTAAGATACCTTAACCAAGTGGATGTGATACAATGACTATGTGTTTGATAATATGCTTTCTAATTAGGATCCTGAATATTACTTGGAAAAATATTTCCTATGATCTGTGATGATCCCCTGCATGTATAATGATATTCTTGTAGAATCTATTCTGATGATGATTTACCTTTGTTTATTGCAATTACATGGCTATGATTATCTACATTCTAACAATACTAACAAATCATGTTTTAGTATGAATCATGTTTGATGTTCTTGTAGGATGAGGGGAGGCAATCATAGTCACTTCTACAGGAGATCTACACAATGTCACACTCCCCCTCCTTGTATGTTACTATTTTCCTATATATGTGTGTGTGTGTGTGTGTGTGTGTGTGTGTGTGTGTGTGTGTTCTTGTCTTGGTGATGTAGGGTTGCAGGTACCAGGCAACAACTCCACCTAGCTAAACAAGTTTGAGCGTGCATTTAAAATCCTTGAAAGTTATTTTTTTAGAGGTAGTGCCAAGGTCCCAAAAGTAACTCCTTTTGGCATAAGTTTTCTATTTAGGTGGACCAGTTGACTTGCTTTGACTTTCTTGGACTTGGTGATTTTACACTTTCATTCTTTTGGTTGTATGCTTTTTTCGATCATTTCATTTATTTCTCCTCCTTTTGATGATTCTCAAATGATCTTTTCTATGTTATGTTTCAGGATTTCTTGCTTTGTTAGGAGTTTGTCTTGACTTTTCTTGTTGACTATGGCTGACCTTGTTTGAACTTGTGGTTTTCTCTATGTGTCTTATAGTTGAGTGTTATGGCCTCTTTGGATGATTAGATTTACTTAGAGGCATATGATTTTATTCTATCTCAGTATTATATATTATAGTAAATATAAATACGCAATAATATTAATGTTGTGAGCTATTACTTCCTAATCACATAGATTATAATGTTTTACATTTGGCATATAACTATATAAATATATATATGTACACACACATACACACACACACACACACACACATATATATATATATATGGGTGCACACATATGTGTATATGTATATATAAGTTAAATGTGATTAAATTTGCATGACTATGGATATTGGTTATAGTGTATATTTTGAACTAAGGTAACGTATAGTATTGTTAATAATTAAATAGTACTTAATGTGAGGTATGATATTCTTAAATACTAATTTTTAATAATATAAAACTGACATATTATTTATATCTTCTATGCCACATATTATAAATATGTTTATTAATGATTATAAAATAATTCATTATAGTTATATTTATATACTATATAGTTGTGAGTTTATAATTATATTGAGTTATTTAAGTATGCATTTTAGTTAAGAGTTAGTTGGGGGTTGGTTACCTTTGTAAAATATATTTATATGGATTATCTTTTTCTTTTGGGGGAAGATGGGTTGAAATCTTAAGGAGAGCTTGGTTGTGTTAGGGATAACATTCCACAATACAACTAAGAGGGGGGGTGAATCAGTTGTATGGAAGATTATTAAACTTTAAACTTTAAGTAGTAGTAATATCAGATCCAATGAACACAATAAATCTCAAAACAATAACACAATATTTTGGTGTCAGGGAAACCTTGTTAAAGGTAAAAACCCCAGTGGGAATTAGCCCCCACAAATGATGTACTGGGAGTATAATATCCTTGTTAGAAGCTTTAGCCCTATTAGGAGCTTATTGAAACATTAGAGTACATAGTCCTTGTTAGAGAACATACCCTGTTAGGAGTCAAGTAAAAAAGGGAGGGCTCACTGCCCAAAGAAGGTTAAATCCACCTTTAGAACTCACTGTTCACAACACAAGTGTATATGAAGAAATACACAATCTTTTTGAACTATTCGGTAGAAACTGTCTTTTCTTAATCAGTTCCAATGAAGTCCACCCGTAAACCTCTGCTCTACATATAGAAAACAAAAGCTTGCAGCTTTCACAACCTCTTTAGATCACCTTTTTTCATCCATATATTTTCCAAATAAAAGACCTCCCATTTATACCTTATTACAATTCTCATGATCAGATCGGTCCATAATTCTTTCCTAATTACAAATAATTACATAAAACCTTGCTAAGATACACATGGTATCTAAAACAAGTATACAATGATTACATTACAATATTTAAGGACTGACATCTTTGATTTATGTTTGCTAAGAAAAACACATGCTACATCTCCTAAGTCAGCTTCCAAATAGGTATTCTCCAGAACACACACTACAACTGACGTCACCAAGTATTATGTACCTTGTGCTAACCAATGAACATCCTTCAGTATCTTTTCTATCATCCCTTAATCTTGTATACCTTGAATTCATATCATCTGGAAGATATACCATAAACATAAAGACTAACTCTGTCATTTCTCACTATCATAGTCCAGTGACCAGTCTTCACCAAAAGATTTGTAACTCATCCAATATGAAACATTACATGATGCAATCTTGGATATAAGATCACAACACCTTCCTAAACTCTCATCTAAATTCACAGCATCTAAAACATCTGTATAGTGTCTTTATATTGTGATAACCAACCTATTCTCCTTACAAAAACATATGTTGACATCAGTGACAAAACACAAATGAAAATAGTATGAGTCCCCATTTAGTAACATAGTGATTAAACATATAAAATGTCTCAATCACCTCCCCATGCATTAGCAATATCCAACAATATCCCCCTTTGGCATTGATTTCAACATATGGGAAAATCCATCATCCCAAAGTTATATCAATCCAAAGTTCTAAAACCAAACAATAATACATACAATCTCCCCATATAGTAAGGATTTTCTCATAGCAACACTCCCCCTTTGACAATAATGTAAGAGTGTGCCATGAGTCATCAATTGATTTCCAACATCTTTCTTCCATGATCACTCCCCCTGAGGAGTAGATCCCTGCATCTAGTCCAAAATATGATAAGGCTTTGAAAACCTCTGGACTAATGCATCTTTGCATCATTTAATTCTGACTAGGAGGGGCCTGAACCCCCAACATACCTCTGAGATATTCAAAGGTATCTTTTTGAAGCAACTTTGTGAAGATGTCTACAATTTTCTCTTTTGTACTAATATATTCTAATTTTATTTCCTTCTTTTCCACCTTGTCTCTCAAGAAGTGATATTTGATAGAAATATGTTTGGTTTTAGAGTGCATCACCAGATTCTTTGACATATTCACTATACTGGTGTTATCACAATGGATAACCACTGGCTCATCAAAAGTTATTCTAATATCCTTCATCATTTTCTTCATCCAAATAATTTGAGTGCAGTTAATAGCAGTAGCAACATACTCTGAATCTATAGTAGATTGAGCTATACAATCTTGCTTCTTACTTAGCCATGAAACCAACTTTTTCCCAAGAAAAAATGCACCACCACTAGTACTCTTTCTATCATCAATGTTTCCTACCCAATCATCATCAGTATAAACATGAAGTACAAAAATATCATTCATATCATTCCATAGGCCATATTCAATTGTCCCTTTCAGATATCTAAATATCCTTTTCAAATCAGCTAGGTGTGTCTCCTTTGGCTCTACCTGATATCTAGCCACAATTCCAACAACATTAGTAATATCCAGTCTGGTATGAGTCAGATATTATAATCCTACAACCATTGATTTGTACTTGGTCTAAAATACACACTAAGTCTCATCATTACATGATAGCTTATTACCAGTCATCATGGGTTTTCCTACTGGTTTATAGTCTTCCATTCCAAACTTCTTTAGCATTTCTTTGAGATACTTAGTCTGAGAAATAAAGATACCATTCTCATTCAAAATTATTTGCAGTCCAAGAAAGAATTTCATTTCACCTATCATGGACATTTCAAATTCATTTTCTATTTCCTTAGATAATTTCTTGCATAATTCATCATTGCCTCCAAAGATAATATCATCAATAAAAATTTTAATTATCACAACTCCATCTTCACTAGTTCTTAAATATAAATTGTTGTCAACATTACCTTTTCTAAATCCAAGGTGAAGTAAGTATTTGTCCAACCTTGCATACCAAGCCCTTAGAGCTTGCTTTATTCCATATAGTGCCTTCTTCAACATGCATACCGTGTCTCTATCTTGGGATAGGGGGAATCCATCCTTTTGTTCTATGTATACTTCTTCTTCAAGATCCCCATTCAAGAATGCATATTTCACATCCATCTAATATACCTTGAAGTCTTTATGTGCAGCATAAGCCAAGAAAAATCTCACTACCTCTATTCTAGAAATAGGAGAAAATGTTTCTTCAAAGTCTATGCCTTCTTGCTGTGAATATCCCTTACATACTAGTCTTGCTTTGTTTTCGACAATAATTCCTTCTTCATTCATTTTGTTTTTGAAAACCCATTTTGTTCCAATTTCTTTTTTTTTTAGGTCTAGGAACCAATTCCCAAGTGTTATTATTCTTTATCCAATCTAACTCTTCCTTCATATCATTTATCCAAGATTCATCTCTACATGCTTCATCTGTAGTCTTTGGTTCAACTTGAGAAATCAAACAAATTTCTTCTCTAGATTTTGATCTAGTAATTACTCCTTGATTAGAATCACCAATAATTTGATTTTCAGGATGGTTATTCTTTACATACCTTGGAGTCTTAGGAACCTCAGTAGCCTCACTTGTTTCAACATCACAAGTCTCTTTTTCACATTCTACCTCAACAAGTTCTTCTTCTGCAGCAGCAGTACCCTCTTTGATCTTTGTAATCTGATTACTATCATACATTCTTTCTTGTATTTGAAACTTTTCATCTATCCTTACATTTTTACTTTCAAAAATCTTTCTTAATCTTAGATTGAAACATTTGTAAGCCTTGCTCTTAGTAGAGTAACAAAGAAAAATGCCTTCATCACTTCTAGTATCAAAATTTCCTATCTCATCATCTCTCTTGATATAACACTTAATACAAAATATTCTAAAGTATTTTATAGTAGGAGTATGATCAAACACAATTCATAAGGATTCTTACTTATACATTCTCTGATTTGAATTATGTTCAATGTATACACATTTGTCCCAAGAACCTCTCTCCAATGTACATGAAGTACATTTCCTTCAAGCAACAATTTCTTAGTAGCATCAAGTATAGTCATGTTCCTTCGCTCTGCTATCGCATTCTGTTATGGAGTCCTAGGAGTAGATGTATGTCTCTTTATTCCATGCTCTTCGCAGTATGAATTGAATAAGTTTGAAGTAAACTCTCCACCTCTGTCTGACCTTAGACACTTAATCTTTAAACCTGATTCATTCTCTACTTTTTCTTTGAACAACTTGAATTTATCAAATTCTTCTGATTTTTATTTCAAATAAATAACCCACATCATTCTAGAAAGGTCATCAACAAAAAGTATGAAATACCTTTCACCATAGTATGATCGTGTCCTTGTAGGTCCACATAGATATATATGTACCAAATCCAACTTTCCTTTTGATGTATATGCTTTTCTTTTTTAACTGCTTCTAGTTTATTTTCCCATAACACATTCTCTGCATACAGTGTTAGATGGTTTCACAATCTTTGACAGATCTCTTACTGCATTAGCCATACTTTCCTTCACAATGTTATCAAAATTAACATGAAAAAATATTCTATGCCATAACCAACTATCATCTACCTTCACAACAAAATAAGAGGCTCCAAATTTATTTAATTCAAATACATTACCTATAGATTTAGTATCATTTTCAATCATCTTACCTACCTTACTTCTGATAAAATATTTACCATTAATAAAACTTAATTAAAACTCTTTATCCATTAACTATCCAACACTCAACAAGTTATGTTTTAGTCCATCAACAAGAAACACATTATATGTATTAGTCTTTCCATCCAAAGTAATAGATCCTATGCCTATGATAGGTTTAGGAAGATTGTCTCCAAATCTCACAACACCACCATCATACTTCATTAATTTAACAAACTTGTTTCTATCTCCAATCATATGATGCAAACAACCACTATCTATTATCCATTTAGTTTTCTTGTCAACATGAGACACTAAAGCCTTTTCCTCATGCACTGGTTCATCTCTAATAGAAAAAAATCCAATCTCTTCATAATCTAAATCATCATCATTAGAAATTCCTTCACTAGTATAATTACATTCTTTATCCCTTTTATACTTGAAAAACTTAGGTTTTTACTTAGGAACTCTTGTAGGACATCTAGATGCAAAATGACCTACCTTATTGCATGAAAAAAATTTCAAGGGTAACTTGCCTTCAAATTTGCCCTTACCTCTCTTTTCTCTTCTAGAAATTAGTGCAACAAGTTCATCCATCTTTCTTTCCTCTGCTATTATCTATTCCCATTCCTTAGCATACTCATCAAGCTCTTCTTTTAGGTCTTCATTGCTAGTGCTCGAAAGTGCAGACATTTTCTTATGTGAAAATGCCTTGAATGAAGATTCCACTTTAGGTACCTAATCTCCCATTTCAGCAACCTCAAAGGTAGTTAGCTTTGCAATCAACATCTCTCTACTAAATTTTGGGGTTAAGGGTATAGTCTCTTGAATAGACATAGCCTTGAACTTGTCTACAAGTGTCAATGATCTAAGGATCTTCGCAACAACTTACTCTTCATCATAAGTGCCTCCAAAAAATTTTATTCCAACCACAACTTCTATAACCCTTTGAACATAAGCCCTAATTCTTTCATCATCCTTCATTTTTAGCTTCTCCATCTTGGTTTTCCAGTTCTAGTGTAACTTCACTTTCTTGGTATATTTGTCTCCTTCATATAATGCTTCTAATCTTCTCCAAATCTCATATGCCGAATCCAAGTCTTTAACTTCAGTAAACTCACCTTTAGATAGTGCGCTTATTAGTGCTTCCCTTGAGACCATGTTGTATGAGAATACCTTCTTTTCATCATCAGTAGCTGATGGAAAATCACTCTCAGTCTTCATAGCTACCTTATTATTTGTA
This sequence comes from Chamaecyparis obtusa, assembly GCA_027943335.1. Taxonomy (NCBI): domain Eukaryota; kingdom Viridiplantae; phylum Streptophyta; class Pinopsida; order Cupressales; family Cupressaceae; genus Chamaecyparis; species Chamaecyparis obtusa. The sequence goes on from BSBK01003739.1 coordinate 1,972,409, forward strand.
ATTAGCCAATAGTCAATGCCAAAACACAACAAATGAGTTCTCATCTTGTTCTTCCAACTATCAAAGTTCTCAAGATCAAACTTCAGACTATCCTTCCTATAGAATGCCATCTCCAAGATCACCTCAAGTTGTTAAGATTTCTCTCTGAGGACCATAAGCTCTGATTCCAATGGTTAGGAATAACATTCCACAATATAATTGAGAGGGGGGGTGAATCAGTTGTATGGAAGATTATTAAACTTTAAACTTTAAGTAGCAGTAATATCAAATCCAATGAACACAATAAATCCCAACACAATAACACAATATTTAGGTGTTGGGGAAACCCTGTTAAAGGTAAAATCCTTGGTGGGAATTAAAACCCACAAATTATGTACTGAGAGTATAATATCCTTGTTAGAATATTTAGACCTGTTAGGAGCTTATTGAAACATTATAGTACATATTCCTTGTTAGAGGAAAAACCCTATTAGGAGGCAAGAAAAAAAGGGAGGGCTCATTGCCCAAAGAAGGTTAAATCCACCTTCAGAACTCACTATTCACAACACAAGTGTATATGAAGAAATACATAATCTTTTTGAATTGTTCAGCAACAACTGTCTTTTCTTAATTAGTTCCAATGAAGTCCACCAATAAACCTCTACTCTACATACAGAAGACACAAGCTTGTAGCTTTCACAACCTCTTTATATCACCTTTTTCCATCTATATCTTTTCCAAAGAAAAGACCTCTCATTTATACCTTATTACAATTATCATGATCAGGTTGGCCCATAAGCCTTTAATAATTACAAATAATTACATAAACCCTTGATAAGATACACATGGTATCTAAAATAAGTATACAATGATTACATTAAAATATTTAAGGATCGACATCCTGCATTTATGTTTGCCAAGAAAAACACACGCTACATCTCCAAAGTCATCTTCCAAATAGATCTTCTCTAGAACACACGCCAGAGATGACATCACCAATAATTTCATACCTTGTGCTAACCAATGACCATCCTTTAGTACCTTGTCTATCATCCCTCAAGCTCACATACCTTGAATCCATATCATCTAGAAGATATACCAGAAACATGAAGACTAACTCTGTCATTTCTCACTGTCACAATCCAGTGACCAGTCTTCACCAAAACATTTGTAACTCATCCAATATGAAACATTACATGATGTGATCTTGGATATAATATCACAACACCTTCCTAAACTCTCATCCAACTTTGCAACATCTGAAACATCCATATAGTGTCCATAAACTGTGATAACCAACCTGTTCTCCTCACAGAAACATATGTTGACATCAATGACAAAACACAAATGACAACAATATGAGTGCCCATTCAGTAATGTAGTGATTAAACATATAAAATGTCTCAATCACCTCCCCATGCATTATCAATATACATTAGGTTGTGCTTCTCATAGATATTTGGAGAAAAAGTTATGATTTGTGAGAGAGGGTTTGTGGGCATAATTCTGTAAGGATTTATAAGTTTCTTTGTTTTGGGGAGAGAGTCATATATGAGATTTTCAAGGGTTGAGAGAGGGATTTTTTCTTGTGGAATTGATTCTTATTATTCTTCCATAGATATTTTTGAAATTGGAAAAGGCTTGAATGATGTATCTCAAGTTAGATTTATTTTCCTCTCTTTGTCTTCTTCCTCCTTCAATTGAATCTTCATAGGACTTTAGGTATGGATTGAATTTATTGATTTCATTATTTATCTGATACAATATGGATCTATTTATATTTTATCATCGTGTGTTTTATCTTTACTTTCCATTCCTAGAGTCGTTTAAAATCTTTGAGTTTCTATTTTTTTAAATTACCATGTGTTTTCCTAGGGTTTTTAGCATCTAGTTTGGGTTTGTCCTGATGATGTGGATCAAAGGAAAACACCCAAGAACCCAAGGGAGGGATTTTTTGTTGAAAAATCTTGTGTTTCTCTAGATATATTTTTGTGTCAGTAGGGTTCCTAGGTGCACTAGGTTGGTGGCTCACCATAGGATCCAAGCCAAGGAGACCAGAAGGATATCCTTTGGGTGAACTTTAGAAAATAAAACCTAACATAACTAAAAATGGATGGGAATGGGTAAGGTTTTAATAAAATTTATTAATAAGGGAAAATATTTGATTAATGGTCCACATAGGTCCTGTTGGAGTACCAAGGTCATTGTAGCTACTAGGGTAGGTTGTGAGGGCACCATGATATATGACTACTAGGAAGGATCCCAATATAGAGGAATATGTGATGATACTCACCTAGCTCATATCCTAGAGAACTCTCCTCTTGTGTTTTGTGATATGACTTTATGATTTTTGTTTTTGGATTTTACACTTGTGCTTTGACATTTATATTGAGATATTGGAGTTTTGATGTTCATTTTGGGGCTTTTTTCTTTAGAGATTATGTTTTGATAATTATTTTTTGTTGGGATTTGGTCTTATTTGTTGTGTCAAGAGGGGATATCCCATAACCTAAGACAACCCCATTTTCCTATGTGGACTTTGGCTCTATCTTCTAGCACAGGGGAGGGGACCTTTTTGGATCCATGTGGTTAGGTGGAAAATATATTGAGGTGTTTTTTGTGGTTCCATGGATTTCTTTCATTCTATCTATGTTTTAAGAAAGTGAAGATTATTCTCTACACATTGCATTTCCAAAATGTTATATTACAAGTGATGAATCCTATGCAAATGATATGGGAAAAAGGTATCTCTAAGAGAAAGGAAAGGGTTAAAAATATTATTATATTTAAAGAAGCATTTTTCAATGGAAATGTTTAGAAAGTCTTATTTGATGTTCATAATTCCTAAGAAGTAAATATGAAATAATGCATGTTATTAACTCTTTGTATGATGAAAATTATATTCTTGAATATTGTAGAAGGTTCATGATGTAATGTTATTGTTTCCAAGTATATAATTCAATAAAGGTAATAATGGATTCCTTAATACATATGTTAATCCAACAAGTTAAATATCTAAATGAATAATCTCAGGAAAAATGTGTATCCAAATGATGTGATTTATAAGTGTAGATCTTGTTGTAATTTTCTCACTCATATGTGATATATATAATGTTTAAGGATGAAAGCAATAACAGTCAAATAGGACTAGTTGAATGGATAAGAGTAAACCATATATCTTGTGTACTTATGACATGTGTAACTAATGTGATTCTTAAGTTGATGGATTTAATTTTTGTATCTAATTAAGTAGTCATGCATTGAAATATTGGATTTTAGCATTGTTATCAATGTTAGGGAACCTAGAGGGAAGTTTATCTCACCCTAAATTGAAAAATTGATTCATATATTTAAGTAAGAAAGGCTTTGAAAAAAAAATAGTCTATATTTTAGTACTTTTGACCTAGACACCTTCTAGGTTCCCTAGTGGTGGAGTTACAATTGTTGAACTATTTCATGCATATTCAGATGGAATCTTATCAGGTCATATTTTGTCTATAAAACATCTCTTTTGTATAAGGGTAGTTAGCCCGATTGATAGTGAGCCAACCATAGTGAGAAACCCACAGTGAGAAACTTGAGAGTGAGCCTTTGTAAAAATCACCTTAATCGTTGTCACCTTATCCATTGTTTCATTTCACAAGAATTAAATTCTCTATGGTTTTTCCCAGTTTGGGTTTCCACATAAATTCTAGTGTTCTTTTTGTTGGTGGTTTTGTGCTTTCATGTTTACATCTATTATAATTGCTTGATGTGGTTACCAATAGAACACAATTTAATATTGATATAAAAATTATTATCATTTGTATCGTTTGTGAGTTTATTGATAGAATAAAAGTTTTAGAAAATATTTATGAATAAATGATTCATCCCCCTCTTAGTTATTTAGCATGTTCAACAAATAGATCTCAAGATAGTAGACAGAGAGGATCCTATTGTCAAAATATGGGCTAAAATTTAAGGGATGGTGAGTGGGGAATCCTTGTCCAATATTTTTTGGCTCTATAGAAAGGTTATCTATTGTTCTTCATTTTCTTGACCCAAAGTTAGAACTGTGCCTATGTAACCTGGCACCAGTACACAAGAAGACATATTTTGTTGGGTTTCTAAAGGATTTCCTAGGTCAAATCCCAATTTAAGAATTAACCTTAAAATTGAACTAATTTAAAATGAAAATGGAAGTATGTAATAATGTATTAGAGGCTAGATATGAAAATGAAGTATCTTATACCTTTTTGATGTATTTCTCCTTGAATATGATCACAACTGTTGATGCAATAACATGATTCCATAAAGACCTAAAAGGAAATCAATCATAAACACATGCTTGCATGAAGGTTGTTAAACTTTCTACAATGTTATATTTGAAAAATTTGGTGGGAAAAAATCCTTAAATGCAAGATTATTAAGCTCTCCTTGGATGTGATGTGTGTTTTTCTTAATGGTGGATGTAAATGGGAGGGGGGGGGGATGGGGAAGGTTAATATTTATTTTATACCTCTCCCTAATATTTTAGGTTTTTATTTTTAAAGAGAGTCATCATGAAAGGATTTTTTAGGCCCCCATACACTAGTTGTTTGATCCAAGGAGGGACAAGGAAGAGATAGGGCCAAAGGTGCACCTAACTATCCAACCACCTTGCAGAGTAAACACAACAGAAGAAAAAAACACAGAGAACAACAAGAAGGAGATAAGGAAAAAAAAATGCTTTATTGATTCATCCAATTATCCGTATACATGCCACTTTGTGAGGCCTTCCAGGTTGCGACCAACAAGATTTATGAACATTTAGACTTAGATTCTTCTTCTACCTTCTTACCCCCTCTATTTTTACTTTTCTATACCTAGACATCCCTATTTATACTTGCCAAAATGACTTACAAAAGATTCTAAATCATTACATAATAGAAGGTCGACCACAAAACAATCTACACACATCCTTAGACAAGATCCTAACATTAAATTCATGACCTAAATTAAATACATAAGTTGGCTCCAACTAAGAACCAAACATAGACAAACTTGGTCAAAGAAGAACCAAGCATCAGAAAATAACAAGTTCACTCGGCATAGGAAGGAACTCTCGACCAATATTGGATAACTCTTCACATAGAGGAACACTTAGCCAATACTGGATAGCTTGACACACAAGAACACTCGATAAAGACTGCAACTCGACAATGATTGCAACTCAACATTTACTGCCAGAATGAACAAAATGAGAAGGATAGAAAGGAAACTCAGGATTCTCCTACATCATACAACCAGAGTTGAAAGAAATGATTCTCCTGAATCATTGAGATGTCACAACCCAAGCTGAATCCAACTCAGATTGAGAAATCCATGAAGCATCTTCAACTGGTCTATTCTTCCACTTCACCAAATTGTCATAGTAATATTTTCCTCTTGTGCTCTTACCAATCCTTTGATCCAATATCTCTTCAATCTCTCCAACCTACTTCTTAGGACAATCATCTGGTACAACAACTTCATCATCTGACTCATGATACTTATGCAAATCAACAATATTGACTGTAGGAGATATATCCATGTCATCAGGTAACCCAACTTCATAAGAATTACCACTATCAAACTTCCTAAAAATTTGACAAGGACCAAACTTCTTCATTTTCAGCTTACATTATGTTCCAACAATAAATCTACCTTTCTTCAAATGAACCATCACCTCATCACCAACTTCAAAAAAATGATGTCTCCTAGACTTGTCAGCAGTTTCATTATATTTTTGATTACTTTTTTCCAACTTCAATTTTACTTCCTCATGTAAATACTTCTTAAAATCATAAAATACTTCCTCTTTAGCACTTCTCTTTTCTTCACCAATAATATCCCTCAAATCTGATACTCCTCTAGGCTGCATTCCAGTAACAATCTCAAAAGGTGTTTTCCCTATACTCCTATTCACAAAATTATTATATGCAAACTCATTTTGTGCCAATACCATATCCCAATTACTTGGCTTATCTCCAACTAAACATCTCAAAAAATTACCCAAGCTTCTATTCACAACCTCTTTTTGTCCATTTTTTTATGGACGGAATGTATAACTAAACCTTAACTCAGTATCCATCTTCTTCCACAAAGTCCTCCAAAAATAAACAACAAACTTGCTATCTCGATCAAAGATAATACTTCTAGGTAATCCATGCAATCTAAAAATATCTTTGAAGAAAATCTCATAAATATGCACTACATATAATGTCTTCTAACATGGTATGAAATGTACCATTTTAGAAAATCCATCCACAAAAAAAAAAATGGAATCATATCCTCTTGCTATTTTAGATATTCCAAGAACAAAATCCATAATGATGTCACTCCAAGGTTTCTCAGGAACATAAATAGGTGTATACAATATAGGATTCTGACTTACTCTTTTTGTAACTTGACAAATTCCACAACTCCTTACAAAGTTCTGAACATCCTTATACATATGTGGCCAATAATAATTTTTCTTAATAAAATTCAATGTCTTATCAATTCCAAAATGTCCATCTGATCCACCACAATGCTTTTCCTTAACAAAATTAATTCTTATGGAACTTCTTGGTATACACAACTAAATTCCTTTGAACAACATACCTTCTTGAAGAAAATACTCCTTAAACTTACTCGATTGTTTTGATATATTTGGTGCTCTGCACTCTCTCCATGCCTCAAAAAAATCAAGGGCAGTATCATACAACTCCTTCATCTCATCAAAACCAAGAATGCTAACCTTCATCTTGGTCAACAAAGAATGTCTTCTACTCAGTGCATCTACAACTCGGTTAGTAACTCCACTCTTATGCTTGATCACAAATGTGAAACTCCATAAATATTCAACCCACTTCATATGTCTCTAATTAAGCTTATGTTGACTTCCCAAATACTGCAAAGCTTTATGATCAATATACAACAAAAACTCCTTAGGAATCAAATAATGTCTCCACTTTTTCAAAGCATGAACAATAGAATAAAACTCTTGATCATACATAAAATACTTCCTTTTAGCATCATTCAATTTCTCACTAAAGAAATAAATATGTTTACCCTCTTGACTCAGCACATCTCTTGTTGCACTACCACTTGCATCACACTCAACTTGAAATACCTTATTGAAATCAAACAAAACCAACATAGGTAACTCAACAACATTTTATTTCAAAGTCTCAAAACTCTTACCAGCTCTATGTGTCCACTTAAAATCCTTTTTATCTCCTCTCATTGTCTCAGTCATAGAATTATAGACAAAACTAAAATTATTAATGAACTTTCTATAGAAACTATCCAAACCATGAAATGATCTTACCTCACCCACATTCTCAGGTGCAAGCCACTCCAAAATTTCTTTAACCTTCTCAGGATCCATTTTCAAATCATCAGCTGAAATTAAAAATCCCAAATACACAATTTATTCTTGTATAAAGGAACACTTCTTCAAATTAATGAGTAGCTTCTCCTCTTTCAGTCTTTGCAACACTTGTCTAATATTCTCAAGCTTTTATTCCTTAGTTTTACTAAATATCAGAATATCATCCAAATAAACAATCACAAACTTCCCCAAAAATCTCTTGAGAAATTCATTCATAAACCTCATGAAAGTACTTGGTGCATTAGTTAAAACAAAAGGCATAACCAACCACTCATACAAACCATATTTTATCTTGAAAGAAGTCTTCCATTCATCACCTTCTCTGATTCTAATTTGATAATAACCACTCTTCAAATTAATCTGGGTAAAATACTTTTCTCCACTCAAAAAATCTATTATATCATCCATCCTCAACATAGGAAACCTATACTTCACTATTATCTTGTTGATAGCTCTGGAATCAATACACATTCTTCATTCTCCATTCTTCTTAGGTACCAAAATAACAGGTAAAGCACATGGACTCAAGCTTTCTTTGATGAAACCTTTCTACAATAACTCTTGCACTTGTCTATTGAGTTCTTCATTCTCAGTAGGTGTTAATCTATATGGTTATTTATTTGGAAAACTAGCTCCAGGAATCATATCCATACAATGACTTATACTTCTTATTTGTGGTAAACCATCAAGAATATCTTCTACAACAATATCCTTGTACTCATTCAACAAGTTTTCAATTTCTGCTGGCACTCGGTCATTATTGTCTTCTGTTGCTCAACAATTACTATTTTCTATCACTCGATCATTACTACCACAACTTGGATTTTTAGGAATCATAGAAAAAAAGATTTGGTTCAACCAATATGACAACAATCCATCAAATATCTATCTATATACCATTCAACCAATAGAATATGACAACAATCCATAGGCATAATATCACACAGAACTTCATCAAAGTAACTTCCAATTTTGAATTTCACAATACATTTCTCACTTATCGACAACTTATGCCCATCCTTGATCCATGAAACATGATAGAGTTTAGGGTGTCTCAACCTATACAATTGAAAATTTGTAACCATCCCCTCTGATGCCAAATTCACCAAACTACCACTATCAATAATCACTTTGCAACATTTTCCTTCCATCTTACATCTGGTCTTGAAAAGACTTCTCCTCAAGATGGGTTCTTCATCAACTCTTTTATTACACAAAGTTTTCATTACCGTCATATTTTCTCCATCCTCGGGCCTACTTGATGAACCCTCAAGATCCTCTTGTACCATAGAATTTCTATGACTTTATTCATTTCCATTAGAGTATCCACACTCAAAAGATCTATGCCCTTCTTTGCAACATCTGAAATAATTACCACTAAAACTACCTCTAGAATAAGAATTACCTCTTCCTCGGTAAGAAATACCAACTTTCCACTCATTCTTTCTTTTATCTTCATTTTTCCACTCATATTTTCCCTTATCTTGCACAAAATTATCATATCTTCCATCTTCACCATAGGATCTACCTATGCCTCTCTAAAATCTACCACCTCTACCTCTATGTCTTTGCTCGTGCTTCTTTGTCAAGATCTCCTCAGCTTTCAAGGCATATTGGTATGCTTCTTCCACACTATCCAATATCACAAAACTTATTTCATCTTGAATTCTAGATCTCAATCCATTCAGGTACCTTGCAACTTTCTCAACCTCATCTTCCATATGTCCAGATCTGATGTCCGCTCTATAGAGTTCCTCAGTGTATTCCTTCACAATCATAATCCCTTTGTTTGAGTTTTTGCATCTTCTTTAACAAACTAAATTAGTAATCAGTAGGGAGGAACTTATTCTTCACCTTGTTCACCATTTTCAACTAGGTTCTAATCTTTTCCATTCCTCTTTTTTGTCTATCAATTTGCAAATGCTCCCACCATAGTGAGGCGTGACCTTTCAACCTAGTGACTGCAATTTTTACCTTCCTATTTTTAAGAGTTCTTTCAAACTCAAAGAACTTTCCATATCAGAGATCTATTCCAACACAACATTAGTATCCAATTTTCCATCATAAGGAATAACTTCAACAATAGGCTTTGAATGTTCCCTAAACTATACTCTCAAAAATATTTCCTCATCCTGATCTTCCTTAGGTTCTAGATTAGGGTTTGGTGCCTCTACTTCATCATCACTACTTACATCATCAAGATGCACTCCTCTCCCTTGGTCTATCTCCACATCATCTAATCTAGATGCATTTTGTCTTAACATGTCCATCACAACATTATCAACATTTCCTCTACCTTGAACCATCTTGACAAATAGGCTCCTACAAGATCATGACCCTCTATAAGTTATAGGTCAAATTCATAGATCTTCCACCCTACAACCAAATCAAACTCAGGGTTATACATGATCCAATCTTCTAAAGGATGAACCTCAAGCTCTAATACTACCTGAAGCAAGGAGGGACAAGGAAGAGCTAGGGCCAAAGTTGCACCTAACTATCCAACCACCTTGCAGAGTAAACACAAGGGAAGAAAATAACACAGATAACAACACCAAGGAGAGAAGGAACAAAAAATACTTTATTTATTCATCCAATTATCCACATACATGCTTGAATGTGAGGCCTTCCAAGTTGTGACCAACAAGATATATGAACATTCAAACTTAGATTCTTCTTCTACCTTCTTACCACCTTTTCTACTACTTTTCTATACCTAGACATCCCTATTTATAGTTGGCAAAGTGGCTTACAAAAGATTATAGATCATTACATAATAGAAGTCCAACCACAAAATGATATGCACACATCCCAATACAAGATCCTAATATTAAATTCATGACCTAAATTAAATACATAAGTCATCTCCAACTAAGGACCAAACACAGAAAAACTTGGTCAAAGAAGAACTGAGCATCAACAGATAACAGGTTCACTCGACACAGGAAGGAACGCTCGGCCAACACTGGAAAAATTGACACATACTTGAACACTCGGCTAATACTAGATAGCTTAGCACAGAAGAACACTTGACAAAGACTGCAACTTGATAATGACTTCAACTTGACATTTACTAGCAAAATGAATAAAATGAGCAAGATAGCATGACAACCCAGGATGCTCCTACATCATTGTTAGACTGTTTGAGTTTGGATCCTAATTGTTAGAACAAGGTTTCCCTAGGAAGATCTGGTCATAGACAAACTTTTCCTCCTAATAAAGGAAAAATAAAGGACTTGAGGTTCATAATGTAGTGGTGATGTCTAAATTTTAGCTAATACAAGATATATTTAATAGATTCATGCATGAGATACTATACCCACTAAAATGAGGCCTAGCTGAGAAAGAAATTGCATAGGGATACAATCTAAAATACTGCATTTAGCCCCCACTTTAGTAGGAGTATGATTCCATACACATATTCATAGTAAAGTAGAAGAGAGGGAGAGAGACATGGGTAAGAGCACAAAGATATAATACATTACTAATTTCAAGGGAACAAGCCCCAATCCAGAGGATATTAACCCATGAAACTACGTGGAAGGGAACACAAAAAAAATTTAAAAAGGCAAAATAAAAAAGACACAAAAAGGTGTTGGTACTAAAAATAATTCTCCAAGTCAGCTTGTTGAAGAGATCTTGATAGTCAATGTGTCTCAACTACTAATGTCATTATCAAAATATTATTTCAAGACCACGAGTGGTCACATGGAAATAGAAAGAGCATACAAAAAATATAAGGAAAGTAACCAACATCCAACCAACTAGAAATGTGTGTTATATTATGGGATCATGAAGGAGAGAGAAAGGAAGCCATGGATTCCATAGGCTAACAAGATTTTTTATGGTAAGCAATCCATGGAAAAGAAAAAATTATAGTGGAAAAAAAGTTATGTTTTGTTTTGCGATCCATGTGAAAAACATGAGGAAGAGTAAAAACTTGTCTAACAATTTTTGTTATGCTAGTTCTACTCAAACTAAGAGTGATTTTGGTGCAAAATGAGTTGATAGTCTATCTAGTTGTCTTATGCTAGTCAACTCATCTCCACAATTGGTGCCAATAAGAGGCCAAAATCATCTAGAAAGTTGTGTTATTCTACTTCACCAATCCCAAGAATAACCAAGAAAAGCATTGTATGCATGAAAATCCACACAAATTTTAGTGACAAGGATAATCAAGAAAAGCATTGTATAAAATAAAATATATTTAAATTCATTGTAAAGGAAAGTCAAATAACCTAGTAAGTTGTGTTATACTAGTCGAATCACCCTAAAAATAAGTTTAGAAAAAAGATAACCAAACATTGAAGCTTTCTATTTGTAAGGAAATCATCCAACATTTGAGTAATAATAACCAAAAAAAGCATAGTGCTTTAACTTCTAGATTTGATTGTTTGATTCTAAAAATTCTCACATAATTGAATCCAGAAACTAGAAAACTATTCTTATGGATTTTGGAAGTATGATAGATCAAACAAAGTATGTTGTTTGTAAGGAAATCCCACAACATTTGAATAAGGATAATTAAAAAAAGCACAATGTTCATAAGGAAATCATCCAATATTTGAAACAAGGAGGTTTCATTTATGCTTCCCTCCATAAGATGGAAAAATAGAGGTATTCAAAACCAATGAGACATCCTATAAGAAAAAATCTGCATACTATCCAAGCCAAAGAGGCATAACTCTTTTCAGTAAAGGATGAGATATTTGTAAAAAAGATATCTTGAGAAAAGTTGAAAGAGAAGCATAAGGAGATTCGTGATGATGGATAACACAATTTTGATCCCAAGTAAGGGATAATTTATAATAGATCTATAATTTTAATCAAGGAAGAGGTTGTTATCAAGGATGTAATAAAGGACATCATAGTACAAAATATGCCACTCAACAAAGGGAAAGTGGATCCCTAGAAAGGATAGGAGATTGAAGATATAACCTTTGCCCCCCAAGAATGGAGAAAAGGAATGGACTATTATGTTTCTTACAAGTAAGATTTTATATTAAAATCATAGCACTATGCAAGAAAAAGATCCCCAAATAAGGTAAGCTACTAAGGCTACATAGTTTGGAGAAACATAATAGGTGAAGGAAGTGCTAATGCACTACATTTTTACTAAGAAATATTATAATGTCTGGCATAATAGGAATAATATGTTTATCATGTAGATTTTGAATAAATTTTCTAACTCTAGTACAATCAACAACACAATTAGAAAAACTATGACAAATAAGACAATTCACACAAATATTATTTGGCTTTTAGTTGTTTGAAAAGTGGCTAAAAGGAATTTTTTTAATTTCTTTTTATCATACCTAAGTTTCCAAAAGATTATTTTTTCTTAATTTAAATGATCTTTGAGAGGTAGAAAAATATTTATTTATTGTGGTAAAATAGTTTGTAGGGGAGGTGGAGGATTTCCACTACGTTTTTAGTTTTGACCTTGAGAATATGAAGTAGAAGAAGAATCACTTGTATTTGGTTTTTACTTTATTCTTTGTTTAGAAAAGAAATATGTAATTGATTCAAATTGAAGAAGGTCACTGATAATATTTTCTTGAGGTATAAATCCTAAGCCTATTTTAGCACATTGTGTGTGTAAAGGTTGTATAGGTAATTTTATTCCTTATTCCATTTTGCCAAGACTTTTTCTACTATATCCTTCCTTAGAGATAATGACATAACTTATTTCATAACACATTTTTAATTTTGAGGGTAGAAGGATCTCATTTACAGTTTATGAAAAGGTGTTGTGTAGGGATGAAATGTAGGAGGATTGATCTCCTTGGGGATAGTATTTATCCTATCATCATTATTTGCATAAACTTTACTAGGTAGGGAAGAAGTAGGATCGTCTAAAATTTAAGAATTGTAGGAGATAGATAATAAATAAAGTGAATAACATCATCTTGCCTTGAAATATTTTGATAGTTATAATAATATCTACTTAGATAATAGAGAGGATATAGAGTGATTGATGTACTTAAATTCACATGTTTATCTTTTCCCTCTTTCAGCAAGGTATCTTTGTCAGGAGAGTTACTAATCTTGACTACTACATCCCTATAGGGGATATTATTAATAGAGGCATTTATTATATCCTCATTGACAAAAAGATATCCTATGGGAGGTACAAGTGTTATAAATCTCAATGTCATCTCTAGGAGTGTTATTTATTTCAATGTCATCTCTATGGTTATCATTTTCTACTGAGGGTGATGCAGGGGCATTCTTGAGTCCTCGGTGAATCTTCATGGTAGTGTGTTACTTGGCCGGTGTTACTCAGTTGTAGCTTTAACTGATGGTATCAATTATTAAAGGAAGCTCAGTCTCTAAAGGAACTCAGTGAGACTTCTTGTGCTTGGTGGAACTGGTGCTCAATGATGCCTGTGTTACTTGGTATTGCTTGGCTTGGTCGATTGTTTCACTGATTCTTGGTTGTTTCTCTAGTGCTCAGTATTTTTGGCTTACTGACTGGAGTTCTTGGTGATTTGGTTGGCCGACTTGGTGTATTTATTGTTGCAGGTAGCTTTTGTTGGATTCTCCTATGTGGATCTAGAGGTCGACATGTTGAATTTAATAATTGTAAGGCTATTGGAGAGCTGACTTGTATTGCATTTAATATTTATTTGTAGGATTTAATTGTTTCATCCAATTGACTTGTAGCTGATGATTAGTATTTATAGGGTGTTTGGGTAGATGTTCTGATAGCAGATTGGAGGTAGCAGATAAGTGAAGTTGTGGAAAAGATCTTGTGAGATCTTGCAGATCAAATTGTCATCTGATAGTTTGTAATAGAAGAGCTAGTGGTTTGCTTACTTGGAGACAAGGAGATTTCTTGGTGGCTTGCGAGCTCAAGTTTAGATCCACCTTACGGTTTCTATCAGTTGCTGATATTTTTCAGAACTAGACTAGCTAGAGTTTTGTTGGATCTTGTTGATCTTGTAGAATTACTTGTTTTTAATTGGCCCTAACCCGGAAGGCCTTACAGTCGGGCATGTTAATGGAAAATATGTTTTGAAACATATCTTGTTGTGTTATTCCACTATGTTGTTCTTGATTGGCTGTAAGGTTGGACTGTTCTTAATTGGATCCACCATCCTTGAACTGCGTTAGGTGGTATCAAAGCCAAGTTGATCTTATTGAGTGAAGGTTAACCTAGCAAGGCTGATCTTACAAATTTTATCTTGTTGGTGAAGAGATCATATGATCTAGGTTGCATATCTATGTCACTAAACTTATGGAATCTTGGCCTAGTTGTTTGTGCAAGGTGGCAGGTTGCGATCTAACTTGCATACAAATTGGATTTTTCACAAGGTAGTCAGTGTAGGGTTTGTTGTAGAGGGTTTTTCTTACCTTTAAGGATGCCTCTGAGAAGATTGGACCCTAGGGTGATTGTGGATCTCTGTGATATTATGGAATCTAAGATTACAAAGAAGGTGAAATCTGATTTTAGATTTGAGATGGAGTTGATGAAGAATGACATGGTCACTGAGATCATGAGAGTTGTTACTAGTGTACCTTAGAATTTTGGTAGTGAAGATGGTTATGAGGAATTTTTTGAAGACTTTGAAGATGTTGGATCTAGTGGTGATGATCAGAGGGATAGATCTGGTGAAGATAGAACTGCTCAGTTGCATACATCTGGAGCTCCGTTAAGTAATAGTTACTGAATGGAAGTTTCTACTTTCTCTGGTACTTTGAAACCCAAGAACTTGATTGACTAGATTGGTGAACTTGAAGATTTCTTTCAGATGGAATAAATTGAAGATCCTCTTCGAGTGAGATTGGCATAGACAAAATTGAAAGGACATGTTGCTCTTTGGTGGAAATAATTACAAAGAGATAGAGAAGATGAAGGTGAAATAAAGATCAATCGATGGATGTTGATGGTGACTAAGTTGAAAGCTAAGTTCATACCTACTGACTATGAGCTTGACTTGTTTAAGAAGTTGCAGAATCTAAAACAGAAGGATTCGACTATTGAAGGTTATACTAAGGAGTTCTACAAACTTACTATTCGGTTTGGACACAGAGAACTAGGTAAGGAAAAGGTAGCTCGGTATGTGAATGGTTTGAGATTCAATATTCAAGATGAGCTTGGTATGCTGAAGATTCATTCGGTCGAAGATGCTTATCAGTATGCTCTGAAGGTAGAAGATAAGTTGAAGAGGAAACAACATATTAATCCCCAAGGGAAGGAAAATATTGATCACTTGATGAAGGATAAACCGACTGTAGAAGATGAACAAAAACCTGTAGAATCAAAGAAGAAGATAGGTAGAGTTATCTTTAAGGGAACTTGCTATAACTATGGTGAAGAAGGACACCATTCTTTTGAGTGTACACAGAAGAAGATTGGTGACTGACAAAATGTTGTGGTGAATGAAAATGTTGAGAATGAACCTTAATCTAAGAACTTGTTGGTTTGGCGAACATTGCTTGGTACAAAGGAGGAACCTTGTCAAAGGAGTAACTTATTCAAGACTCAGTGCAAGTCTGGAGGTAAAATTTGTGATGTTATTGTTGACAGTGGTAGTACTGATAACATTGTTGTTGAGGACATGGTTCAGAAACTTCATTTGAGTAGAATGAGACATCCACATCCTTATAGGATTGGCTGGTTGCAAGATGATCATGCTCTAGAAGTAAGAGAACAATGCTTTGTTGATGTTCAGATTGGCCAGTATAAGGATCTTGTGTTATGTGATATTGTGGAGATGAATAGTTGTCATATATTGCTCGGTAGACCTTGGCAATATGATTGCAGAGCTATGTATGATTGTGTGAAGAATGTGTTTACTGTTGAGAAGGATGACAGGAATTTTTTCCTGATGCCTTTGTTGGATACAACACTTGGTAGGAGAAGTCTGAGTATTGGTAGTCGAGTTGAGTTGGTAGATCCTGAAGGTATGGATGATCAGTTTGGAGAATGTACCCATGTGTTATCAAGGAAGGACTTGAAAAGATAGAGGAAGCTAAAGTGGAAGAGTATGCAAAGTGAAAAGATGGAGGACTTGTATGTGAAGAACAGTTTGAGGTTAATGTGTTGAATCCTATAAGATGGTATTCTCACATAGGAACATCTTTTCGAACCTGGGGTGTTTGATGCAAGTGAATTCTTGGGTCCTTGGTGAATCTACATGGTAGTGTGTTACTTGGCCGGTGTTACTCGGTTGCAGCTTTAACCGATGGTCTCGGTTATTGAAGGAAGTTTGGTCGCTGAAGGAACTCGGTGAGACTTCTTGTGCTTGGTGGAACTAGTGCTCAGTGATGCCTGCATTGCTCAATATTGTTTGGCTTGGTCAGTTGTTTCACTGATGCTTAGTTGTTTCTCTGGCACTCAGTAGTTCTAGCTTACTGACTGGGGGTCTTGGTGATTTGGTTGGCCAACTTGGTGCATTTATTGTTGGTAGCTTTTTTTGGATTCTCCTATGTGGATGTAGAGGTCGACATGTTAAATTTAATAATTGTAAGGCTATTGGAGAGTCGACTTGTATTGAATTTAATATTTTTTTATAGGAGTTAATTGTTTCATCCAGCCAACTTGTGGCTGATGATTAGTATTTGTAGGGTGTTTTGGTAGAAGTTCTGATAGCAGATCGGGGGTAGAAGATAAGTGAAGTTGTGGAAAATATCCTATGAGATCTTGCAGATTAGATTGTCATCTGATAGTTTGTAATACTAGAGCTAGTAGTTTGCATACTTGGAGACAAGGAGATTTCTTGGTGGCTTGCAAGCTCAATTTTATATCTTCCTTAGGGTTTCCATCAGTTGCTGATAGTTTTCAAAACTGGACTAGCTGGAGTTGTGTTGGATCTTGTTGATCTTGCAGAATTACTTGTTGTTTGTAATTGGACCTAACCTAGAAGGCCTTATAACTGGGCATGTTAATGGAAAATATGTTTTGAAACATACCTTGTTGTGTTATTTCACTGTGTTGTTCTTGATTGGCTGCAAGGTTGGACTGTCCTTAATTGGATCCACCATCCTTGAACTGTGTCAAAGGGTCCTATTATATCTACACATTCCATTAATTTTTTAAAGAATGTTATCATAAAAAAACATGAAACATGCATAAGAGCTTTGAGAAATGATTTTTTAATAGTAAATATCTTTGAAAATATAATAATTCCATATTCAAGAGTTTTATGAATAAATATAAGCAACATGAAGCAAAATAAACCATTATCTAACACATGATTTTGGTAAATGTTACTAAGAAGAAATCCAATCACATGTGAAATAGTAAAATAGTTTTGGTGAACTCCATTAATGCATACAAACCCAATCTGAAAATTAGAAGTGGGTATACAACATGTCAGGATCACCAAAATGTAATTTGGGGAAATAAAGTTCACTAGATGATATGTGCAAACTAGGAAGCTATATATATTTATAGTTTAATTGTGTTGGAGGGGAGTGATCCAATTGGGTCAAAATTTTGGTCACAAGATGGAATCAAGATTCCCTCATGATGTTTTCAAAATAATATTAAAATTATGGAAGATGAATGTAAAGATAGGAAAATGAGAGGTTTCCGTTTATACAAAATTATAGAAATCTTATATGTATACAACATCAATAGATATAAAGATAAAAGAAAAAAAGAAACATGCAACTAAAACTTTCTCCAAAATTTGAGAGATGAAAATGAGAAACCTAGCTTTTTCCTTGGATGATGGTGAGCGAGGCAACCTTGTTTCAACTTTTTTGGATCTGTAAAAAGGGGAGCTGTAGGTCTTCTTATTATTGATCTAAATCTAGATATGTGTCTCTATATCCCACTACTTTCACAAAAGAATAAATTATTTTTTGGGTTTATGGGGGTTTACCAAGATCAAACCATAGTTTAGGAATCAAACCTTGAAACTGGAATAATTTGAAATGGGAATGAAAGTGTGTTGTAATGAAGAAAATACTAGATCTAAAATTAAATTATCTTATAATTTTTTGATGGAATGCTCTATGAATATGACCAAATGCATCAATGCAATAACATGATTCCAAAAAAAAGAAACCAATCATAAATACCTACTTGCATTGAGGTTGTTGGAGCTTGCCACATGATAGATATAAAGAATATGGTGAGACAAAATACCTTGAAATATTTACTCTTTAGTACTCCTTATATATGATGTGTATGTTTCTTGATGATGGATGCAAATGAGAGAAGGAGGGGGTGAGGGAAAGATTGATTTCATACATCTCCCTAGCATTTTACGTTTATAATTTTAAAGAGAATCAATATGGGAGTTTTCCTACTCCTTCAAACTAGTTGTTAGACCATTTAAATTTTAACATTAATTATAGAGACAAGGTTATCATAGGAAACCCTATCTTGGAACAACATTGACCTAGGAAACCTTGTCTTGGTACATGTTTTCCCTTGGTAACCTTGTCCTCTCAATAAAGGAAAGATTAGGGACTTGAGTTCTATAATGTAGTGGTGATGGATGAAGTTTAGCCTAAGTGAGATGGGTTGAAAAATATTAATCATGAGAGGACATAAACACTAAAATGGTCTTGGTGAGTAATAAATTCCATAGGTATTCAATTTACAATGCTACACAAATATATTTAAGTTGATGTCACTTGATCTTTAAGTTGAGTTAATTTGACTCAGCTTCTCTTCATGTTGAGTCCACACTTGTTCACATCTGGCTACTTAGATCCTTTGGAAACTTGATTTCTAATGTAAATATGATTTTCCCAATTGTCAAAATAATATCTGCATGAAGGGGCTTATAGATGTCAATTTCTACAAGAATACATAATAATGTGGATTACCTTGTGAATCAAGTAAAATCATCAAATTTAAAGAAGTGACCAATATTGCTACAAATTATATCATAACAAGAAGGATCCCTAAACTATAAATGATATTATGAAATTCAAACCCACATTGAACACACATCCAGTGGCTTAATCATAGGATCAATTGAAGTTTATCAAGGTTTATCCAAGAAATAGTGCTACCCCTAAGCCCAAAATTTCTCAATTCAAAATATTTATCATTGAAGGAGGAAAAAGAAGAAATGAGAAAAATATTTAGGACATAGGAAGAGTTCAATCTTACCTACCTCAATAGGCTTCCACAAATCTAACACCCATTTCTGAAAAATTAGACGGTTATAGAATTGAGAATTTTTGTACTTAACCCCTAAATTGGTACAAGTATGAGAATTTTCCACTACATCTTGGCCACAAATTGCCACCGAGGATGATTTTACATAAAAAAAGAGGATCATATTTCTCCTTCAAAGGAAGAGAAACACTAGAACCAGTAGCTTGAGAAAAGATACATCCATCAACAACAAAGGTCAAAACAAAAGGTACAACAAGAATAAGTTTTGCACCAGTAATAGAAACAAAAGAACTCATGCCTCTACTAGAAATAGAATGACCCATGATAGATGAAATAGAGCCAAAAGTGTGGAATTAAATGTAGTAATGGAAGCACACCCATAATAGACAAAACCCTATGAATAGAAGAAATAGATCCAAATGACATACCAATAATATACATAGAGGAACCATGGAACCCTATAAATTCCATTTCAAAATCCCTAATACGCCCATCAACATTAGATTCTAGAATAGAAGGTAAAATAAAAATAGGAATAGATTGTGCACTAGTAACAAAACCAAAGGAACGTGTCCTTGCATCAAAGACATGAATCACACCAAAAATGAATGACATAGTAATAATAAGTGCACCCACAATGGATGAAACCATAGTAGAAAATAAAATAGAGTCAAATGATGTACTAACAAAAAACAACATATTTCAAAAATTGAAGTTAAAAATATTACAATTTTTTTAGTGTAATAATGCCAAGGTAAGAAATATCCAGTTTTTGACATAGTAAAGAGAAACCCCACAAGATTTTGACCTTGGTTTCAACATTAGATCTATATGAAAGAAGACCCACCATTCAACCAAAGAATTTGTGCTTTATTATTTTAATTGATCTATAAATAAAAAATTAAAGATGATTATAATAGGATTAATATTTAAAAAATAACAATTGCTAGGAAATCCCCCCTCAAATGAGCATTGTATTGTTAGTTATTTAAATTTAAAATTGGTATATCCCTCAATTACATCTATCAAAATTAAAAAAATCAAACGTAGGACTCCTATTTGCTAGGAACGTTTTCTACTTTATCCTATAACATGTTTTGATTTCATAAGATCCCCTGGTCCATAAAAATACAATAAATTTATTTTCAATACTTTTCAAGTGCACATATATTTAAATTTATGAATAGAAATGAAGCATTTATGGGGGATAAAATACAAAGGTAGATTTTCTTAAAAAATAAAAATTATATTTAATCATCGAATTAATTATTTTCATGAAAATTGATAGAGGTATAATAGAAAATAAATAATAAAGAATATAAGTACGAGAAATTTAAATGATGTAAAAATTGGAACAAAGTTTTTCTAGATGGTTTTATATTTAATCTATAGAGTCATTTTTTTAGGATTCAAGGACTAGTTTCAAGGCTTAAATCTTGGTGGATAGTTTTTTAAAATAACATAACATCATCTTCACATAATTTTTCTTAAAAAATTGATGTAGGAGCATAATTGGGTCGTTCGAAATCTTGCATCACCCAAAAATATTTCCCTTTCAATTTGTTCTTAGTTTGTTCATGTTAGTTGTTTTTTTATTTTTAGTGGTGTTCCTTGGTTTTGGATCATTTTATTCTGTAGACATAAGGGTATGTTGTGGACATCATGTTTTACTTATGTCTATGTTTGCACCTCAATCTGATACTTCACCGTGGAGATATTCTTGATTCATGTTTAGTTCTATGTTCTTCATGTTCTAATTGTTAGGATTTGGTAACACTAAGAGGGGGGTGAATCATGTTGGAAATTTGGCTAAGTAGGATATCAAAATGTTGTCATTATGGAAACATATACCCAGCATTAAGACAACATGATCAGAGGAAGAAGTTCTATATGAGCGCACTTGAAAATTGTCTAAGTATAACAATGATTACCAATCTTCACAGAGACAATTTTGATTAGAGATGTTCAAAGAAGCAAGTTCAGTGCACGCGCACTTGAAAGTAGATCATTCTATGGATATTAATGTTTTACAGAGAGTGTTGAGCCGACCAGAATAGAGAAGAAGACAGAATATGTTTATATTGAGTTAAGGGATTATTTTTTTATCAAAATAATGAATTACCTAATTAGGGATGACATCCTAGATGTTAACCCTAAGGCAACATATAATGAATTTATGTTTTGAGAACAATATAAGGTAATGTAAGCTGATAGGAAGTTATTTTCTAATAGCTTGTATATAAGTAAGAATAATGTAATGCGAAGAAGTATGAAGTATATAGCGATAGTAAGAAGTTGATATATGATGCAAAATTGTATGTTTTGAGAAGAAAAGAAGCAAGTAATCTATATTAGAGTGAAGAGCCTACAAAGCTAGATCAAAATAATAAATTTATTCACCAACAGTAAAAGATTTTTGTATCTTACCTTTGTATCTAAAACTATCATTGTATATTACATGTAATTTGGGCAGTGAGCTCATCTTGCAAACATCTTTATTTTTTAATAGAAACTCCTAATGGGGTTGAGGCTTCTAACAAGGCCTAAAGTTCTTTAACCAAGATAGAGACACTATATGTATGTAATAGAATTCTAACAAGGTCAATATCCTTAACCAGATACTTTTGATTAGTGTATCAGTTGTGGGTACCATCCCCACCAGGGCTTTCCCTTAGCCAGGGTTTCCTCGAGAAAAAACATGGTGTTATGAGGTCATTCATTTTATTGTTATGCTTGTTATTCAGTTTACTTAGTTTAGTTTCTTATGAAATATTCAAGTTAATTTCTTATATCTATAATTGGGCAAAAGTAAAAGTTTGTGAAATACTGATTCACCCGCTCTTAGTATTTCCTATTTCTAAAAATTGGTATCAAAGCTTAGTTACTTAGAACAAAGTTATTCGAAGAAAGCCTAATAGCTTGAGTGAGATCTCTATGGATATGGATTAGTTGCAGAAAAATCTTGATGAAGCTCTTGAATAGATTGATATTCTTACTAAAGAAAGAGATACTCTAAAGGAGAAATATGATAATGTGAAAGAGTACATTGAGAAACTAAAAGAAAATTTAGAAGATCTGAAATCAAAGAAAGAACCTACAACTCAAGTCAAGGACTGTGATGAAGTTTCAAAATTAAAGAAAGAAAATGAGATCTTTAAACATGAACTAAAGATTGTAGATCTGAAGTTAAGCTTGAAAGATGATAACAACAAAGATGAATCAAATGTGAAATCTGAGAATGCACAGCTGAGATCTAAGCTTACCAAGGTGACATCTAAACTTGAGACAACTAAATTACAATATGTTAAACTTGTGAAGTACAATACAATTGTGAAAGGAGAACTAATTCAGTCTAAACAACATCTTGAGAAACTATATTCTAGTAGTGAAAAGATTGATGAACAAATGTCTTATCAGAAACCCTCTTATGATAAAACTGGTATGGGATACCTTGAAGATAAATTCCCAAAGAAGATTGAGGAGTGAAAAGAACCAGATCTGGAACACCCTGAGAATAAAGATGAAAAGAAGCTTGATGAATCTAACAAATCTGAATATATACCTAATCCACCTAAGCAAGATGAACCACCTAAAGAAATGTGAAGATAATTCAAAGGTAGATGTTTTTCATGCAATTATTTTGGACACATGAAAAGAGATTGCACAGGTAAGAAATTCAAACCTATCTCTGGTTATTGTTATAATTGTCATGGTTTTGGACATAGAGCTATTGATTGCAAGAAACCTAGATCTAATGATAATGGTAATAGTAGAATGTTTAGAGATACTAACCCTATAGATAAGAGACCTATTGGAGACATGAACAAAAGAAATGGAGTTATGTGTTATAGATGCAACAAATTTGGACACATTGCTAGAAATTGCAGATCACAAATTAGTTAGTCAGGACCGAGATATGGAAAAAATGGAATATTTTGTCAGATATGCAATAACATTGGTCACACAATGAGGTATTGCAGAATGAAAAGAGAAATCCTAATCCTAGAAGAAATTCAAACTACACTAGGAGAAATGTGAACACCAACAACAGTCAGAAGGAAAGTTGCAGTAACTTGGATGAAATTAAGTTTGTTAAAGATATAGATCAAGTGAGCACACTTAGTATACAAGGAAATCAGATACGTGAATTATTTGAGAGTAAGTATGAATCATTTCCTAATTCATCTCAAAGAAATTAAGCATTTATTTCATGAGCTATGTATTAGAGTAAAGCATCAGAATAGTGTAGAATTTAGATTAAGTTAAACTAAGCCTTGCAAAGTTAATATGAGCTAGTATATGATATAAGGAATCTATGGTTAAGAGCGCATGAATTTATGAACATATATGCGAGTACATGAAAAGAATGAAGTTTTGCAGGTAACCAAGAATAACTTTTGGCGTGAATGCACTTAAGAAATTTAATGCGATGATAGTATCTTGAAAGATTTGAAGGATAAAAGTGGATTATTGACATCATTTGATCATTCAAGTCTTTACAAGAGATATAGAGAGATATCTAGTGGAGATTGAGAGCAGTTTGAAATATTTGGAGACAGATTCTTCGCCAAATCTATGCAAAGCCATAAATCTTGATTCTGAGGTATTTTACTATGTATTCATTATCAAAGTAGTTACATTTTGATAGAATCACGGATACATCACTAATTCACAACATTAGAGACTCGGCTAGACCTAAGATGAAGAAGGAACCAATAGAACCCTTAGAGGAAGTCCCTAGTTTGGTTTTGTCAACCGTTCCAGATGGAGTTTTGCATTTGGAAGATGTAAAAGGATATCTGAAATGTAAGTTTAAGACTATAGGAGATGGTAGTTTAGCCATGGAGTACAGTAAGATTTACAAACAAGACATGACCTACAAAGAAGGTTTTGAGCATTTAGGTCAAATGGATATCATTAAGTACACATTTTACTATGAGTTTCAAAATGATGAATGGACCAAGATAATCTTGAGCAGAATACACAATGGAAAGTTTTGGTTAGATGATAGAGTTATGGAAATCACTGCAAATCTTATACATGAAGTAACATGACTATCTAAAATAGGAGTAATTCCCTTGAATGAGAAGAATGTTAAGAAAAAATTGTTGGACAACACCAAGTATTCATATAATGGAAGAGGAATAGTTATAAGTAAAATTGAGCAAGATGATGTAAGATATGTGTGTAAAATATTGACTTCAAAATTTTGTGCGAGCTCTAGGGAAGATGATGTGGCAACATGCATGGTACATTCAGCTTATCTTATGTGTGTAGATAAAGTGGAACTAGATATGTGTGATATTTTGAGGATACAACTGATTAAAAATCTTGGAAAGATCAAAAATACTAAGAATTCACAATTTAGATTCTCATCATTGATCACTTACATGTTTTTCCATCTTTTAAGAAGATTCCCTTACACCATAGGAGTTGACTGGAATGATGATAGAAATTCAATTAGGATAAACAAGGTTTACTTGAGAAATCCTATTGATAAAGTGAATGAGAGTGCTACTCTTGTCATAAAGACCTTTTAGAATGAAATGAGAAAGAGAACAAGGATTCCATAATCTATTGTGGAGAAATATAAAGATGAGATATGCTTCTTAGTGGAAAAAGACTTTACTTACATTGAAGAAGCTGAGCCAACAATAGAGTTTGTAGATCCTCGAGTATGAGGTATTTGAAGAAGAAATTGAAGGTTATGTGAACAGGTTACTTAAGAGAAATTTTGATGCAAAGAGTTATATATTTGGAACCTATGAAGAAAAATTCAATACCACACAATAGTCACATGTGCAAAAATTGGAAAAGAAGAGAGTAGATAACACAATTAAGAAAATATTAAAGGATACAGGCATGGTCGAACATGAATTTGTAATTGCAAAGAAGACAACAACATCAATTAGGGATATTGGACAAATAATTGTTTTTAGTTCCACCTTGACAACCCATGCAGCCCCTACTGAAGATATTTAGGATATTGATGAAGAGATTGTAGAATTGGATGTGTGAGAAGTGAGGAAATCCACAAGATCCACATCCACTACACCAACTAAGAGAGTTAAAGAGATGGAAAGTGGACCAAGCAAGAGATAGAAAACCATCTTTACACCACTACAAAGGATAAGGACATCTGTAGAGAAGCCACAAGTAGATGAAGAGGTGGGCAACAAGAAGAAGAAACAAAGGAAGCCTAAGATAGACAAAGTGAACCCTTTGATCATAAATGAAGGGTATTTCACCAAAATAAACAAATATTATGAGATGTATAACAACTTTGAAAAGCTAAATCTTGAAAATGTAGTTGTCAGACATATGATCCTTGCTGACAAAAATTTTGAAGATATAAAAGGAAAGATTCCTGATAACTTATATGAGAAATTGATAAACAGGAAGAAGAGAGCTATAGAAGAGGACAAAGGCATAAGAGAAAGGTATTTAAGGAAAATTTGTGAGATTAAGGATGAAGACCACTTTAGAGAAACCATGAAGAACCTAAGCACACATCTGAGAAGGAAAATAAGGATAGTAATGATAATAGGAGGTAATTATGAAGAGGCAAATAGAGAAACTGAGGAAGCAGTTGTAAAGGTAATGACCTCTAGAATGGGAGAAATAGTCAGTGAATCTGAACACGCAGAAGAAGTAGAACAACAAACTAAATCATCACCAGTTCCACCACCCTCCATCAACATTATTGATGATTCTATGAACATTGAAGGTATAAACATTATCTTAGACAGAGAAGAAAATCCATTTAATAATCAAGGAGCCAATGTTTGCAATTTGACAGAAGTTAATGAGAAGAAGGATGAAGCAGAAAACAAAGAGGAAGTTATAGAAACAAGATTAGAAGAGAAGAAGGAATAAATTTAGATTAATATAGTAGAAGAGGAGCATGCAATGCAAGAAGAGCAAACTGAAATTGTTTCACATACTAAGAGCACAACAAAAATTCTATCTAGACCACCTATTGAATTAGGTTTTGCAAGTTTAGGAAAAGAATTTGATGATGATGATCAAATAGAGTTGATCTCATCCGTAAATAAGATAATTGGAAAGAATAAGAAGGTAAAAATATTGGAAGGAATGTTACTTGAAGTAACCAGCAAACTTCAAGGAGTGATATTAACTCAAGTTAGTGAGGCTAATCCCCAAGCTAAAGCTAAAGAGGTAATAAAAACTTTTGACACTAAATTCAATAATTTTTCAAATATTGTATGAGTCAAAGCTCAAGAAGCCCATGATGCACAATTATTTCAAGTTATTTGTCAGAACATCAAAAATGATTTGGATAACTTGGATGTATGCATAAAAGAGTTGAGAAGATGTTTAGAGAGAGGAAAATAATTGTACATCCAGTGTACATTATCCCATAGCCACACATCATAAATATTAGAGAAGATGAAGAATAAGGAAGCAGAGTTGCAAGTGGTAGTAAATGATTTTCAGAGTCCTAATCTGAAAATCATAGTTATTGAGAAGAAAGAAAGAAAAATCTATGATGAAATAAGACTTCTTGAGGATGAAAAAGAGAGGAAATTGAAGAGGTTCACTCTACTCAGAGAGCATCTATCAATAAAGATTAGTAATGTGGAAAATCAAATGGAAGAATGTCTTTCATCAAATACATCCTATGGAAAGTTTTCATATGCAAACCTTAAGGCAGTTGAGATATCATCTTATGGATTATATAAATTACTTAGTGTTTCTGACTCAGTAAAGAAGACATTGGACAAGGAAATAGAAAATTTGAAGACAAACTTTGTAGATTGTGTAGAAAGTCTTCCAACTTTGTAGCATTGAGATCAAGAAGGTAAATCAATTTTGATATACCTAAAGAATTGACACCTTTGTCATTGTTGTCAAAGGGGGAGTAATATAGTATGAAAATTATATATATATAGAATATATATAGGAGGAATAGTATGAAGTATATTCTTAGGGGGAGTATCATTTTGGAGAAATAAGTAGACATGTATAGACATGTATGATCCATAAATTTTTGTAATAGTCATATGTTACATTTTTTTGAATTTTGTAATAAAAGTTTTTGGGACTTAGCCAATTTTCCCATATGTTGCCACCAATGACAAAGGGGGATATTGTTCAAAATTTGGCTAAGTAGGATATCAAAATGTTGTCATTATGGCAACATATACTCAGCATTAAGATAACATGATCAAAGGAAGAAGTTTTGTATGAGTTGCAATTGAAAATTGTCTAAGTATAATAGTGTTTACCAATCTTCACAGAGATAGTTTTAATTAGCGATGTTCACAGAAGCAGGTTAAGTGTATGTGCACTTGAAAATAGATCAGTCTATGTATATAAAAGCTACATATGAATGTGCAAGTCTGTACAACATGTATGAAAGAAGATATTAATGTTTTATAGAGACAATGTTGAGCCGACCAAAATAGAGCAGAAGATAAAATATTATTATATTGAGTTAAGGGATTTTTTTTTATCAAAATAATGACTTAACTAATTAGGGATGACATCCTAGATGTAAACCCAAAGGAAGCATATAGTTAATTTATGTTTTGAGAAGAGTATAAGGTATTATAAGCCAATAGGAAGTTATTTTGTAATAGCTTGTATATAAGTAAGAATAATGTAATGCGAAGAAGTATGAAGTATATAGAAATTGTAAGAAGTTGATATATGATGTGAAATTGTATGCTATAAGAAGAAAAGAGGAAAGTACTATATATCAGAGTGAAGAGCCTACAAAGATAGATCAAAATAATAAAGTTATTCAACAGCAGTAAAAGGTTTTTGTATCTTACCTTTGTATCTGAAGCTATCATTGTATATTGCATGTTTGGGCAGTGAGCTCATCTTGCAAACATCTTTGTTTTGTAGTAGAAACTCCTAATAGGGTTGAGGCTTCTAATAAGGCCTAAAGTCCTTTAACCAGGACAAAGACACTATATGTATGTAATGGACTCCTAATAGGGTCAACATCCTTAACCAAATACTTTTGATTAGTGGATCATTTGTGGGTAACATCCATGTTGGTAGTGGGATAGCATCCCTCATGGGATTCATGACATGGCTTAACCACCTCTTGTGTCTTCTATAAGTCTAGTGGTTGTATCGAGCATTAACAGGTTCATCTTTTGGTGCAACAACAACCACTACTTGTAACAAGTGGTATCAGAAATTGGTCAAAGGTTCAAATCCACGTAGGCCACAGTGAGTGACACTGGGAGGGGGATTTTTGGTAGTCATTCAATGTCCCTCATGGTATTTGTGACATGGATTAATCACCCCCTCTATCTTCTATAAGTCTAGTGGTTGTATTGGGCATTAACAGGTCGATCTTTTGGTGCAACAACTACCCTAGCTTGTAACAATCCCCACCGGGGTTTCTCTTGGCCAGGGTTTCCTCAAGAACAAACATGGTATTATGAGTTCATTCATTTTATTGTTATGCTTGTTATTCAATTTACTTAGTTTAGTTTCTTATGCAAGCTTCAACTTAATTTCTTGTATCCATAATTGGGCAAAAGTAAAAGTTTGTGAAATACTGATTCACCCCCCCCCCCCTCTCAGTATTTCCTATTTCTAACAAATTAGTGTTACAATACTTTACTGAATTCTTAAACTTATTTATCTTCTTCAAACAATATATAAATATATATCATAAGATAAATAACCATGTAAAATAATAAATCATATAAGAACTCATAAAACCATATTTGTTTTTGAGGAAAACCCTGTTAAAGGAAAAACCTTAGTGGGGATGGTACCCACAAATATATGCCTTATAAGTATAATAACCCTATTTAGATTTTTGACCTTGTTAGGAGATGAGTATTACAATAGGGAGCTCCTAGTTAAAGGACAAACCCTATTAGGAGCCTTTTACAATGTGATCCCAATTAAGTAATCAACCCTTTTAGGGGTGTATAATAGGTGCAACAACACTTATAGTCAATATATTGTCCTAAATACTAAGAGTTAACAAAGTATCCCTTGAAGAAATCCTCTTTTTCTCCTTTTTGTTGATCTCTCTTCCCCTTAGATTCCTTCACGGTTCACATACATCTATGTCCTTATCATCATCATCACACATTTTTACAAAAGTGTCTATACACTTATACCTTGTTAGAGGTATATTACAAAAGCTATTCAACATTACTCTAGCTAGACATCATATTATTTAATGCACATTTGCACACTTCATTAACATCCTTAGTCAGCCTTAGATCCAAGAGCGCATCCAAAAACAATTTTCAAATCACTCACAAAGTCAGCCTTAGTGATTGCCAACAAGTTGTATTCTGTTTAGTATCTTCACATCCAATCAACTGATCATATATCTTTGATACCTCAACATTAACACATACAAACTTACACATGTATTCATTCATGTCCTTCAATCATTTACCTAAGATCACATGCATTTAGGAATCTTCTATGAAGTTCTCTACTCTTTTTTGTCAAACTGGGTCATAGGAAGAATTTGTAGACTTAGGTATTTTTTCTTCATCAACTGCATTCAAACATGTTCATGATATCCAATATGTGTGATCATAAATCTGATAAGTGTTGCTATAAATTATAACATTCCATATGTTCATGTGCCTACATGTGGACATGTGTACATGTGTTGACCACTTGCCAACAATCTCCCCCTTTGGCATTGATGGCAACAATTAGTAAAAAAATGACTAAGTGCAACATCAAGACAAAAATGTGAAAGGAAATATTGATAGAAATGAAAAACATAAATTTAACACATGATCTTAAAAAGAACCTTTGTTTTATTTATGTTTTGTCATTTTACATTCTTTTCTCCTTACATTTTTTTGTCATTTTACAATCTTTTGTCCTTAAATTTTTTCTTCTATCTCTCCCCCTTTCACATCAATGGAAAAGGGTGAAAAAAATGTCTTGAATAGATGCCAAAACAATAAAATCTAAGCTATTCAAAATCACAGGTGAACTGTCTGCAACACATCTCTATAGTTTTTTTTTCAAAATATGCATATTTGCATCTAGATTTGCCTTAATTGCTTCTGCAACCTGAATCAGTCATGTTAGCACTTTTTCTTGCACCCTTTGATTCTAAAAGAGAAAATGATAACCAGACATGGGATATTTATTTGATTGACATAAATCTACTTTTTCCTACAAATCAAAGGACAAGAAAAGGCTGATGTTGACAAGGCCTAACACCTTCTACACTTCAAGCTCCACTCACTCAACCGGGTACACCTCATATGCACACACATAACTCCTTATTGCAAACAATAGGCCTACAAGTATATCATTTTGTGGAATATTTTTCAGACCTTTAGGTAACAAATACCCTATTTTTCACTAGATCTTATGCAGAATCCCACTTGCATACAATGAATCTGAAAACTAGAAATACTTCCTAACTCTTCCTATCAACATGAAAGGGAAAATGTTATCATTAATATTTTGGGTGGCATGGACCTCTGAAATAATCCAAATCCCTCATAGACCAATAACTTATCCAATGGGAAATAGAGTCAAATGAAATATGCAACAGACATCTTATGAAATAAGAAGATAATCTTAGGAATGGGAACACTGAGAGGGGGGGGGTGAATCAGTGTTCTATACTTAACTACTTTTTCTGATACTTTGAAACTTAACTTAATTGCTTAGTTACTGAAATGAACATCAATGAAATTAAGATAAAAATTCATAACACATGACACCAAATATGATTATGAGGAAACCCAAATAGGTAAAAACCCCGGTGGGAGCTGACACCCACTAAGAATTGCACTAGTGTATTATGATCCCTATTAGAAGATCTTGCAACCCTGTTAGGAGTTGTTCTTTACAATTCTTTAGTACAGTGACCTTGTCAAGGGTCGGACCTTGTTAGGAGTATTTTATAGTTAACCCTGTTAGGGGTGAGGACACACTATCCTAGAGCTCACTTCTCAAGTGGTGAAGGCTACAACCTTCTAGATATCAGATACACACTATATCTACAAGGTGAACTGGTGTAGTGACACTACTTGTCTGATGAGTTCCTTTGGTGCACTAATGCTTTAGGCTCCTGTAAAGCTCTAACACATTTTTTCTTCTCTTCACATACTTCTTCTCTGCTTATGAAAACTCTATTTTTTCATGCCATATAGAATTACAAGGGTTCATGTCTTATTTATATGTGCATACAAAATTATTTACTAGGTCGGCCCTTTAACCTATTACATACAACGCTTCCAAATGAATTGGCTCAAGTGTGTTTACATATATTCATGTTAACATGTCTATGACCTAAATACAATAGGCACATAGCCTTTACAAAACAATATTACAAGTGCTAATCAAAATACAAATAGTCGGCTCCATGCTCTGTCCTGTTATGCCACTTACTGTATGTGCCACTTCATCTAACTGTAACTTCCTCATACTAACTCATATCATCATGCAATCTTATACTTCATGAATACATACTTAGAAGCTTATCTTCAAGGGTGCATGTCATAACTCTATCATATGCACATGCGTTGATGCTCTGATCACCTAGTGCTCTGCTATTTGTCTAGTCTTTCGTACTTAGCCATATTTCTGATCTTCTTCAATATGCGCTGACTCCAAAACTTTATATGACTTTGTTGCCATAATGAAAACACTAAATATAGTCATATACTTTAGTATATTCAACTTGCCAACAATCTCCCCCTTTGTCATTAATGGTAACAAAGGAATATGGCAAAGTTATTAATTGTATCCTTATACAAAATTTTGTAATACATACTCTAACTTATATCTCCCCTTATGTATTCTTTACATCATTTAAAAGGCTCCATATTCTTCCTTCTACATAATATACTCCCCCTTTGAAATTAATGACAAAGGTGCTCAAAAAATGTATTCACAAGTACTTACAAAGTGAAGACATCCGGATATGCTAACTTTAGATTAGCAATCTCATTCTGCCAAAATTTCTTCAGTGTGTCTATAGTCTGAAGATGGGTACACAAAGCATATGTTAACTTTTCCATCTTCTCCAATTTTGAACATGGACCTTGTTCATATGTCACCACAGTGACATCGATCTCCTTGATTTTCTAATTTAAGATATCTAGTGAAGGCGCAAGAGCATTTCTTAGTTGTGTTTGCCTTGCCCTTATTTTGGACATTTCTTTTTCTGTCTTTTCTATTTTGTCCACTTGTACCTGGTAGACATTATTACACATGTTTATATCTGTAGTTGGATCTTCTACTAATTTCATCACTTGATCTATCATAGCCTCTTCCTCCTGAATTTTCTTATAGAGATCTACAGTTAGCTTGTCTTGGTTCATGCGGTCTGCTATGAGTTTCATTCCTTTGGCTACAAATTCTTTCAGTGAAGCTTGACCATCCTTTAAAGAGTTTCTCAGTCAAGTGCAAATTTTGTAGTTATCTCATCTAATCTCTTCTTAAGATACTTCTCTTTTTCTACCTTAGCTGTTGATTCTTCTAGGTAGGAGAAGTTTTCCTTGAAGCTTGTTAGGATGTTGCTGACATCCTCCACTGAGTACACTTTTTGTACCTTGTTCTTTGCTGGTAGTAGATTTTTCAAGATTTTTATTGACTCAATAAATAGAGGATTTCTCATTACTTGTTTTTCCTTGGCCTTCTTCATAGAAAGGACACTGATCTTGATCAGGTCTTCTTCTCCCCCAGAGTCTAAAATTTTAGTGTCAGGGGTCAAACTTATCAACAATGATGCTGAAGGCATGGGAGTGATGGGTGTGTCATACATCATTTTAGTTTTAATCTTCATAGACATTTAAACTGAGGGTTCATCTATTGTTTCCTTTTCTACCTCCTCTTCTCCTCCTTTCTCCTTTTTTATTTTCTTTCTCCTCTTCTTCTTCTTGTCCTATTAAGTCCTCAATCAGCACATCTTTTTGCTACATGGATGAATTGTCACCACATAGTGTTTCTACTTCTTGTGTGCTCACAAAGGCTTCCCCAAATTTGTCTAAGTCTTTGTTAGTGGCCGCCATTTATATCTCCACATTATAAATCATTATTGTGTTAACTTCTTGAGTTGTGGGCATAGGTGCAGACTTTATTTCAACTACAAGCATTTTCATTGAGGGTGTTGAGTCCTATGGACCTGTCATAGGTGCATTTTTTACCTTGGCTACTTTAGCTTGCTCAATAGGTGCTTGTGTGATGGGCGTAGATGTAGGTTGCATGCATTGTGCAAGGAATACTTTCTCAAAAGATTTTTTTATCTCCTTGGCTATTATCTCATAATCCTTGTTCATTATGTCCAATGTCCTCATCTTAGTTCTGATGTATGGCTTCACCAAACCTAGAAGTAGTGTTTTCTCATCAATTGAACATACTAGCATATTTTCATCCAATGTTTTCTCTCTGATTCTGAAGTCTTCCTCTATTGCTTGTCTTTTCAAGGAATCCAAAATTTCCCAAACTTTATCTAGAATCACTGACTTCAATTCTAGCACAATCTTCTTGAATTTATCATATGTTTGATCAACATATCATGGATCTCAGACTTGTCAATTTCATGATATATATCATAAAACTTAGATATCTGATCTAATCTTCCTTCTTCTACCACTCTAGTCCTTAATACTTGAAGACTTGATAGGAATCCCACCTCCAGAGGTGGTTGTACATTTATGCCTCTACTTCTTGTGGCTCTTGCTGAAGGGTGGCTTGTGGTAGTTTGCTTCTTCCTCTTAGGCATCTTGTGAGATGCTTCAGTGGACTTAACATCAACTATATCTATGGGCGTAGGACTAATTTTATCTATTTTACTTTCTTCTTCCTTTTTATCATCAGTTTTCTCAATTTTTACCTTCTTCATCTTGGGATCATCTGTCTTCTCTACCTTAGCTTCCACAGAGGATGTGCTCTCAATCTACATAGCTATTTTTTCTTCTCTAGCTTTATCTAGGTCTTCTTGGGTCACACGATTGATCTCCAATATTTTTGATGTAACTTTAGTGGATTTTCTCTTGGTTACAGCACTGTTTAGGACTACATCTACTTGTTTGGTCTTTTCTTCATATATTCCCTATCTAGACTCATTAGGATCCTTGGGCACCGATAGTAGAACTTGTGCATAAGCTTCAAAGACTTGTTCCTCCACTTCATAGCCAAGTGGATGTATCCACTTGGTTCTAGGCTCAACAACCGCCATGCAAGTAATGTCAGTTTCTACCATAAAACAAATATTGTCCTTGTATTTTTCAATAATGCTTTCAGGTATCCTATACCTCATTTGCATCTTTATCCTAAAAATTTTCAACTCTAACTCCATGTAGTCTCTTAGTGTGCTCTCAACTGATGCCTTAAGGTATATTTGAGGCATTGTAGGTAAAATTTTAGTTAAGTATAAGTCTGATACCTTCCCAACTATATGAAGTACATATAGATTATCAAAGACCCAAACCTAAATATTTTGATCCTTTCATGCTTGATTTCCCTTATGTTATGCATCAATTGTGCGCACAAGATTTCACACAAGTTTAATTCTCCATTCTCCTTTACTATCTTGATGGTTGCAAGAATAGTGGTTGCGGACACACTATTGACCCTATTAGCATGCTGAAATCTATAACCAAGAATCATAGACATCAATTTGATGTCTTTCTCCTTAATTGGCTCAATTGTCATCCCACGCTTATCACTCTGGGATTTGCGGGCTTGTTCAAGCAATTTTCTAACATCCTTTCCAACTGGAAGAATGGCACATGTCTTAGATAAACCTATCATCTCATGAATGAGGTCAGTTGTGATTCTGACTGGTACTTCACCTATCCAAAATAGGTCATCATGGATCCTTCTCAACAAGATCTTAATCCAGTCAGACTCAAAGAATTCATGCACTATAGAATAATCAATAATAGGGTGGTCTACTAGGTGTGCAAACTCATCTATGAATGTTTTATTAGGTTTCATCATTGTCTCAAGATGTGACCTAATTTTGTCTAAACCAACTGGCTCCTTTTTGCAATATACATATGTGCGTATGTCTTCTACATGCATGACACCCATTGGGGTTCTAGAAAAGGCTCCTTCTAGGTCATCTAAGGTGGACTTGAATGGATTCTTTTTAAACACATATCTTTTTCTTTCCACAACATCAAAGACAGCTGGTGTAGCCATGACTTTTTTAATCATTTTATAGAGGTTTTCTAGGGTTTCTGGATCATCGCATCTGAATTAGGGCTTAGCAATAATCAATCTTCCTTCTTTGCTAGTAGATTCAACTATAACGCTTCACAACTCAACTGCTTGATCTTCTGTGCTCTTCAATAGCTCAACTTAGAATGCAATGTGAGAATAATGAATCTCTGATGGCTATAAAGAAACTTTTTTGCCATTAATACTTGTCACATAAGTATAGAATGTAACTGTAAATTTCATTCTTTGATTCTACTACCAATCAGGCAGTGTGCTCTTGCATACTGCATCACATAGTCTCCAAAAATTTTAATTCCAAGGTTCATACTTTGAGAGTGAGTATACCATTTGCGCAAGGTTCTAGAGCTAATCTAGCTCCCCCTATGACCATGAAGGTCATTTGACCATAAACTAGGAGGTGCGTCCATTGCAGATGCATCCTCAACTATTTCATCAACATTATCCTTCTTTTCTTCCTTCCAAATCAAGCTCGCATCATCTAAAGCTTGCACAAACTTGACTTCTCCTGCTTCTTCTAATATTGAGGTTTCTAAAATTTTAGGGCTTTCCTATCTTTGCGCTCTAGTTCTGCAGAACCTAGAGATGTGTCCAGCCTTGTTACATAAGTGACAAATGACTGGAGGCCTAATATTCCTCAGCGCATTCATGTGGGTTACCATATTGCACTGTCTGGCTATGTGACGAACATAATTTCATATCTGACATGTAATGTTTTGAGAGTTTCTTACATTCTACTGAGGATGACTTCTCTGACTTTTTTGTTTCCGATTTCTTTGATTTGATCTACAATTCATAGCTCTATGACCAAAATTATTGCATGAATAACAGTAACCATTAAAAGGTCTTACCTCTTTACAATTTCTTGCTACATGACCATGCTTGTTATAGGCATAACAAGTCTTGTTTACCAGCTTGCACTCATCCTTGGGTGGTTTAGTTTTAGCTTCTGTATGATTTCCTATATTCTTAGCTTTTGTAGATTCTTCTGATGCTTTCTTTCTTTCTCACATGTCATTGATCTAATTTTGCACTTCATTGACCCCAATACCACAGGTGTCTCCTTTAATCTTCTGTGCATACAATTGTGACTCTATAAGATCCTTTCTTGTGTGTAATTTTTCAATATGGTTATTCACCTCAGTTAATTTAGATTCGATCTATTTCTTGATGTTCTCTAACTCCAATATTTTCATGTTTTCTTGTCTTAGTTCTTCATCTAACTACTTGTTCTCTTTGACCTGTTCTTCATAGGCTTCTTGATTGTTGAGTAGTTTTTCATCCAACTCTTCAATATGATCTTTCAGAGATGTGTTTTCCTCATTTACCTTTTTGACCATTTTTCCAAAATCACTTGTGGAACAGTCTTTTAAATCTGTTCTCAAATTTTTAATGACTATATGAGAATCACTAACATTTTCTTTTAGTTCTTCAATTTCTTTTTCAAATCTGTTAAGGTCTTTAAGAGTTGCTTCAAGATTATTTTTCAAATGTTTCATTTATCCCTTATCAATTATCTCCTCAAGTGGTTAAACTTATCTTTAGAGGACCAAAGCTCTGATACCAATTATTAGGAATGGGAACACTAAGGAGGGGGGGGTGAATTAGTGTTCCATACTTAACTACTATTTCTGATACGTTGAAACTTAACTTAATTTCTTAGTTAGTGAAATGAACATCAATGCAAGTAAGATAAACATTCATACATGACACCAAATATGATTATGGGGAAACCCAAATAGGTAAAAACCCCGGTGGGAGCTGACACCCACTAAGAACTGCACTAGTTTATTATGATCCCTATTAGAAGATCTTGCAACCCTGTTAGGAGTTGTTCTTTACAATGCTTTAGTACAGTTACCTTGTCAAGGGTCAGACCCTGTTAGGAGTCTTTTACAATTAACCCTATTAGGGGTGAGGACACAGTGTCCTAGAGCTCACTACTCAAGTGATGAAGGCTACAACCTTCTAGATATCAGATACACACTATATCTACAAGGTGAACTAGTGTAGTGACACTACTTGTCTGATGAGTTCCTTTGGTGCACTAATGCTTTAGCTTCTTGTAAAGCTCTAACACATTCTATCTTCTCTTTGCATACTTCTTCTTTGCTTATAAAAACTCTATTTTTTCATGCCATACAGAATTAAAAGGGTGCATGTCTTATTTATATGCGCATACAAAATTATTTACTAGGTCGGCCCTTTAACCTATTACATACAATGCTTCCAAATGAATTGGCTCAATCATGTTTACATATATTCATATTAACATGTCTATGACCTAAATACAATAGGTGCATAGCCTTTACAAAACAATATTACAAGCACTAATCAAAATACAAACAGAC
The DNA here is from genome assembly GCA_027943335.1 of Chamaecyparis obtusa. NCBI lineage: Eukaryota > Viridiplantae > Streptophyta > Pinopsida > Cupressales > Cupressaceae > Chamaecyparis > Chamaecyparis obtusa. The sequence continues at coordinate 2,010,378 of BSBK01003739.1, forward strand.
AGCTCCATGCTCTATCCTATTCTATCACTTATTGTCTGTGCCACTTCATCTAACTGTAACTTCCTCATACTGACTCATATCATCATGCACTCTTAGACTTAACATGAATACATACTTAGAAGCTTATCTTCAAGGGTGCATGTCATAACTCTATCATACACACGTGAGTTGATGCTTGGATCACCTGGTGCTCTGCTATCTATCTAGTCTTCCATACTTAGCCATAATTCTGATCTTCTTCAATATGCACTGACTCTAGAACTTTATATGACTTTGTTTCCATGATGAAAACACTAGATATAGTCATATACTTCAGTATAGTCAACTTTCCAACAAATAACATAGTCTAAAATGATGATGTCTTACACCAATCATGCACCATTGATCAAAATCTTCTTAGCAATCCACTTGTGCTCTCAGATATGCAATCACTTATTCAAAGGACTTTAACCCTCCCCTTGGAAGAAACCTAGAAATAAGCAATACATTAATCAACATCTAGAGAAAGACAAGTACAAGATACCCTTGATACCTCAACTCATACACATATGAAAACCAATCCTAGATTCAATCATTTCCTTGAAACAACTCTATTTTAGACATACAATAGAAAAACTAAAACACCCTTGATGCTTTAACCAATAAATTCAGGAAGCAAATGGGGATAATCTGATAGTAGTAAAAACAATGTTGCAATCTTATTCACAAGTTTAAATATTACACATATATTTGTCTAAAAAACCAGAGAGGATATAAGAACACCCTATATGAGAAGAAGAGGGAAATATTACAGAAAAGAACCACTCATGGAACCAGTCCAAAAAAGATCATAGACAATTTAGACTGCAAAATCTGAACCGAAACTGGAACTCTCCACCCCCTACAACAATGGAGAAAAAGTAAAGATAAAGGCAAAACAAAGCTAGTTACCAAATACTAATAGCTACCAATTTTCATAAAACATCTTCCAATTCTCCCAAATTCATTTCTTTCTGCAATTGCTTCCATCTTTACAATCAATTCTCCCTCCAAATTTTCATCCTCTAAAATTGATCCCTTTCAACTACCTTTACCTCTACAAATATCTCTCCAAACAGATTTGATTCTAAAATGCAAGAGGCTTTACTTCTATTTCCCACCAAGTTAAAATTGAAATTAATCATCACCAATATATTCCTCATCTCCTACCATTTCCGATGATATAATATATGCCTATATTTGGGTAAAAATTAAGGCTCCTGGCATTGTTTCCATGGGCATACTCAATAATTTAAATTTTTGAATTAATCCCTATAGTGCAAACTTTATCATTCATTTCAATTCTTTTCTGCAGGTATTTTACCCAGAATACACCAGAATTCACCACTTGTCATTGGCTGATTGGTGCTCAAAGTTAACCATGGCATTGAACTCTTGATCTGGAGATTAGGTGAATACTTTAGTCTCTTTATCTCTAAATTAATTTGCTAACCCCGGTTACATCTAGCGAACTGGTGAATACACCCATTCTCTAAATCTCTGGATGAAATCTTTGACCTTGGGTTTATCTAGTGATCAAGAAAATAGACCATTCTCTAAATCTCTGAATCCATCTCTAACCATGGTCAACATCTAGAGATCACGTGACTAGCTTTATTTCTTTGAATCTCTGAATGTTTCACCTTAACCACTAGGAATTTGGAGATTACGTGACCAAGTGATTCTCCAAGTTTCTTGATGTTAGGGATTAACCGTCGGCTATCCAGTGATCATGTGAACATTGCATTCTCTAAATCTCATAATTTTCTCACTAACTACCAAGGATCTAGCAATTCGATGACACGGCTAACTGACCTCCATCTCCCAATATCTAAATGTTTTCTTAATGGCCAGTTTGATTGTGAGAATGCATGACTGAGTGCCATGTGTCCACTTCATTGATCCTATCACCGCCACCTATTTGCAAAATTGTGGAGTCTTTAGCCCACCAGCACACTTCTCGAGGCACCTCTAGAGCACTCATGCATGCATAGCCTCCATCTTTTTCTTCATACTTCATTGTGTGCATTAGGTCTTTTAAACACTTTAAATCTCCTTATCATGGAAAATGTGGGACTAAACTCGTGAATAGTTTTTAGATATCTCATTAAAAAATTGCATAGTTCACCCAGCTAGCACGCACTTTTGGGCAGGTCTACAAGGGCAGAGGCCAGCCAAGCCTCTTTCTTTCTTCACTTTACATTAGATGTGAGTGCTAGTGTATTTAAATACTCCTTTAGACCAAAATCGGGTGCATGTAGGATAAACCCACATGCAACACCCTTTACATTTTCTTCTTTTGCTGGTTGTGTGTGAGCTTTCTCTTCATTTCTTCTGGCCTGCACATGGCTCCTTACCCTTTATTCTTCCTCCAACTTGAAAGTGTTTGGTGCACCCTAAATTCTAAGTATTTTATGCTAGTAGGTGCACACACTACTTCCTATTCTTTCTTCTTTTAATACCTTTCTAGTGTGTGTGCTTCCTCCTTGCATTTTTCTTTACATTCATTTGGTATTTGTTTGATATGTTGGCCACATATCAAACCTTTTCGCACAGCTTATTGGCAGCCTTCGTTTAAAATTTATGCACCTACCAAATGAAAGGAAGCTTGTTCTGGTGTGTGAGTCATTCAAAGTGCATAACACACTTTGTGACTGGATTTTAAAACAATGCACAAGCCTCAAATACATTGCACAGCCTCTACATTTGGTTTAAAAACATGGTGTCATCCATGTGTTTAGCCTGCTCACGCTGCCTCAACAATGTGCATGATGCACCCCTCTTATTGGTGTGTGAGGCCTCCAGCAAACTGGCAGCCCCTTTGGATTGGTATGCTGCTATGTGTGATTCCTCCAATGCACACTCCATCTAGCATCTTCCATGCAACAACATTGCATTCACATCAATACTTCTATTCACATCCCTTGCATACTTCTTTCCTCCACGCGCTGGCCATTTCACATTGACTAGTAGCCTCCTTGTATTTTGATGTGCTATCACATTCATTTTAAAATTTTTTAAACACCCTTTCTAGCATACTAGCATGCATCTATTTCACTTAGCTATTTGCTGAGTGTGTTGGTTGATTCAAAGACTCACGCACATCCTTTGGTTTACTGGCATGCACCATGCTTGGTGCATATAGCCTTCTACAAATTAATGCACACATCTTATTTTTCATGTGTGCATACCCCCTATTTCATTCTTCTTGGCATGCTTGCCCTCCACAAACTAGCACAACACAAGGAGCTCCTTAGTGCGCACATTTTTGGACTTTGCCTACGCACTACTCCCAAAATGAGAGGAATCTTTATGCTTGGAAAATTCATTAAGTTCTTAGCAATATGAATGACCAACTTATCCATGAAAGAAGGAGAAACGTAATACCCATCCTTAGTGTTGTCCCATAAAAGCATGCATTTAGCAGTGCTGAGACATTCATAGGAGCTCAAAATAGCATGGTGGGTACCATCTCCCATGGGAGCCTAAGATAAATGTAATCTTCGAAGCACTGAAAACCATCCACAAGATGTATAATGATGGAATTTTAGTCTCTTTATAACAACAGACCCAATCTCCAAGCCCATGAATCTAAGCCAATTCATTTATTTCAACACTTTTCTTTGCCTTTACATTTTTTTAGTTCCTTGGTCATAGCTAGGTACACAACATATTTGAGCATGTAGCCTTGTGTCCTAGACTTTTCTGTTTGATCCAATTAGTATACCAATACTCCCACAAGAACATTTTCCATCCTTGACATTTGGGATGTCTGAAAATAATCTCTCAGCCACATATATTCTTGAGCTGTCCAAAAGGTCTGTCAGATGATGATGAGTCAAAAATAATGGCCATTTATCATTTTGACCACAAAGGACTCATTCCTACTCCTCCACATCATGGGCCAAAAATTTTTTACCCAAGAACATACCCTCTTCATACCAAAATTTTAGTCTCCTGATGAAATTGGACATTGATCCATCAAAATTTAAACACACCACTCAAATCAGAATGCCTTAGTAAAACTGGCCAAAAACACTAACTGGCCTCTAGAATTGGCCTTAAAAACTAACTAAGAGACCCCACAGGAACATGCCATCAAGAATACATGTTTACCTCCAACATATGAGTATGCTTGTCAAAGGAATATGCACCCAGAGTTTTGAGCCCAAAGATATCATTGATCAAACATGGCCACTTAGAACATTTGATCCTATCCGCACTGTCAAACTACACATTTCACCTTCAGAACTGGCTCTAAAAACTTTCCAACTAAGATCTTCATGAGCCGAAAACTTGGAGACCAATTAACTTCCATATAATGATAATGAATCCATTATTAACCTTTTTACAAGATCAAAAGGTGAATTATCATCAAACACAAAAGTCAGCTCAATAGATATATCCTGGACAAACTCAGTGAAATATGCAAAAATCTGATATAGAAATGTCCAAGGAAAGTGACCTGACGGATTGGCATAGACTTAAAAATATTTAGGGAAGTACATTTCTAGGTCTAAAAAAAAGGGAAACCTTCAATTATTCTTGACCTCTAACTGGGTGCAAACCACAAAGCCTCAAAGTAGGCCACTTACAAATCTAGACTACACAAACTTGGAGAAACTTAACAATCTGCAAATGAAATGGCTCTAGAAAATAGGTCAAACGGGCACATGGGGGGCTAAAAATATGTATGAATACTCTCTCTCATGCCTATAGGATGATGCAACAACCCACATGCAATGAACATCAACTGGACAATAAATGCACTCTTCCGAATTGGGCTACTCAGTGAAATTTTGGACAGACAAAATGCAGATTTCGAGAAACATCCTCAAATGGTCACTTCTAAAACATGTCAGAACTGAAAACTAGGATCTCAAACCTATTACATATGTCAAATGATAGGTGAAAAACACCCTTTCCAAGTGACTCATTGTGAAAAACAACATGCCCCATTTTCAATGCACGTGAATTAAGCTCTTACAATGATTTTTCAAAGGCACAATTCTGACACTTAGAGAAATTTTCAGAAATATGGACTGAAAACATATAAGGATTTTTTGAGCTCCAACAAGTCCATTGAGACCATATGAGGCTTTTTCTTCTTCTTCTACATCTATAGGTACTAATTGCTAAAAAAAATTGAGTCCAAGCTGAAGGTCCTCATGAGTACTCTCCAATACATTGATCTTTGGAGTCAAGAAGCTTCTTGATTCAGAGAATCTTTTTTGAACCCTGTCCTTTTCCAGTTGTAGAGAATGGATTTCATCAATGATCTTGTTGGTTTCCTTGTTTATGTATAGCATTTTCTTATTTCCAAAATCCTCAAAGAGTTTTATCAAAACCTCTTCATCCTGAGCTATAATATTTGATATACTCTTCACATGCTTTTGCAAAGTCATGGAGAGTTTATATAGGTCTTTTCCATCCTTAAGACATGATTTTATTTCCCTTTCAATGGAAATCAATGTATTAAGATCATTCTTGCTCCCATCAAGATCAATATCTTTCATCCTTAGCCTTTTGAAATCATTTACTACTTTTACTCTTGATGCTTCCTCTAAGGTATCAAAATTTTGTTCTAATATACTTAGAACATTATCTAGACTACTTAGGATCTTTAATATGTGTAGGAGGTGTAGTCAAAAAATTACAAAATAGTTGTGCTGCTTGCTGGATTGTCTTGGTATTTTTGTCAGTCTTCTTCTCTGATTTCTCCTTTTCTATAGAAAAAGAAAGTACTGACCACTACATCATATATGTGACATCCATGTCCTCTACATTTGTTGGAAGTGATTGAGAGCCAGTTGCAAAAAAAATAGGTGTAGCAAAAGGAGTGATTGGTAATCCTTTTTGTTTTTCCTCTTCTTTTCCTTGTTCTTCTTCCTTTTCTATTTCTGTTTCTTTTTCTTTTTCTTGTTCCTTTACCTTTTATGTTCCTTTTTCTTCATCTTTTCCTTCTGATACCTATTCTTTTTAAGGTGTTTTCTCTTCTTGCTACACTTTTTCAGTTGATTCTTCTTGAGAGATCTTGGGAGACTCGAGATATTATACTATCTTGTTAATGTTAGTTAATGTTTCACTCATCTTAAATGGATCAGATGTATCTAGCTATGTATCAAGTGAAATCCCAACATTGTCTATGAAGAAATCAGGTAATGGTGTGTCAACTACCTTTTTTTCTTTTGGCTCTTCACCCTTTCCTTTTGTGGAGATTATTAATGGGTTTGGGGTCCTTGTAGATTTACCAAGATCGGGTCACTCCTCTAGGAGTAGCTTTCTAGCCTTGTCATGAGTTTCATGTTCAACCTCTTCATATTTTCATGTCGTGAATTTGATAATTCTGGTTTTGGTTCTTAGTTTTGGCCTTAGTTTTTCAAGCCAATCTCTCATCTCATTCCTTGTCATGGTTGGCATATTATGTAACAAAATATCTTGTTGCATCTTGATGTCCTCATCAAGAGATCTTTTATTTATTCCTTCCAACCTTTCAAATAGGTGCTTACTTATTTCACCTTCTATTTCAATGAGATTCCTCTTAAAGGTGAGCATGTGCTCCACAACTATATCTTCAATATTGATTTACTCTTCTTCATCATATCTATCAAAACATTTTTCAATAGAAGTAAGCTTACCATCATTCACTACTCTTTTGTAGAACATTTAAGTATGGTCTAAATAGATTCCTTGGTGCTTCCTGACCTTTCTTTTGTTCAACTTCTTCTTCTTTCTTTTTATCTGCTTCAAGTGCCCTTTGATTTTCCTCTTTAAGTTTTCTATCTTTTTCATCTTCTTGCTCCTTCTTCTTTTGTTCCTTAGTTTTCTCTTTGTCCATCATTTGGAATTCCTTATTTTTATCTTCTTCTTGAGAAGTCTTTTGGTGCTTATCCTTTTCTTGCAAAGATGGAGGAGTGTCCAAAGTTTTCCTCTTCTTTCCTGGTTCGCTAGCCATGGGCTTAGGTCTAGCTTTGGGAGGAGTTTGTCCTTGTGTAGTAGCTCTTACTACCTATCTTTGCAATGTTCTCCTAGAAAGTGTATGAGTTTCATCTTTTTCCTTCTCTTCTTCTTCTTCTTCAACCTCCACCACTTGAGGTGCCTCTATGTTAGATTGAGGAGGGGGAATATTATATTTCTCCCCAAGTTCTACCACCTTCTCCCTAACAGTCTTCATTTCTTATTTTGATATGCCATGTTGCCCTACTATTTTCTCAACAATGGATTCAACTTTCTTCTCCCTTCTCCCTTGTTAGATAATGGAGAGGGGGGGTGAATCAATTAATTCTAGTTATCCTATAGTCTTAAACTCCCAGATGTATATATTGAAACTTTTTCAAACAAATAACCAACTCGGTAAGATAGCAATAACAATCTTTGTGTTCATTTACTGAATGGGAGTAAAATCAATACTGTGTTTACCAATTAATCCAAAATATGAAATGTGTAAAGTAAAGTATTAATCCAATCACATCAAATAACACATAACACAAGGATTTTAACATGGAAACCATGCTAAGGGAAAAACCACCTGGGACCGGTAACCCAAAATATTTCACTCTTCTAAAGTGATCTCAGTTAGGAGCTAACCTTGTTAAAGGTTACAATACACAATGTAAAATGTGACCTAGTTAAAAGATTTATCACTACCAGTTAACTCTTGACCAACATTTACTATGGGGTCAAAAAGAAAACCATCAACATTCATAGAATGCCATATTGAAATACAAATAAAACTGTTAAGTCCACTCAGTTAAGATATTTAGCTATAAAAATGGTTAAACTGATACAGTAGTGATCTAATTCAAATACCTCCTATGATCAATAAGCTAAGCTCATAATACCTCCTCTAATCAATAATCACTTCAATCCTACATATCCTTTATCATATTCAGATCAGTCAACAATACTCTGATGCTCGGTTATGCCTACAATTCTGTTTGGTTTTATCTGTAACCTGTTTGATCAGTGGTGCATGAAAAACTTCCTTCCACGTGATTTCTCCTACATATTCAATTATCCCAGACTCAAAAATGAATCTCATGTCTCTTTAAATAGATGTCATAAACCATTTCATCTCATCCATTATATTTTTCCTCTTAATCTTCATCATCCATTTTGTTGGTTCAAGCTTCCTCAGTAGATGTGTTAATAACACGTTTCAATCTCTTCCATTCGATCATCTCTGAATTTTTTTAGTCATTAGATCCTCATAAATAAATTTATCTTTTACCTCAGAATCATAAGCAATTTTCCAACTCATCAATTCAGTCAGCTATTATAACATTTAATTATTTTCTTTTACTCAGTTAATACAGAATGTGTCGGTGAATAATAACTCAGTTATTACTAATACTTGGAATACACTGCACTGGCTCAGTGTATACAAAAATCTTCAATTACTGACCACATTAACTTGTTCAATTATGATCTTTAATGCATAAAAAATTTATGTAATATAGTCAATTCAATAAAATGATTCCATATACTCATCAATAAGTTACCCAATGTATACCTTAGCCATATCTCAATATCCATCTCATCTTCATGTAGATATCTCTTTCCTTTACCATTTTTCTTCTTTAGATGTTTGTAACTATCATGATAAGTATAGTCAAAACTAGTTGACATAAATGACAACATATTGACTTATTTAATTGCCTTACATATCACATTAATAGTGTTGTGATCTTTAATCATTATCTTTCGCTTGTCCATTCAATTCATCAGGTTATTCAACCAGTTGTAGATTATCAATCTCTCCCTTTGGCATTGATGACAACACAATATGAAATATGCCATAGAATGCCAAACATTTGTAATACAAATCTATCAATAAATGTTGTAGCTCATTAATCTCTCCCTAGCTTGATCATTTAATATGTTTAATCACTACATAGCATTTCAATAGACTCTCCCCGCGGATTTGATCTTCTTCTTCCATTTCTGATACTTCTCTGATTCTTTCTCCCACTGGATAGATATTAGACTTTCTCTCCCATATTTCTATCCTCTCTAACTGATATTTCATTAAATCTTTCTCTCCCTTTGAAAACAATGCCAAAAATAATAAACAACTCTCCAAGAGCCAAAAATATCTATGTTGTTTGGTTCAAATCATGTACCTTAATGTACAAATATATAATTTCTTATTCCAGCTTTCACAACCTTACAAAACCTAAAGTGTGAACAATTTTGCATCAACATTTTGATTTTATGATAAAGTATAGGTTGATGCAACCTCCTGATCACCTTAGTGATTGACAGATAGGGGATGGACCCCTAGTCTAGTCCTCAAGTACTCAAATGTATCCTTTGGTAAGGGTTCAGTAAATATGTCTACAAGTTGTTCCTTAGATTTCACAAATTCTAGTTTCACTTGCTTTTCTTGTACTTGTTCCCTCAAATAGTGATACTTAATAGATATATTCTTTGTCTTTCAATGCATCACCAGATTTTTGGAAATATTTATAGCACTTGTGTTGTCACAATATATAATCACTAGATTAGTGATCTCCTCATTCATGCATTTCAACAATTGTTTTATCCATGCAATGTTTGAACAATTAGCAGCAGCAACAACATATTTTTCTTCAGTATTAGACTAAGAAATACATGCATGTTTCTTACTTATCCAAGTGACTAACCTTTTTCCCAAAAAGAATGCTCCACCGGTTGTGCTCTTTCAGTCATCTATATTTCTAGCCCAATCTACGTCGGTGTAAACTTGTAGTTCAAAATTTCCTTGTTTCTTATACCATAAACCATAATTCTTAGTATTCTTCAAGTATCTTAGAATCCTCTTAACAATAGTATATTTGATTCCTTAGGATTAGCAGAAAATCTTGCTACAATCCAAACAACATGTGCAATATCCAATCTACTATGCACAGCATACATCAATTTTCCAATCATTGATCTATATAAGGTCTAATTTACCTTGGTTGACTAATCACCTTTATCAATTTACATCCTATGACCATTAGTGTACCTACTAGTTTTGAATCTTCCATACCAAAATTATTCAACACTTCATTGATATAATTTGATTGTGTTATGAATATCCCTTCATTTTTTTGTAGAATTTCCAAACTTAGAAAGAATTTAATCTCTCCAAACATTGACATCTCAAATTCCTTTCTCATTTTAGCAGCAAATGCTTTGCAAAGATTATCATGTCCACCAAATATTATATCATCAATAAAAAATTTATCAATAAGAATATTGTCATCATTTTCTCCTTTCAAATACAAATTTCTATTGTAAGTTGTCCTCATAAATCCAATACTAATAAGATAAGCATGCAGTCTTTCATACCATGATCTCGGTGCTTGTTTCAGTCCATACAGTGCTTTGTGCAATTTATATATCATGTTCTACTTATTTGGATCAACAAAACCTTCAGGTTGTTCAATATAAACCTCTTCCTCAAGTATTCCATTCAAGAATGCAGATTTAACATCCATTTGATATACTTTAAATCCTTTGTGTGTAGCATATGCAAGTAGCATTCTAACTCCTTCAAGTATAGCAACTGGTGCAAAAGTCTCACCATAGTCAATACTTTCTTCTTGTGCATATCCTTTGCATATATGTCTTTCTTTATTCCTAGTGACTTTACCATTCCCATTCAACTTGTTTCTAAATATCCATTTGTTTCCAATTACATTTTTATCACTTGGTCTCAGTACCAATTTCCATGTTTTTTTTTTCTCTATCTGCTTAATTTCTTCATTCATGGCTTTAATCCATTCCTCATTCTCAAGCGCATCTCTAACATTTTTAGGCTCAAATTCACAAAATAATCATGTGTTCTTTCTCAACTTACTTCACATCAGCATGCCACCTTGCTTGTCTCCAATGATTTGGTTCTATGGATGGTGTCTTCTCACAAATTTAGCTAATACTTTCTCTCTTCTCTTTTCATCAGTCGATGCAGGTTCAATTTCTTCCTTGGTAGCAATTTCCTAATTTTCAGTGTCTATAGGCTGGTGTTCAGTGTCTTTATCATGTTGCTTAGGTAGAGGGTCATGTAACTTAATGAATGCATATCTACCATAGTCATATGGTTCTTTCCTACTTTCTTCATCATTTTTCTTAGCAAACTCGTCAACTTTCACATTAGCACTTTCAATCATTTTGTTAGAAACCTTATTCAAACATTTGTAAGCTTTTCTCTTAGTAGAATATCCCAAAAATATTCCTTCATCACCTTTAGAATCAAATTTTCCATTTCTATCATCTTTCAGAATGTAACATCTACTTCCAAAAATTCTAAAATAACTTACATAAGGTGTGTACCCAAACCATAACTCATAAGGTGTTTTTTTTTAATCTTTCTTCAGTTGTACTCAGTTCAATGTGTATATAGTAGTGCTCATAGCCTCTCTCTAGTACATTTGTGAAACATCTTTCTCAATCATCAATGTTCTAGTACAATCAATGATGGATCTATTCCTTCTTTCAGCAATACCATTATGTTGTGGTGTTCTTAGTGTAGAAACATGTCTTTTAATTCCATGCTCATTACCAAAGTTAGTGAATTCATCAGAAATAAACTCACCTCCTCTATCAGATCTTAATAATTTTAACTCTTTTCCACTTTCTTTTTCTACTTTATCTTTATACCATTTAAAATTTTTGAAAGCTTCAGACTTCTCTTTTAAAAACATAACTATCATCATCCTAGAGTAATCATTAACAAATAGAATAAAGTATCTATTACCATAATAGCTTTGAGTTCTGATACGACCACATAATTTGGTATGAACAAACTCTAAAATAACTTTAGATGAGTAGGTCTTGTTCCTGAAACTAGATTTTGACATTTTCCCCATTTGACATTGTTTGCACATGACATGGTCAAGTTTAGATAAGCTCTGTAAACCTCTTACTTTTCTTTTCTTACTAATTTTAACCATGTTGTCAAAATTCATATGACATAACTGTTTAAGCCACAACCACACATCCTCAGTTCTAGCCATCAAAGAAGAAGTTTCAGCATTGTCAAGTTAAAATAGATTACCTTTAGATTGTTCATTAGTACTCACCAACTTTCCTGTTTCATCATAGATCTTCACCTTCCTACTTTCAAATGCAACTCGGTGACTTGAGTTATTCAACTATGCTACATTTAACAATTTATAGTTAAGTCCCTTCACCCAATATGCATTTTCACATTTAATCTTAATATTAAATATGATATATTCTTTTCCCTTCACTTGACAAGGTGTATCATTACCTATTTTAATAGAACCTCCATTATAGTGTTCAAGGTATTCAAATTTATCCTCATCACATGATATCACCAATCATGTGATGTGTATAGCCACTATCAATAATCCATTTATCATTCTTTCTAGCTTTAGAGATAAGTGTTGTTTCTACATACCTTTCTTCTTCTTCTTAATATTCTTTCAAAGCTACGAATACCACCTCAATGTCTTCATCAATTTCAGTGTTAGTGTCATCATCATCATCTCCAACAAGGTAACATGCCTTCTTGCCTTTTTATTTGTAATCTCGGTTGTTTCTTCTATCATAGTGTCGATTGCCTCTATGATCTTGGTCATCTCTTATGTCATACTTCTTTTCACCAGATCGGTCATTATCTTTGTCATCTTCTTTCCTATTAGGACATATTATAGCTAAAATATGACCAATTTATTTATAGTTAAAACATGCTAGAGGTAATTTTCTCTTATACCTTCCTTTACCTTTCTGCAGCCTTCTAGCCATAAGTGCTTCAAGTTCATCATGTCCATCTTCATCACTATCACTGCCACTTTTATTCCTTATCATATGTTTACTACTTAACTTTCCAGTTTTCAAAGATGACATAAATGTAGACTCAACACTCAGTACAATATTGTTATCATAATTATTCATCTAAAAAGTAGTCAACTTACCGATCAGACTATCAAGTGTAAGAACATTACCTAGTGCAAATCTTATTTCATGAATTTGAGAGATTCTAATAGCATAGATTGGCAGAAAGGTTCTAAGAAGTTTACTCACAATAGTGTCTTCATCAATAACACCTCCTGCTCCTCGGATAGCAATGAAAACCTATTTGATTTAGTTACTCTACTATGAAATGTTTCCCCTTCTTTCATCTTCATGTCATCAAATATTCCTCTTAGACTTTCACCTCTTTCTCTCATCACATTTACATCCCCACCGTAGACTAGTGCAAGTTTGTCCCACATTTCTTTTGCTAAAGTACATGCTTTGATATCTTCAAATTCTACATTAGATAGGGAAGCATCAATCTCTATCATTTCCATGTTGTGTTCATGTCTATCTCTCAAGTGATCAATAGTCAAAGGTCCAATAGTCGGTTGTATGTACTCATTGGTCAAGAGATATAGGGAAGATTCACCAATTCTAGATATGTGCAATTTAATTTTTCTTTTCCATGTTACGAAGTTGTCCTTATTCAGCTTAGGCACCTCTCTCTTATGCATCCTATGATCTTTAGCTCAAGTCATTCAAACTTCCTTTTCAATCACACATGCTCTGATACCAGTTGTTAGATAACTGAGAGGGGGGTGAATCAGTTAATTCCAGTTATCCTATAATCCCAAACTCCCAGATGTATATATTGAAACTTTTTCAAACAAATAACCAACTTGGTAAGATAGCAATAAAAATCTTTATGTTCATTTACTGAATGCCAATAAAATTAATATTGTGTTTACCAATTAATCCAAAATATAAAATGTGTAAAGTAAACTATCAATCCAATCACATTAAATAAAACATAACATGAGTATTTTAACGTGGAAACCCTCCTAAGGGACAAACCACATGGGAATGGTAACCCAAAATATTTCACTCTTCTGAAGTGAGCTCGGTTAGGAGCCAACCCTCTTAAAGGTTACAATGCACACTATAAAATGTGACCTAGTTAAAGGATTTATCAATACCAATTAAATCTCGACCAAAATTCATTATGGGGTCAAAAAGAAAACCATCAACATTCATAGAATGTCATATTGAAATACAAATAAAACTGTTAAGTCCACTCGATTAAGAGATTTAGCTATAACAATGGTTAAATTGATACAATAGTGATCTAATTCAAATACAACTAAGATTGCAAATTTTGAGATCTAAGCTAAGATCATAATACCTCCTCTAATCAATAATCACTTCAACCCTTCATATCCTTCATCATATTCAGCTCGGTCAACAATACTCTGATGTTCGATTATGCCTACAATTCTTCTCGATTTTGTTTGTAACTTGTTTGATCAGTGGTGCATGAAAAACTTCCTTCCACATGATTTCTCCTACATATTCAATTATCCCAAACTCAACAATGAATCTCATGTCTCTTTAAATGGACGTCATAAACCGTTTTCATCTCATCCATTAGATTTTGCCTCTTAATCTTCATCATCCATTTTTCCACTTCAAGCTTCCTTGACAGATGTGTCAATAACATGTTTCAATCTCTTCCATTCGATTATCTCTAAATTTTGTCAGCCATTAGATCCTCATTAGTAACTTTATCTTTTACCTCAGAATCATATGCAATTTTCCAAGTCATCAATTCAGTCAGCCATTATAACATTTAATTATTTTCTCTTACTCGGTTAATACAGAATGTGTCGATGAATACTAACTCGGTTATTACTGATACTCGGTATACACTGCACTAGCTCAGTGTATACAAAAATCTTCAATTATTGACCACATTAACTTGTTCAATTATGATCTTTAATGCATAACAAATTCATGTAATACAGTCAATTCAATAAATTGATGCCATAGACTCATCAATAAGTTACCCAATGTATACCTTAGCCATATCTCAATATCCATCTCATCTTCATGTAGATATCTCTTTCCTTTACCATTTTTCTTCTTTAGATGTTTGTAACTATCATGATAAGTATCGTCAAAACTAGTTGACATCAATGATAGCATATTGATTGATTTAATTACCTTACATATCACTTTAATAGCTCGATGATCTCTAATCACTATATTTCACTTGTCCATTTAGTTCATTAGGTTATTCAATCAGTTGTAGATTATCACTCCCTTTCACCAATTCTTCCCTAACTGTTGTGTACTTTTCTTCATATGTACCCCATCTTGGAACATTGGGGTCTTTAGGGGACTATAAGACATGTTGAATATGGAGCTCTAGAATAGTATAATCAACTTCATATCCCACAGGAATAGCCCATGAAGTTCTAGGTTGTACTCCCTCAAAACATGTGTTGTCAATTTCCACCATGAAACATATGTCATCCTTGTACTTGTCCACTAGCCTCCAATGGATCCTTTCCTTTTCAAGCATTTATTTTTGAAAGAGTTTCATCATTCCTACAACTTCAGCATACCTATTTTTCTCATCGCTACTTCTATAGAAGTCACTTATCATTTTCATAGTGCACCTGTCTGATCTCCATAGATGCATATTAGGAAATCTTCTCATAACATGAAACAATATGTATATTATTAATGATCCAAGTCTGAATTGAGTTGTCTTGTTCCTCTTTATTCCTACCAAATTATCCATTAGTTGCTACCTTAGAACCTTGCAAAGGTTATATTCTTCATCTTCTACTATCATCTTATAAGCCATATGTACAAAACTGGTTGATACATTATTTATTCTGCTACTATACTGAAACTTGTATCCCGATATCATTGCAACAAGCTTGACATCTTCTTGTGCAATCTCATTTACTGTCATTTCTCTCCTCTTCCATTTTCTTTTGGTTAGTTTCTCCACTTCAAATCTAATATTATTTTCTATTGTAAGTACCTTAACTGTCATAGGTAAACCAATGATCTCATGCAATAGTTCTTTGGTGATCTTGGTTGGGATCCCACCAATATGTGAGGTCCTACCCCAACCCATCTTAGCTTGGCTGATGTTTTGACACATGGACTATCGAGATGATACATTGTTTTGAGATATTAGACCTATTTTGATTATGAATTCATATCATTAGACATTATGCGATTATTTTACATGTTTATATGGATGATGATGTTGGGTGTACCTTTATATGCTTATGTTAGATTAATCCTAACTTTATGATATAGAAAGATAATTGAATTCTAAATTCTGCATTTTGATTTACATTATCTTATGGAATAGGAATTGAGATAGTTATGATGTTGATTTCCTAATGAATTGGTTCGGCATTAGACTTAGGGTTACTTGTTTAAGTGAAACTGAACTTACATGTGATGCTTATATAAATAGGATACAATATGGTTTATGTATATGCTGAAATCATGAAATGCAGTTATCAATGTATTCATATTTGAATGTTATTATGGATCATGTTTCTCTTTTGATATGATTATATATGTGATGATTTCATGTGATACTAATATCTGAATCGAGTGTGCAGGATTACAACCATTATTTTAAATGTGGGGAAACAAGGATGGATCAATGTGAAAATAGTAAAAGGCCAAGGTTGAATCTATGAAGAGAATGACCTCGTTGTTATGTGTTTCAAATTTGTAAATGTGATGTATGAGTGAATGTTATTTTGTAAGTATTTATAAGTGCATAATTGGATGCAAATTATATGTGTAAATGTAAATATGTTTTATCCATTTGGCATGTCATGTGCAAAATTAAGTGGTATGATGTGTACCTTTTGATGTGTCACTTGACACTTGTGCTTATGTGTTGGCATGCCTAAGTAGAATGCTTTGACTTTACTCTACCCTTAGGTCACCTTGTGAGTCCTTAGGTGTAGTTAATTGATTAGGGAACCAAGACATGAGTCACATCATTTACCATTTTCGTGAGTTAACTTCACATGGGTTTTAGAGAGGTTAAATTGAGCCCTAGGGAGTGGTTAAGGTTAGTTTTAGCTACCCCAATGCATGTACATAGGTATGGGGGTCAACTTTTGCCTTTTTCATCACCCAAAGCTTCCAAATGGCCTCTTAAAGAAAACCTTCTTTGAGAGTGACGAAATTGGGTATGGTTTCAAGATTTGTTCCTTCCCCCATGTCTTGGTTATCCTCTCATTCCCTAGTTAGGGGCAAGTGGAAAGAATACATCAACCAAGAAAGCTACTTCACATTGGGATGGGGGTAGAGAAGAAAGGAATGTTTTTCTATTAGGAAAACATGACAAGGGAGAGAAACACTTCTTCTTCTTGCATTTTGGTTTTTGTGGAGATCATCTTAGTAGTAACTAGAAGCTTAGAGAGAGGAGCAAAGAGGCTTGGAATTGAGAGAAGGAAAGCTAGGAAGGGAAATTAAGCTCATCATCAAACTTATCTTGCCATTGTTTCTTGGAGGAAGGTTAGTACACCTATCATGGAAGGCTTTGTTATATGTAAATGATTTGTTTTGCAAATCTATGTTGTGTGTGTGTTGTGTTGAATTCAATTTTTGTTTTAAGATGTTTTTTCCTTGATTTCTTCTTGTGTGTTTTGGGAGTACAAGACTATACTCACCCTTGGGATGGTTTGAGAGTCTTGAGGGTGAAGGGGTTAGTTGGGAATATCTCTTTGTGTAGAGCATGGATGTATGGGCATCCATGTAGCCTACTTTGGTTTTACGAATTGGGGATCATAAGGGAAGTTGATTTGTGTTTTACGAGATGAGAAAGTTGGTTTTCAGATGAGCCTTATGAAAGCATGTTTTGGTAAGAGAAAAAAAGACTTGTTCTTTTGTTTAAGTATGGCCTCTCCAATAGATAATTTCCACCTTCACCCATTGTTGGATCAAATGTGATCTTTTGTGTAAACCTTGGGAATGGGAGTACTTGTGTTGATTGTGATTTTAAGTTGTGATTATTTTTTTTGAGTGTTACCCATCCTACCTTTTTTCCTCTAGCTTGAGGGTTGCCATGTAATGGCCTTGGCTGGGAGGTGAACCTCCATGGTCATGTATTAAATGTTCTTTGGTTACAGGTTTTTGAATGAAGGATGAGTTGAAGAATTCTCAAGTTTTTGAGATAGTATTGTTCATGGAGGAAATTTATATAGTTGGTCTAAGAGGAAAAAAGATTTATATGTGAATGTATTATGATTTGTTAACCCAAATGTTAATGTCCTATCCATTGTGTAAACCTTGCATTTGGGGGATATGTATAGAAAGATAAATGTTGTATTTCAATTTGTTGATGTAAATATTTGAGTTAGTTTCCTTGAAAAATTTAGAGCAAATATGTAGTTGTTGCTAATTAAACATATTGGAAATGCAGGAATTTAAATTATTTTCCATTAGTGAGGATTTTCATTATTGAGATCATTTCTTTCAAAAAATATATTTTGTATTGTTTTACATAATAAGATGTACATTTCACTCTTGTAATATTTTCTGAAAATATAGATACTTCATGATTCTGCATAGTTGTAAATTTATTCAAATTGGAATTATATTCCTATTTACTATTATGAGGGAAACAATAGGAAATATTAATTAATTAAATTTATGTATTCCCTATGTTTTTTAATTAAAAATTTACTGTTAGAATGTTCACATACTCATGTTTATACTCACATATATAAAAGTAGGATTAAAATTTATATTTAAATTTATTTATCTATTGCAAATTCCTATATATGCATTCAGCATCTGATTTTATAATTTTTATCAATGAATATAGTATATATTCATTTTTTAAAAAAATTATCAAAAAAAAAAACTGATAATTAAATTAAATGACATGCATTGATATGCATTAATATATATATATATATATATATATATATATATATATATATATATATATATATATATATATATATATATATATATATATATATATATATATATATATATATATATATATATATATATATATATATATATATATATATATATATATATATATATATATACCTATTATAGTATACATATATATTAACATATATATATATCTTATATAAAATACAAACTAATACTTATATAAAATAAAATATAAAACTTTTTATAAAAAAAATAATGAATATTTTATTGGGAGGGCTCGACTAAGAGTCGAAACCCTCCCCTCATTTCCCTTCAGCTTCCCTTGGTGGCTGAACCACCACAGTGGCGGCGGGCCCACTATGGGGGTCGAAGCCACTACAGTGGCCATGAGCATTGTGCATGGTCGAGGCCACCACAATGGTCGTGCCATTGTGTGTGGTTGAGGTCACCGATGGCTATGGGAAGGACCGAGCGTGGCTTTGGTCACCGACCCTTGGCCCCAAACAAAAAATATAAATTTTAATAACACTATGAACATTTAAAAATAAAATACTATAACCCTAACATTAGTAAAATAAAAACTAAGGTTTAATAGTATAGAAAATAAGAGAGATAACTACTAAAAGAATAAATTAATAAAGTTTCACTATAGGGTTTAAGATCTGCAATGTCAAAAAAAAATTAACTAGTTTGTAAAAACCATAGATTTACCCATGAGTAATTTTGGAACAGGGACTTGTTGAAAACCTTAGGAGGAGTCCCCACATATACACACAAAGGTATATGTGTGTATATAAACACCTCTGGTGTGTATATACACATATGTACACAAAAGAGAATGTACTTCTAACTCATCCCTCAAGCTCCACCTACACAAACAAATGAAATGGATTTAGGGTTCGGAGTGACCTTATAATATTGGCCAAACCCTAATTTTGAATTAGGGTTTGGTATTGCCAAATAGGTCTATTCTTTTCTTTATTATTTCTTAGTGTTGTTTAGTTTATTTTATTTTGTGTTAGGTAACTTTAGAAAATTGCCTTTATTAAAATTTGAATTATGGTTTGTTTATTTAATATTTGTATGGGGAAATTTATAACAGCATGATATTCATTTATTTTAGTGAAATTACTTTTAGTAAAGTGTTACAAATGCATTATTAAAATTATTTAAAAGGTGAAAATGTAGTAATTTGTATTTAATAATTTTTTATATTATTTTTACATTACTTTGAGATTGTGAAATTTTGAATTTAATTAGGTATTCAATTTCTTATTTAAGCTTCAGGGAATTTATTTAGTTGTTATTATATTATTGACCTCTTTATCTTCTTTTAATAAGTGAACTATTAGGGAATAAGTTATTTATTTTTATTATTTAATTTTCCTAGGAGGAACCTAGGTGAATATTTATTGCCCTAATATACTATATTATTAATATATTGTATAGTAGTTTTGATATTTATTAATTTAAATCCCTAGTGGGAACATTAACAATGTTTATATAATTTTAAATAAAATTATGTTTTAAACCAAGGGAGACATTTAACATATTATTTTATTTAACGATTTCGAATGCGATCCAACTAATGCTAGTCCTCTAATCCCTAGTGTTGGGGTAGGATGACTTATCATGCTTACTTTAGTTGGAATTAAATTGAGCTTTATCCTTTAGATTAGTTTATGTCAAACCTAGCTAGGGAATTTCATGGACTGATGTAGTCTGACGAACAAGGGATGTTGGTACACCAGCCACTAGTACATTTGAGGCCAAATTTTGACGGCCATTTGTCGGATTTGCAACGACTATTTGCCGACATTTTGACATATGTGTCCATCATCATTTTTGCGTTGCAAATTGCGATGAAAGAGATAACTGTCGATTGTCTAACACCATATTCCATCAGAATCTTGCACATGAATACCAGCTTTGTTATGAAATTTCTTACAATCGACCTATCAAAACTCTGACAACCCATGTAGGTATCCCGTTGGACATATCTGTCACAATAGTGACGAGTGGGAAATAATTCTCCGACAAGAAAACCATCAGAGATATAGCATGCCTATCACAATTACCTATCAAAAAGAAGTACTTTCTGACATTATACCTATTGGAATAGCGATAGATCTATAGCCACTATCTGATAGATAGACCCATCAGTGCTATAGCATTCATGTCACACCTATCTATCAAAAAGGAGATATCTCTGACATTGGACCGGTCAGAAGAGCGACGATAATGCAATGAGTCTCTGACAGGTAAACCCGTTGAAGATATAGCATTCCTGTCATAATTATTTGTCAAAAATTAATTTTCTCTGACATTATATCTATTGGCCAAGTGACAGGTGGTAGTAAACATCGACGGGAAACTCCGTTGGATGTATAGCACCACCGTCGAAAGAGTTTTCTTTAGTGTCGAAAAAGAGATAGATATGCACATTAAAAATAAGAAAGCTCAAGAGACCATCATAGGTTGTCTCTTTCTTCGGTCTATATTATTGACAAAAAAATTTACCTTTCATTAGCTCATCAAATTTAGGGATTTGAAATAATTTAATAGAATATTTTCATGATAACGTATATTATTTAAGTTGTCATTGCATGAATTTATCTACTTCACACACTTGTAGACTATGAGGACGGTGATAAGGAAGCATATCCTCCCATGGCCTACATTACTCAAGCCACGGGAGGGGATGCTTCTTTATTGTTGTCCTCATAGTATACAAGTGCATGAAGTATATAAATTTGTTCAGCATCAAACTAAAATAATGTACGTTATAAATGAAAATATTCTATTAAATTCTTTCAAATCCCCGAATTTGATGAGCTAATGAAAGGTAAAATGTTTTGTCAATAATATAGACTAAAGAAAGAGACCAACTATGATGGTCTCTTGAGCTATGTTATCTTTAGTCCTAGCTACTGGGTAAGGCCTGGAAGACTTATACCTATCGATCATCGAGAATAATCACCGCCTTGCATTTATGTACACTACATAGTATCCAATATAATTGATCCCAGTCTCACAAAAACATTTTACACTTGTGCATCTCATCAATATTGGAGGCCTGAAGTAATTTTATATGATCACTAGCACATTTCATGCATGGATGAGAAACAATATCCAAACTTTCTAGATTATAAGAAGAGATATGAGTGGAGGCCAAACAAGGGATATTTGTGAAGGTTTTATAGATGTAGGTTACTGAATCATCATCTCTGCACTGGTACTCAATCTGGCCTCCACTCCATATACATCTTCTCATAATCTAAAAACTCTCCATCATTGATTCCCGTCATTTTTTCAACATCTCCATGGACTGAGACTTTAAATTATTGAGCTTCTCTTTGTTTTGAGAATAGTTTAACATTCTCTACTTAACAGGGCCAACCACATGAAGGTGGAAGCTCATTTGGCCCCTCCTAGGAGCCTCTTATGAACCTTTACAACATTTTAAGACCTCTAATATGTATTCTTAGGGATCATAAAGGGTCATAAAGGGTCATAAGGGGTCCTGGGACACAACAGCTGAGAAACATTAATGTAGGCATCATGGTCACACTTTTTTGGAGACACAACATAATTGATTGGTATACCTAGATGATGCAAAGCAACCACTACTCCTTTGGTTCCAAGTTGACACTGCGGGATCCAAAAACCATAGATAAGGAATAAATTTAGAGAGCAGAGGAGGGCCATAATGACCAAAATAATACAAGGTCCTGTATTATTTTGGTCATTATGACCCTGTATTATTTTGGTCATTATGGCCCTCCTCCACTCTCTAAATTTATTCCTTATCTATGGTTTTTGGATTTTGCAGTGTCAACTTGGAACCGGAGGAGTAGTGGTTGCTTTGCATTGTTTGGGTATACTACTAAATTATGTTTTGTCTCCAAAAAATTGTGACCATGATGCCTACATTTATGTTTCTCAATTGTGATATCTACATCACAGTCTGTAGTTGTTGCAGCAACAGAGCCTATCCACAACAAAAAGGAAGCCATCTTTCTAGCCTGGGTCTGGATCCTATCCCAATTGTCAAAGGATCTAGGCCCAGGCTAGAAAGATGTCTTCCCATTCTGTTTAAGCCATATTCCTTGATCTTGTCAAACTTCCTTGGTATGGTAGGCCTACTCTCTGTAGTACTCTTCGTCAATCTGTGTTTGATGATAAGAATCTTATTCTTCTTCCTAATTGTAGCCAGAGCTTCCTTTTCATCATCATTCAACTCCACTTCCCCCATCTCATCATCCTCATCACCCTTAGCTCCCATCCTAAGCCATTCTTCCCTCTCCAGTTCTTCAAGCCTCTACAAGATATCTGGATCAATAAAGTCTACAACATTGTGTTGATCCATGATCTCAAGAATATCATTGTCTTTCCACTCTTTATTTACCAAAATATACCGCTTCTTCAAGCTTGCAAAGTAATCTTATTAATAAAAGAACTCTTGCCAACATTAGGGTACCCACATATCAAAATAGTTGATGTTATTGGTGCTTGTGCTCGAGGATATCAATTCACTATTTTGAAATGACCAAATCATTTTTATTTCGATTGTAGAGAAAAGGAGCGAGAGAAAAGGAGCAAGTGAAAGATAATCGAGTGCAAGAGAAGGCATTGCATTTTATTTGATCATGAATTCTCTCTGAAATGACCAATCATGTTTTCTATTCGATACTTTTTGGTACTTTTTTTTCCCATATTTAGTAGATAAAAATCATGGTGGCAGCCACTTAGCCATCTTTTTGATGCTCTGAGTATTTTACAAAGATACAGGTATGTGGATTTATCATTCATTTGCTTACAGTTATTGGTCAAATGCAAATATTTTGTCAAGTTTAAAGGGCAATATATCAGTTTGGTGTTTTTGGTTTATGTTAAAATTTGATTTGGTAAAATCCTCAAAAAACACACTACATGTTCTAAAATGTAAAGAAGTTGAATGTTAAATGTAAGATATATATCTCATCCATAGTAATCAAAAGAAAGGACATGAAAATAAGGAGATTTACCAATCCAAAAATATAAGAGAATACAAAACATGATTGGTACATTATGAATTGGTTTTTGAGGTGCACAATCTTCATCAATCTCCTCAGAAGAAGAGCCCTCCTCACGAAAAATGCATTTAACACAAAAAAAAAAATTTACAAAATTGAACCAATGGCATGTTTAGACCAAAGAAATAGAATGATAATAATATGCTGAAAATTATATTCTGTTTAATACACGCCAAAGGACCAGTCCCAACAATTCTTAAACATACTTTATCTGATATTATAATAACATGCTAAACTGATAAAGGTGTTATCTGCATTTAATCTACCAATTACTAATTACACAAAAAACAAATTTACAAAATTGAACCAATGCCATGTTCTTCGTGTGGTACAAGGAAGATTTGGATATCAAATCTTCCTTCGTGAAAGCTAAGCATGAGAGAAGGTATGTGATTTCTTCATCTTTGATTGGTATCTTTGACAAGCAACCTCTTTCGAGCCTCTGGCATCATATTCGATCGTAAATTTCAAATGCATTTCATTTTATTTGATCATGAATTCTCACTAAAATGACTACATTCTACTAGTGTTGTGCCCTAGCCCGTGCTTTATCTCCATTATTTGATGTTATTAGTGCTTGTTCTCAAGGATATCGATCCACTGTTTTGAAATGTTTGGATCATTTTGGTCACGACCGTTCCTCTACACAGTTAGGAAATGTAATTGTCTAATGATTATATTTAATGTTGAATGGATTAAATGCTTTGTTCTTGGTATAAGTGAATGGAAGGAATAGTGTTGGTGTTAGGTTTCATTTATTATTGAATTCAATGGTTTCCAAGATGTGTTGAGGAGTTTTCTCCTTGTTTAATGTTAACTGTTCCTACACAATCCACTCATACAATAGTGAAATGCTATGTGATTGACAATTTCATACAACTAGTCCTTTGGCATGTATTAAATACAATCCACTCATACAACTGGTCCTTTGGTGTGTATTAAACAGAATAGAATTTTCAGCATATTATTATCATTCTATTTCTTTTTTGTAAACATGCCATTGGTTCAGTTTTGTAAAAAAAATTTGTGTTAAATTTTTTTTTCTATTTTTTCCATTTGATAACCATAGTCAACATTTTAAAATAGTGAATCGATATCCTTTAGCACAAGCATCAATAACATCAAATAATGGAGATAAAGCATGGGCTAGGGCACAACACCAGTAGATTAAAACTGAACCAATGGCATGTTTACAACAAAGAAATAGAATGATAATAATATGCTAAAAATTCTAATATGTTTAATACACGCCAAAGGACCAATCCCAACAATTCTTAAACATACTTTATCTGATATGATGAATTGTTAATAAAGGTCTAATTCTGTAGACTGCTAGCATGAAAGAAGATTTGACCTAGCCAAATCTTCCTTGTACCACACCAAAAACTATGTGATAACTATGTCTACTCCAACCTTAATTGTTTAAGAATTCATCATATCAGATAAAGTATGTTTAAGAATTGTTGGGAGATCTATTAGACCTTTGTTGTAAACATGCCATTGGTTCAGTTTTGTAAATTTGTTTTTTGTGTTAAATGCATTTAAATGGAACATTAAGCATAGTAATAATATGCTTAATCAATTAGTAATTGGTAGATTAAATGCAAATAACACCTTTATTAGTTTAGCATGTTATTATAAGATACTAAAGAAGACCTATTATTTGTCAGACAAGTCTTCATTGTCAGACATACTTTATCTGATATGATGAATTCTTAAACAATTAAGGTTGGAGGAGACATAGTTATCACATAGTTTTTGGTGTGGTACAAGGAATATTTGGCTGATTAAGAGTGAGGCCTTCTTTAGAATCTCATGAGTTTTGTACTACACATGCAACGTATTGTGAGTTTTAAGAGAGTTAAAGGTTTCTAATTGAAATAAGTGATCTTAAAGGTGTTAAAGTCTTGTTTTGGTTTTTCCTTTCCACTATGCAATAAGGAGTAGTTTTCAGACATTCATGATCACTTATTGAATTCTTTGGAGACTAGTGGTTTGATTGTTCATGCGTTACCAGTCACTAAGATTCATTAAAGGATACAAAATCCTTCATTTTGGGTTATTGTGTGTGGATTAAAATGTAGGCTTGATTTGGTTAATGTTTAGAAGAGATCAATAAAGTATTTAAAGACAATCTTACATGTTTGGAGAGGTTTGAGAGGCACTTATCATGACTGTACCCTCACAAACAACGGCATAGACTACTTTTACTAAGTTTATTTTCTCTATTTTGAGGTTCTCATTGCCAAAGTGGCCAAAGACTATGTTAGGCTGATAAAATATGGGGATTCTCTTTGTAAATCATTCCTCTCTTCTTGACCAAAGGCTGCCATATCTTGAGGTAGTGGAGTTATGTCACTATTATGAACTCAGAATTATGGACATACCCTGGTGACAAATTTTAAATGGATAGAAGCACCTTTTTTGTGCAATGGTCAGGCCCAACCTTTATATCTTGAATGCCAATGCTAGATGCCTCTTCTTTATTGATTAATCCATGTGACAAATTTGCAAACTTGTGAGAATGAGGAAAGGAGCCTCTATTGTCCAAATTCAAAACTTGGGACTTTTCTTTCCTCCCATCTTCAGATTCACCACACACCACTAAATTTAGATTTTCCTCATAGTCTTATCAATTGAGAAGAGGAGTCCATATCAACTTCATGTTCTTCACCAATTCCTGATTCAAAATCAATATTTGAGCAATCTGAATACTCATCAATCCTCTCTTGAATTTCCTCAGTACAAGGCACATGTCATCTTCATTACATCTTCTTTTTATTTCATGTTTTAATCTTTAAAACTTGATCAAGAACATAGGTTTTAATGAAATATCAGTTTGATTTGCAAATTTTGTGTTCTTTACAAATTTGAAAGGCTCTAATACTTACTAGGGCGGACGTGGATGTGTAACCTTATGCTTTTCTACTAAGTCTGTTTGTTGGGCATACTGATTATAAGTACTTGACATATAGCACAAATGTTGCTAATTAAGGTTGGCGGGATGATTACGCCTATCCCAAAAAAAAACTGTCAAATCATTATGCTATCAAATCAATTACCTATCGGTGTATCCCTTGCGAGGGAGAGAAGCCAAACACATAAAGAACATGCACATAAACACGTCAGCTGAAAAACTTAAATGGAATACACCAAGAAGTACCAAATGATGAATGCTCAATTGTTGTAATGGAAAAGCATCAGAACCATCCATTTCTAGAACTTTATTTTCTAGTCTAAATGATTTTTCTATAGTTGTAATGATTTTTCTAGAACTTGACTTTCTAGTCTTAATGATTTTTCTATAGTCCTAATGATTTTTCTATAGTCTTAATTATTTTTCTTTCGTCCTAATGTTTGTTTCTCTTGATAAATTAGGTATTGAATTTGAATTTTTGTTCACTATTTTATTTCAGCTTAATATTTCATTCATTTTTCATATGCACAGAGACTACACATGTTGATTTAAAAATGAGCTATTTGATTATTCACTGTTCATGATTGTACATGGTCAATATTTCTAATGGTACTCCTTGGTGTATTACATTTAAAAATAATCATATTTCTATGACTATGATAAATGTCCCTCTGTGGGCCTATGAAATGTGGGCTTAGTTCCATGTTTTCTTTCATTCTTGCATTTGAAATGTTAAATATGGGCTGCATACAGAGGTATTATGTGTATCATTGTTGGTGATTATTTAATTGCAATATTTTCTTTTTTATTTGTTTTTCTTTGTTTTCTTGTTTTTTCTTTTCCATTTCTACATTATGGACATGTACTTTGCTTTGAGCAGTGTGCTTTATGTTGTGGGCTACAAGGAAAAGCCATTAGGCCTCTATGACAATCTGAAGCTATTTAGCCTATTGATACCCTTGGTATTTTGGACCACCACTTGGAGGATAGGAACACCATAGAGATGCTCAATATTATTACCTTGGCTCATTTGAAGGTGGTTGTTTTGTTTTTCCTTGATGTTTCGGGGTCTTTTGGTTATAGTATTGTGCAACAGGTAGCTCTGTTTCATAGCATAAAACCTCTATTTGCCAATAAGCCTCTTATTGCAGTTTGTAATAAGATTGATTTGCAACCAGTAGAGACTACTCTACAAGCTTGAAGAAGTAGTATATTTTGGCAAATGAAGAGTGGAAAGAAGATGATATTCCTGAGATCATGGATGGACACAATGTTACAGACTTTATTGATCCAAATATCTTGCAGAGGCTTGAAGAACTGGAGAGGGAAGAAGGGCTTAGGATGGTAGCTAAGGGTGATGAGGATGATGAGATGGGGGAAGTGGAGTTGAATCCTGATGAAAAGGAAGCTTTGGTTGCAATTAGGAAGAAGAAGAAGATGCTTATCATTGAACATGGATTGAAGAAGAGTACTGCAGAGAGCATGCCTACTGTACCAAAGAATTTTGACAAGGACAAGGAATATGGCTTAAATAGAATGGGAAGACATTTCTAGCCTGGGCATTGATCCTTCAACAATTAGCTTGATAATAAATTATGAAGTAGATGATAGCTAAGCAATTAGCTTCCAAGAAAATCCTCGTAAATGAACTGTGTGTACCCCAATTCTTGTGCCCTTTGCGCATTCCCAAAGGATATATTTGAAACAACAAGGATAAGGCTTAAAGAAGTTAATTTTAAATCACTAGACAGATCTTTAAGCCTTACCCTTGTTGTTTCAAATATATTCTTTGGGTACGCACATAGGCCATAGGAATTGGGGTACGCATAGTTCATTTATGGGATTTTTCTTGGGAAGATAATTTCTCATCTATCATCTATTTTTATGAAGCTAATTGTCGTAGGATCTAGCCCAGTCTAGAAATATGTCTTCCCAAACACAAAAAACATGCACATAAACACGACAGCTGAGAAGCATAAATGTAGTTATCACAACAGCTAAGAAACATAAATGTATGCATCATGGTCATAATTTTTTGGAGACAACATAATTGAGTGGTATACCCAGACGATGCAAAGAAACTACTACTCCTCTGGTTCTAGAGGAGTAGTAGTTTCTTTGCATCGTCTGGGTATACCACTCAATTATGTTGTCTCCAAAAACTTGTGACCATGATGCCTACATTTATGTTTCTCAGCTGTTGTGTCCCAAGACCCCTTATGACCCTTTACGACCCCTAATAATACACATCTTAGAGGTCTTTAAATATCATAAAGGGTCATAAGAGGCTCCTAGGAGGGACCAGATGAGCTTCCACCTTCACATGGTTGGCCCTGTTAAGTAGAGAATGTTAAACTATTCTTGAAACAAAGAGAAGCTTAATAATTTAATGTCTTAGTCCATGGAGATGGTGAAAAATGATGGGAAGCAATGATAGAGAGTTTTTAGATACTGAGAAGACGTATATGCAATAGAGGCCAGAAGGGATTTTTGTGGAGATTTGCTAGATGTGGAGATTTGCTAGAGAGGTTTCTAGATTGAGTACTAGTGCAAAGATGATGATTCAGTACTACGTCTATAAAACCTTTACAAATATCCCTTTTTTGGCCTCCACTCATACCTCTTCTCAGAATCTAGAAACTTTGGATATTGTTTCTCATCCATGCATGAAATGTGCTAGTGATCGTATAAAATTACTTTTGCGAGACTACGATCAATTATGAGACGGTAAACAACAAGATAATTTTATTGTATCGTTCATTTCTTTTATCCATTCATATTTTTTGCCTTCTCTTATATTGGATACTATGCAGTGTACATAAAGGCAAGGCAGTGATTATTCTCAACGATCGACAGGTATAAGTCTTCCAACCCTTACTCAGTAGCTAGGACTAAAGATAGCAGAACTCAAGAGACCATCATAGTTGGTCTCCATCTTTGGTCCATATACTGACAAAACATTTTACATTTCGTTAGCTCATCAAATGCGATGATTTGAAAGAATTTAATGGATGATATTTTCATGTATAACATATATTATTTTAGTTTGATGGTGAATGAATTTATCTACTTTGCGCACTTATATACATCGAGCACAGCCATAAAGAAGCATCCCCTCCCGTGGCTTGAGTAATGCAGGCCATGGGAGGAGATGGTTCTTTATGCCTGTGCTCATAGTATACAAGTGCACGGAGTCGATAAATTCTTGCAATGTCAACTTAAATAATATACGTTATCATGAAAATATTCTATTAGTTTTTTTCAAATTCCCTCATTTATTGAGCTAACGAAATGTAAAATGTTTTGTCAGTATATGGACCAAAGATGGAGACCATCTTTGGGAGTAAATTTTTACTATGCTCATCCGTCATTTTTTCGATAGGGAGTAAATTTATTCTGAAAAAAGCGCTATACATCTGATGGATTCTCCTGTCAGTAGTTTATTACATACCATCAGATTTTTGACAGGTAAGCTGTCAGACGGAACCCCAATCTGGTAGATTTGTGCAAAGGGACTGCTATACATCCGACGGGTTCTCTTGTTGGACATCTACTGCATATCTGCCACCTTTCTAACCGACAAAAGGTTGTAAGAACCATTTTTTGATAGATCAGACCCATAGAAAAAATCCTATTTATATGGCCTGTTCCAACAGGAATCGATTTCGGAATACCGACAATTATCACTTTCGTCACCATTTCCAACACAAAAATGTCGACAGACACATCTGTCAAAGTTTTGACAAATAGGCATTGTAAATCTGACACATGGCCATCAGAATTTGGCCTCAAATGTACTAGTGGATGGACCTAGCTTGTATGTTTAATGGGAACCCTCCTTGTTCCCATGATATGTTTTGGAAACTAGGAGAGATTCCTCCTCTTAGCATGGTTTGATGGATTGTTAGGGATGAATTAGACCACTTGGAGTTTCAATCCATGTGGTGGGACTTGGGGGCCCTGAGTTGGTGATCATTACACCCTTTTTTGTTATGTTTTAGTCATGCTTTATTATCAATTAAGTTTTTCCCTCTAGGGAAGCCTCAATGCTATTAATTGGGGGCCACTAGAGGATGACTTGATTTTAGGTATCCCTAGGCTTGACTTGAAGGTATCAGATTCATAGGCTTGTTTTTCATCTAAGCTTGGGGTTTGAGGAAGAGTGTTTTGAGGTCATCCCTTATATGAAATCTTTTTCCTCCTTGCGGTAGGACTAAGATACTGTGGATAAGAGACCCTATTCCACAAGGATAATTGACCACTTGTCATTATGGGAACATAATGATCCTACTCTTGGAATTATTTTAAGATGCTCTATTTATCCCTATAAATGGAAGGAGTGCACTATTGGGCCCTATTTTGGGAGTGCTCTTTCTTGTGTGAGGAAATTCTTTGAGTTGTATCCATTGGTACACTGGAGTGGGATGTAGTATTCCTCATAAGAGTGCAACTTTGGTAAGAGGATTTTGTTCCTTGTTCCTAAGTTAAGGACTTGGAAGCTCTTGGTGCCTCAACCTTGGGGATAACTTGGAGGAAAATGTTATCTTTTGGGTTCCTCATGGTGGAGTATTGAGGTTGAGTTACACCATTTATGTTGAAGTCATTGTGTATACATTTTCTCTTTTTTAAGTTGGTCTCGCAATATAGGGCTTTGTGAGATTTTTTGACGCTCTCTTTTCTAGATTGACTCCCTTCTGTAGTTGTTAGACTGGTTGATCAAAATTATTATATTTGGGGGTCCAGTAAGTATTCTTGTTCCTAAGATAGTTGAACCACACATGTGTAATGTTTCCTTTAGCTTGTTTTTTAAGCTTCCAAGAGTAAGCCTAGTCATTGGGGGGGATGATGTAGGGCCTCCCTCATTTTCCTCTTAGCATAAACAACATGATGGTGTGGTTTTGACCTTCACACTCGTTGAGTATGATCATGTTGGTCCCAAGTGAGGGTGAATCCGCTAGGAGGATTGTTTTTGGAGCTTATTTTCAATTCCCTATGTGAACTTGGGAATGTTGGGTGTGGTCTTAGATCGTATCCTGGTGACCCTTAGAGATAGGGATTATTCAGTCTTGAGTATGCACTGATCATTATCCACATAATTTTTTATGATGGCATCATGAGATGCACCTAGTTCATGCTTGTCTTATGTTAATCAAGAGGTTATCATTGGGGGTCACGATAGGTGTATTAAGGGAGCCTAACCCAATCCTATCATTGTATTTTCTTTTTGTATTATAGACTTTGTAATTAGAAAAACTATGTTGATACATTATGGATTTATATTTTTATGGATAGAGGCTTGACCTCTAATTCATGATGTACTCTTTTTCATGTTGCTTATGTACTCATGTCAATAATTATAGGATAGTCTATGTTTGCAATAGGGTTAACTGAACTCAACTATTTTTTATGATAGTGCAATTGAGTGCATGTTTTGTGGGAATTGAATTGGAACAAGGAAATTTAAGTAATAATAAGGTGTGATATATATTCTAACGAAGTTAAATGTTGTTTTCCTTGTGAAAATGTAGTAGGAAAGGTGTGTTGAGTCGTGAATTGAGTAGGTAGAATGTACCCTTTATGAATATTGAAATGTTACTATTGGATATGAATGTTTACTCAAATGAAAATTTAAAATTATATTATGGTGAGATGTGAATTAATAAAAAATTGATTTTAGGTCTTAATGTTAAGAAAGAAATTCCAGGGATTATGCTTTGGTTACTGATTCAAGAAATGTATTTAGAAGTGATTATGAAATCAATTGAAATGTTAATATTATCTTGATTATTAAAGGGTATTTGATATGCTTGTGAATATTGTATTCCTAGATATTTTGTGGTAAAGGAAATTAACAATAGATTAGTCAAAATTATAGAATGTTGTAAAAATTGCAAGTTGATTATATGATGTATTTTATGTAGATGATGATTTAGGATATATTTCCATACTTTGATTTTCAGGTCTTGATGTTATGGTATTTGATGAATTATTTAATTTTGAGTATTATGTTTTAATTTCATGTTGATGCAAGAAACGTTTATGTGACATGAATCTAGTTCTAAGAAATTAAGAAATGCATTCTTGAGATTAAGTTAATTTCATATGATGTTGTCTAGATGCAGTTAGATTATATAATGTATTTTATATGATTATTTATGGTGTAATATATATATATATAGACACACACACACACACACACACACACACACATATATATATATATCATTTGATCTTTCATGAGCTATTGATATTTTCATCTAATGTGCAGGAAATTGACCATGGATTATAATGAGGGGAAAATAAAGATGGATGCATGTGAAAAATCTTGCGAATCCAAGGTTATCTCGAAAGGTAGAAATAACCTCATTTTTATGTATAATGTTGTAAAGTAATGTTTGAATGTATTATTTAAATTATATTTATTTTTATTTTATATTAATGTCTACTTGGCATGCCATGTGTGTAGTGATATGTTGTAACTTTATGTGGTGTCAATTGGCACATTGTATGTGAGTTGGCATGGCCAAGTAAATTATTTATTGGTTGTCTTCCACCTTTGAGTCACCTTGTAGAATCCCAAGATTAGGTACCTTCGTTGTTGAGCCTTGAGAGGGAATCTTATTTCAAATTTTCATGGGTCAACTCTTAGTGGACTTTTGAGAGGTTAAAAGTAGCCATAGGGGTTAGTTAGGGTTAAAATAAGATAACCCCATAGGTATACTTTGGGTTGAGGGTCAAATTTTGGCCAATAGGATGTTTTTGTCCCATTTTTTACTCTTCTAAAAATATCTTTTTAGAATGTGACGAAATTGGGATGTCATGTCTTCCTCTCTTTGCAATTTTGAATTTCCCTCTTGTTGGAGAGAGAACCCTTGGATAGTGTGCCCAATCATCTTTGAGGTTAGGTAGGGTTTTCCTTTTTAGTGGGATGGAGAGAAATTTGGTAGGTTGATTGTCCATTCTCCAATTTTGGAGACTTCTAGCGGACTTAGCAAGTTTTGGGTGGACTAAGAAAAGGAAGGCTTGTAGGAAGGGAGCTCTTCTCAATCCCCATTGCCATAGCTTGGAGAAAGGTTGGCACCCTTTCAAGAAGACTCATTTTATTTACTTGTTTGAATATGAAGATTTTTGTGTGATGTTGTATATGATTTTTGTGAAGCTTTATGCTTTCCTTCAATGGCTTCTTGTCTAAGTTTATTTGCTCATTTTGTTTTTGTGTTATTTTTTTATTAGGGTGTGCAAGGCTAAATTCACCTTTGAGAGGGAAGAGATCCTTGATGGGTGAAGGGATTTAGTTGGGAATGCTCATTTATTATAGAGTCCTTCCTCAGGGAGGAAGGGGATGAGACATGCATGTATGGGCTTCATGTTGCCATTTTTGTTATCTACATATTTGGGGGCCATAAGGGTTGTTACATGTGTATGGAAATGGAAGGAATGATATTTTAGTTATGGCCTTGTGAATGAAATGGTATTGTTTATTATGGCCTTGTGAAGGAAATGGTATTTTTGGTTATGACCTTGTTGAAGGCATGGTATCATATTTGTATGGATTCTCCTACTTGGGTATTTTCCACCTTCACCCCTCTTATGGGTCCAAGGTGACCCATTGTGTAAAAATCCTTGGGATGGGAATTTTATGTATTTATGTGTTTGTTAGTTTTTATGGTGTTTGTTAGTTTTTATGGTGTATGTGTGTTTGAGTATGTGTGTACCCCATCAATTTTTATTTCCCCAAGCTCAGGGGTGGTCATGTAATGGCTTAGGTTGGGAGGTGAGCCTCCACGGTCAAAGTTGTTTTATTGCAGATTTCTTTATGGTGAAACTTGTTGATTTTGGATGAAGAAAAAATGGAGAATCTTGGACTTT
Organism: Chamaecyparis obtusa; assembly: GCA_027943335.1. NCBI lineage: Eukaryota > Viridiplantae > Streptophyta > Pinopsida > Cupressales > Cupressaceae > Chamaecyparis > Chamaecyparis obtusa. Next base: position 2,044,944 of record BSBK01003739.1, read on the forward strand.
TGCCACTCTTTAGGTTGTAGATTTTTTTTACTTGTAAAAAGGGCTAAAAATCCATGTGTAAAAAAAGTAGTGGATTAAAGGCCATGTAAATGCCTAAATGCATGTAATATGCTTGTAAAATGTTTGTACTTGAATGAGTAAAGTTTCTCCAGTTTACTATGTATTTGAAATAAAGGAGAATGTAAAAAAAGGATCTTGTATGCTTTTTGAATGCAAAAATAACTTGTTGGTTTTGTTTTTCATTTGCAAAGAAAAGTTAGATTTCCTTCATGAATGAATGTCTTTCCCTATGTAGACAATGGTTATTTTATGCAATCAATAGAAAGAAAAATTAGTTTGTAAATCTTCATCGTCTTCTTGCTCTTTGCTAAACCTGCAATAACCAAATGAGAGATTAAGGTTTTGGTAGATGTTTTATTCTTAGCCTAACCCTAATTTCGAATTAAGGTTAGGGTTGACTTTTTAGAGCCATTTTAAATTTTAATTTTTAATTAAATTATCATTAAATTATGTCTAAATTGTAATCCATGTCTTATTTTAATTTAATGATTGTTGACTTTTGACAATCACTTTAATTTAAATTATGATTTATTTATTATTTTCATTTTCATTTTCATTGAGATTCTAAAAGAGATTCTTTATTTATTTAGTGGGATTCTGTTTAGATTTTAGTCCCTGTCTTATTTTAATTTAATGACTGTTGACTTTAGACAGTCACTTTAATTTGAATTATGATTTATTTATTATTTTTATTTTCATTGGGATTCTGAAAAGATTCTTTTATTATTTAGTGAGATTCTAATATTTTGCTTTTGGATGCCATTTTTAATTTAATTTAAATTTGATAATGTTGAGATATTAATAAATGGACTCTTATTCTTTTTAATACTATTTTTGGAATTTGCTATTTTTCGAATTTAAAAATTAATGCCTATTTCCAATTGAATATTATTTATATTTTTATTATAATGCTGGTGGTTAAATTTAATATTTAATTTATTAATAATTTTTAATGTATTAATGGTTAATCTAGGGGAAATTATTTAATGTCTTAGGATGGGTCTTAGATAAATAACTTTCCCTTAGCCTAAATGATAAATTTCATATTAAAGTTTTATTGTGGTTATTTTAATCTTTTTAAAAAGTATTAATTTAAATTAATTAATTAACTTTGATCACATTATATTTTGGGATTAAAATATGGTATTTTAAATTAATTATTATTAACATTATAACTTTAAAATAATATTAATAGAATGAATGCACTAATGACATGTAAATTAACAAAACCTATAAGGTATTATCATAATTGCAAAAATGGAGCGGATGGGTGGAATAGGGAGCAGGAAAGGAGGAATTCAAATTCAAATGTGGTGAGCAAGGGGAATGGCGGATCTGATGCTGGTCCCTCGGGGGGTGATGGTCAACTAGAGGACACAGACGCAAATGAGACTCAAGGTAAGATTCCTGATGTCGAACTTGGGACAAGCATTGGATTGTTCAATGTTGATTGGCCGGATGCCCTACTATTCTATGGGCCCCTTTATAATAATACGGCAATATCATGGAGTTGAAGCTCATTACTCACCCCCGCTGAACCGGTATGGAGTTGCCTACCGGAGGATCCAGAGAAAGAAGAAAGCAACATTCTTTTGCACCGGAAGGCCCTACCCTGCTAACGAGCGAGACTACCCGAGGGATGGAGCAAGCACCCAACTACAGGAGGGAGGTCCACCGCCTGCCAGGTGGATGCCCTTTTTTCTATAATTGCCTACCTGAAAACTTGGCCCATAGAATAGTAGGGGCGGGCATTTTGAGGCGGCAGGGAAAGGGGTGGAGAGCCTAACGAGATGCACCTCGGATATGGGCTGCGCCACCCAAAATTATTATATAGGATCAACGACCGGCCTCCCCATAGAATAGCCAATCCAAAGAGGGGGTGCCATCGTGGGTGAGGGAAGGAAAGGCACCCTCGGTTAGGGGGCCCCAGGTCTCAAACTACAACTTCCCCTTATAAATTATAGGCCTCAAGACCTGCGCCCGGGAGGGGGACCCATGAAGGGGCCATGTGATCAGAATAGGATGAAATCTAATGAATCTGTCAAAAGTTGGTTAGGCCTTTTTGGCGTTAAACCAACAGGTAAGTCTTCTCTCCCACCTATGAAAATATTATCCAATATTGAGGAGAGAACTTTTTCTATCTCCATTCCAGATCAAATAATAGATGTTAATATATCTCGAATGGCTAACTCTCTTGTGGGGAAATTCCTGGGATCTCATCCTAATATCAAGGTGGTTAGGGCTTTTGTTAAAAAGAAATGGGTTTTAAAAGGCCAAGTGGAGGCGGTTGCTCTTCCCAAAGGATGTCTGGCTTTTTCCTTTTCATGTGAGGAGGATTTAAGGTTTATTTTGTGTAATGGACCATGGATGATAGGAAAGCATTTTATGATTTTGCATAAATGGTGTCCTAATCTGGATATGCAAGAAGATCTTAATGTGCAGGTGTCGGTGTGGGTGACTCTTTTGAGCCTGCCTCTTAAGTTCTAGATGGAAGACATCTTTAAGGGCATTGCTAATGTTTTTTGGGAACTCATGTCTATGGATCTTGTCATGGTCTCTAGAAGGTGCCTTACGTATGTCAGGATCTATGTTGGGGTGCAGTAGGGAGTGGATATGTCAGAATCTATCACTCTTCAATCCAAACTTGGATCATGGATCCAGAAGATAGTGTATGAATCAACCCCCTTTGCATGTTTCCATTGCAAGAAAATAGGCCACTTGGCAAAACAATGCCCAAAGCATTTACCCCAAAAGAAAAAAATGAAAAAGATATGGGTAAAGAAGGTTGTGGCTGGAACAAACTCTATTGGGGTTAGTATTAATGGGAAGAAAGAAGGAAAGATGGAAGGGAAGGATATGCATGTTGAAGGATGTGACACTTCTCACTCAGATACTGAATAGAAATTAGGGGGTAGTACTTGTGTGCTATAAATGTGTCACACTTCTATGGATCATTACATGCAAGGAAACTCAAGAATGAGCCCTCACAAATCGATCCATATCTCCCTAGGCATGGAGTGCAAGGGTTTTTAAGAATGCTCTCAGCTAGAGCTATTTAGCCTATAACCTTGCTAGTAAACCATGCAATGGGAGATTCAATGAAGACAAGGGCAAGAATGCCAATATCCTCAAGAATCAAGAATGAAAATGCAATGCAATGATATGCTAGAGATGGAAATGCAAGCTAAGCTATGAAAGGAAATATGCAAGTATTACAACCCAAGCTAATTAATCTATGTGAGCTAATCTAGAGCATAGAAATGAAGCTAATCTAAGAAAGCATAAATATGAAGCTAAGCTAAGAATGCAAGAATGAGATGAATAATGCAAGAATGAGATGTAGAATGAAAGAATGAGATGTAGATGCTAAGAATGCTCCAAATCTTCAAAAGCTCCAAAGTGACCTAGAAAACCTGCAGCATAAAGTTAGCATAAAAAGTTGAGGATCTAGAATGAAGAAGAGAGCTCTTCTTTTAAAGGAAATGAGAAGGAATGGACCATGGAGATTAAGAGGCAAAAGATTTAATCAACGATGGAGCTTAAAAGAGGAGCAATCCATGTGCACAAATATCCTCCAATGAGAAAATAGGAGTTGACTTTTGTGTCCATATGAGACAAAAACTATTTTTTCCCTTTTTTATAAAATAAGAATAATGCTTTATTTGTGCAACTCAGGATAAGAGGAAAAGTGGGGGCTTTTTATGTATTAAAAGGGGAGGGAATTCCTTTTAAATAAATAAAGACTTAGGATAAGATGGTTAGCCCATAGAAAATAATCGAATAAATGATAGAGCTAGGATTTGATCAAGAATAAGCAATTGATAATTTAGCAAAAGGGGCTAATAGTCTAGATGACCATTTTTAGGCGTATACATTTGCCCCTCTTTGACTAATGTGTGATCGATCTGGGAACACATGCAGTCAAAGAATGATGTTGAAATGTGAGATCGATTTGGGATCACAAAGCAACTCAGATTAGCCAAGAAAGCAAGAGATAGCCAAGAAGGCAAGCAATAGCGTTTTGACTCCAAAGAATGAAGTGTAGAAAAATAGCAAATCCTGCATGGTTAGCCTAGTAGCAACAGTACTGAACACTTAGGAAAGAGATAGCCAATAAGATATGATGTGTCTACCCCCTCGGGATCGAAAGTGAAATCAGGTAGAGGGAAAGCAGAAGCAAGAGAGACATGATCAAATCACTAGAAATCATAATCAAAGAAAGAGAATAGAATAACCATCAAGCAGTGAAGATATGCCCCACACATGGGACCCGGGGCACGAACCAAGCGGTCCCTCAACCCGAAAACACCATGGAGGGGAAGAATTTGAACTTGGGATTTGAAAGTGAATGAAAGACTAGAAGTTTGAAAAAGATGGGGATGAAGAGGTGAAGAATGCCCCAACGAAGATCAAAAGATCAGGCCTCAAAAGGTTAGCCAACTACGTGAAAGAGGGGGAAAAGGTGATTTGGATGATCAAGGTGAACTCGAATTTCAGTTTTGATCCTGAAATGAATAGAAAATGATGTGATATGAAAGACAAGAAGTGAAAGAAATGATCAGGAAGAAGCGAAAGGTGAGCACAGTTGATTAACAAGTCCATGAAAGATGAAAGGAGAGCTCTTTCCATATGCAAGATGCAAAACTAATCTAATCATGAACTTAAGAATGCAAGCTACATGAAAAGTGGTTTACTTGCAAGGTTACGAAGCCAACAGACATCTAATTATCATCATTGAGCGTTATTGGTAGCGTCGCAAGATCATACAATACACACTAGCATAACTATGTGGATCTAAATATGATCTATATCAGATAGAAATGTGGAAATCTCACCTAGGCATTAGAGACATGTAGGTCAAGATGACTAGTGCAGTGAGATTACCTAAGTTTGATATAGCAAGATTATGCTCACATCAAGACACAAGAAAGTCAAGATGACTATAAGCATGCACTTGCAAAACAGTCAAGGATAATACCTTGTAGGTCCATAGTGGCAAGTAAGACCAGCATAAATGCTCATGACAGTGAGGACCAACAAAATATACCCACAAGCAGATAAAGAAATAAAACATGTTCTCATTCCCTCAGTCTTCTAGCTATGCATCATCGAAAACTTAGCAAAAAAATCATCATAGATAGCACGCAAAGAAATAAAGTCAAACAAATCTCAGCGAGTCAAGTGCGTGTGTGTAGGTCATAGAGTCAAACTTTGAGTATCACATCTGCCAGTGAGAAATATTGCATCATCCAAGACGGTGGGAAGGACATTTGATAAGTGTTGAGAAACACTCGACGCTAGGGTAGTGTTAAAAAACACAATTGGGGTGGTGTTAAAAAACACCATTTGCAAGGTGCCTAAGAAACCTAGATGCACAAAGAGACCCAAGATAAGCTTAAAACATCGTATGCCCCCTAGACTAAGACAAGAGTTAATTCCAGGCTAGGAGAGGCAAAGCGAGAAGAAGAGTGAATGAGCACTACGCAAGACTGATAGACATAGGTGCAGAGGGTCTCAAGCAGCACCTATTTCAAGGTTTTCACCACTTGATAGATTTATTGCAATTTTTTTTCAGGACTTTTTATAATATTTTTGTATTTTTACTACCAAGGAGCCTGTTTCCAAGTTTTCACCAAGGCATTTTTTTGATTTTTTTTTTTTTTTGATTTTTTTTTTTTTTTTGGTGAGACATCAAAGCACCTATTGCTAGGTTTTCACTAGGATGCTCATTTTTTTTAAGTACTTTTTATGCTTTTTAGGATTTTTTCAGCATCATATATGAATTTTTTTTTGGAATTTTTTCAGGATCATAAAATATGTACAAAGAATGCCCCAGACAGAAATGGGCATCAAGAATCTGCTTCCTCTGATGTAGAGAACTGATAGGCCCCAGGCCCAAATGCTACAACTGTGACAATAGGAGGTCTCAACTAGTTCGACCAATAATAACCAGCCCTAAGCAATGTCTGAGCTAGCGGAGGATTGTTAGAATGTGATCCACATATGCCATCGTGGATTTCAGCTAGCACTTTTTCTGACTCCTCTATTTCTAGACACTTAAGGAGAGTTCCATCTAGACCCTTCCTGTACAAGTCACCAGAGACAAAGGCAAAGTGTAAGGGATGGTGGAAGGAATGGTGTGGTGGATTTGCAAGAGGAATATGAGGTGGAAGATATGAAAAGATGGTAGGATTGTAAGATTTGTGAGCAGGATAGCGTAATTCGTCCACCAGGAACTTGAAGTGAAATTTATGCTTTTTCATTTGTAAGATGGATGTTGAAGTAACCAAGGCATTACCAACTTTGTTCTTAGCTCTAGGAATGGGCTGAAGTATAATAGATATGAGATCATGCTTGAGGTAGTGCATCATTTTTTTATAGAGAATCAGCTTGTCATCTTTTATTTGAGAATCATTATTTTTTAGCAAATTTTTATTTTTACTTTTCTTAGGTGCGGATACCACCACAATGTGGTTTTCACCATCCGACCATTGCTCTTTTCTTTTGACTTGATGACTGTGATGTTTGATTGTTGATTCAATCTTTTTTGTGGCTAGTTCACTGGTGGAAGAAGTAACAGGTGTTGATGCAAGATGAAATGAAGTGACCGGTTCAATAGAATTTATGCAAGGGGTGTCATCTCTGGTAACAAGAGAGGTTGAGCCTATAGGATAAGCTCCAAAAGTAGCTAGATCTAGACTTGTCATAGAAGAACCAGCGTGGTCCACTAAGGCAATACGAGGAACAAACTCATCAGACCCCACACAAGATGCATCAACCACATCAGGTGGGTTACGAGAGGTATGAACCACATCAACATCCATATCTGTCATGGGAGGATCTTCTAGAAGAGGCTTAAGATGCTGAGAAGTAGAGATACTCATGTCATTATGTGAGAGATCACCTCTTTGTAGCAGTCGTGCAATGTTGCGACGTTGTCTATCATAGTGCAATGATTCTTTAGGCACATAGGTTCTAGACATAGAGGCCTCAGCCATATCATCAGTAGATATACATTCTTCTCCCCAAAGGAGTGAAGTAGAAGGAAGATCATCTCCCATTTGAGCCATAGTGTGTAGCGGTGACCCATCTGTATCTGTGTCTGAATTACTGAGCATGGGAGTATTTCTAGAATCCTCTCTATAGATCCACTCTTGAATAGCTTGTTCTTCTCTTTCTCCTTCTAAAGGAATGGATGAAGGAACAAAAGTATCAAAGATCACCATAGCAGAAGTGGAAGGCTTCATCTAATCAGAAGGTCTCCCATATGACCTAGGAGAAATAGGTATAGAAGCAAAGGAACCCAGTGTATATTCACCCATACCAAGGCTCATCATCTTAAGTGATTTCTCAGCAGCAGCTAGAGACATACTAGGATCAACAAAAGGTTCATTATGAGGAACAAATGTTTCAGTAACAGCAAGAGCATTGATAGCAATAGTATGGTCTCCAGGAATCACAACCTCAGTGCCATTGTACAGAAATTTGACGCACTAATGATAAGTGGAAGGAATGGCTTGCATGTCATGGATCCAAGGACGACCCAAATGAATGTTATATGCGAGTGGAACATCCAATACTTGGAAGTTAATATCTTTTGTGATAGGGCCCACTCAGACAGGCAATGTGACAAGACCTTTGGAAGATCTTTCCACTTCATCATAAGCTTTTATAGTAATCTTCTTCTTAGAATCCACAGCAAATTCTGACAAACCCAACTGTTGTATGACATTGAAAGAAACAATATTTAACCCTGCACCATTGTCTATCAGGACTCAGCGGACTCAGGTATTGTAGACTAGAACTTCAATGTGTAAAGCTAGATTATGCGAGTGAGCAATAGATATGTCATCTTCTGCAGAAAAGGAGAGAGATAATGGAGATGAAATGTGGTTGACCATAGCCTGAAATTGATCTGGATCAATGTCATTGGGAACATGTGTTGTACGTAGAGCCTCATCAAGAATCTCTCTATGCGAAGAGGATAACCGAAGCAACTCAAGGATAGATATCTATGCTGGTGTCTTTTGCAAATGTTGGACAAGATCATAGCTAGGGGTGGCTGAAGGAGCCACTTGTTTGGAAGGAAAAGCTTGCTTGGGATCTTGCACAATTTTAAGGACAATCTTGGCTTGCCCCCTAGTAACAGCATTCAGTGTCTCACTTTGGGAAGATGAACTACCACGTGTTTTCAAGACTAACTTTGGCTTACCATGATTGGTGTTATTATCATCTTGAGACCTCATCATTAGAACACTCTCAATGGGCTCTACCATGTTAATCACAAGTGTATTAGAAGGATACATGTAATTGATCTTTGCATCATGATTCTTCTTATGTGTTTGAGAGGTTTCCCCCTTATCATGCTTAGGTAGAGGATCTTTGAAAGCTGTGTGATCAAAAATTTTAGTTAAGCCATCAGTGGAGATTGTGTCGTTCTCAATAAGATCCTAAATATCATCCTTAAGCCTAAAACAATTATCTGTTGGATGTCCCTTGTTTCTATGATAATGGCAGTAATGATCCTCTCTCCACAAATTAGGCTTATTTATCGGATCCCAGTTACCAGGTTTATCAGGAAGCGTAAGATATTCTTTGTCAACCAAAGTCTTAAGGATCACATCGTAAGGTTCTGCCAACTTGGTATAGACTCACTTTCAAAATTACTTCTTAGGCTTATCTGCATATTGAGGTTTAGGAGCATTGTGAGTGTTTCTAGCTTCTTGTTGTTTTGCTGCATAGATAGCATTGGAGAGATTGAAAGTGAGCTCTTTAACTTTAGGAGCATCAACAACCCCATCATTAACAACATACTTGTTCTTATTCCAAGGTTTGTTCTTGTCTTTACCATTGCCTTTAACATCTTTATTAATAACAATATCCCCTTTTCTTATAGCTACATCCTCAATCTAATATGCACTTTCAACCATGTCATGGAAGGAGGAGAACAGTTGCTTCCTTAGATCATAAAATAGCTCAGGCACAATTGTGTTGACGAAAATGTCAATCTTTTCTCTTTCGGGTAGCTGACGAGGATATCGAGAATACAATGACCTCCAATGTTGTAAGTAAGTTGCAAATGGCTCACCTTGATGTTGTCTTAGATTACCGAGATCTATCACAGTGACAGGTTGTTGGATGTTGTAAGAGTACTACTGGGTAAATCACTGAGCTAACTCATCAAAAGTCTTAAGCGGTGGTGTCAATTTTGCAAACCATTCCAAAGCTTGGCCTCTTAAGCTTCGAGGGAATAAGCGTAGCAGATATGTGTCTTCATGAAGAAAGTCCATACTAAGAGCATAAAAATGACACACATGGTCATGAGGGTCACCATTTCCATCATACTTGTCATATTTAGGAACCTCAATATCCTTAGGAAACGGGACCATGTATAGATCTTTATCAAAAGGAAGAGCACAAATTGATTCTACAAAAGAGACCTTTGGAGGCTCTCTTTCTAATGCCATTTGGGTAAGGCGTTGATTTGTCCGACATAATTCTTCTTGAAGGACTTCCAATTCAGTTGGTACTCTTTGTTGGACAATTTGTCTGACATCATAGTTGGGAGGAAGCTTGTATCCTCTAGAAGTCATATATTGAAAATATTGATCGCCATTATGCTCTAAAAGCTTATGCATCATTCGTTGGAAATCCACATCTTGTTCACATCTCATAAGATCCTCACTAGAAATCTCATCATTAGCCTCTGCCTCATGTTGAGAGGGAGGAGGTCTAGGTGGTGAAGAAGGCATAGCAAAAGTTGGCCTTGGAGGAGATCTTGGTGGCGTGTTGTTGTCATTGTTGCCATTGTTAAAAAGAGGTCTATGCTCATGATTACTAGTCTCAGGTTGCTCATGAAATGTCCCTGTATAAGCCATGCGCCTAGTAGCATCCATCCTTTGTTGATTGTGTTCTTTGTCTAAGCGTGCTTGATTATCCTTACACTCAAAGTGTTCTTGCAAGAGTTGAAACTTTTCTTGTTCAGTCAAAGTGAGTGAGACACTATCTATGTTTTTGGGGGTCTTGAATGCAGAAAAGAGGAAACCTCCTTTATACCACGGTGTAGCCTTAGAATTCTCAGATTGGTCAGAACTAGAACTATTGTTTCTAATGGGTGCTTTTGAACGTCTAGTTGGAGAAGGTAAATGTGTATAATTGAACGGAGGATGACTCTCCTGCTCAAATTGAGACCGAGTTGTAACCGGCATGAAAAGAGATGTTGGTTGACTAATAGAATGAGACAAAGTTTCTTAGATTTGAGATAAGAAAAGTTAATAAAGATCACTTGTCAAAGTAGAACAATAGAGAGATGGCTCATCAAAAGTGCTCAAGTACTTACAGCAATCAATTGACTAAAGCCGAGCAACGAGCAAGAAGCTCAATAAGCAAGTAGCTAGAGAGGTAACCGTGATGCGACAAGTGATCAAGAGTAGCATTCATTAAACTCAAACCCAATAGTTTTAGCTCATTTGTTTTAGTCTAGAACAAATCTAAGCATGTAGGTAACAAACCAGTTTTAGGTAAGAATAGAAAAAGACACTCTACGACAGGTTAAAGTGCAATTTTAGCCACTCCAAATTGCAGCAATGACAGGACAGCAAAAAGATTTTGGGTGATACTTTCCAGGTAAACAGGGCGATACTTCTCAGTTCAGGTGATACTTTGCTTTAAGCCAGGTGATAGACTCCAGTATGGTTGGGCGATAGACTCCAGGCTAGCGGGGTGATAGTCTAGAAGGCACAAACTATTGCACGATATACCTCAGCAAAGCGCGCGATAAAATAGCAAGGTGCGAACTATCGCACGATATTTCTCAGTAAGGCATGCGATACTGTTGCAGATTCGTATGACTTTTTGACCAATGAACATAAAATTCTCAATTTTAAAGCATTTTGATCAAGTTCAAAGGTTGGATAGTGCAATTTCTCAGTTTGACAAGCAGTAATAGTAGATAAAAGACAGGTTTGCAAATAGTAGGTGATCAAACATGTCATAGAACACTTGAAACAAAGGCAAAAGCAACCTTGCCAAGACAAGCACTTGTGATATCAAAATAGAAAACCTTATGAACGCTACCGTGTGTTTGAATGTTGAAAATATTTACACGGGCATAGCACAATTGAAGACAATTCAAGCAATTACTACCTAGAAGGACAAGGCTCATTACTTAGCAACGTGGCCCACAACTTGATGCTCCCTTGCCTCACACCAAGTGGTTGCCCACAAGAGATATTGGCATTGTCATGGAAGTGTCAAAAATACAACCAAAGGAACACATATGGTGAGTGTCTTGGGGTGATCCGGGTAAGTCCACTTGGATCAATCCTTGCACCAAGAAGCTAAGCAGCTAAAATAAGGTGGCCTCTATCTAATGGTTCGTAGTAAGGGCTTCTGTTCATAACATCCCTCTTGCTCCTCATAAAGGACTAGGACCTCGCGGCCTCAAGAGTACCTTAAGCATTCTTGCTCAATGCTTTCCCCATGGTCACAATCCCATGAGCTACTAACATCAATCGAAGACAGGTGTTATGTCTACCAAGATTTTTTATCATTGATAGCCTTGAGATTATAGTGAGTTGGAATCACTCGCCACCAAGGAAAATGATGACAAGGTTGTCCCCACTTGGGTCGTTCCTCTTGATTGTTCAAGAGTAGGCCCGCTAAAGGATCCTAAGCTAAACAAAGAGTGGATTAATTCTTGAGGTTCAAGGTTTTTGGTTCACCACAAGGGTGAAGAGCATACTCCCCTATCTCAAGAATCTCTCCCAAACACACCAAGCAAAGATTCAATTACCCCCTTGCTTTCAAAATCCCAAGCTGGGTCAAGATTTCTGTTTCACCACAAGGGTGAAGAGCATACTCTCCTACCACCTCAAAATTTCTACAACAAGGCATTAAGTGCCTATGAAAGAAACAACTAGTATATGCCGCACTTAATAAAGAAAGCAATTAAACAAGCACTTGATTTGGTTTTTATGCTTAGGGCAGCCCTACAAAAACCATTAGTAGCCCTCTTTGACATGTGATTTTAGCAAATTTCAAGCAAGAAGCACCTACAACCACAACTTGTTAGACCAACAAGAGTTAGGAGAATCAAAATCCAAAATCTAACAATGATTAGTACATGAAAAAAATTAGATAATGTGCAAAAATAACTGATCAAATGATAAAATCTGAAAATGAAACCATCATGGTTGGATTAGGCTCGGAAAGACCTTTCCAATGATATATCACACTTAAACTTTTGATACCATTTGCAAAATTTCAAAAAAAAATGGGCACCCATTTTCCAAGGTGGCACAGATTTGAAAACACTGAAAATTTCAAAAAATTTCAAAAAGATAGCTAAGAACTTGAAATTTGCAAGATGTATAAAATAACTCAAAAATAGGTCACTGCCAGGTACAGACACCAATATCGCGCGATACTTCGCATTATACTGGGGTGATACTTATCAGTCCGCGTGATATTTCACCCGACACCAGGCAATACTTCACCCGACACCAGGTGATACTTCTGATAGGTGAAGTATCACGTGCGCATACAGAGGTATATCGCGCGATACTTCTGGAAAGTATCGCACGACAGTCTGAGACAAAAAAATAGAGACTAAAAATTAAACTAAAAACTTGCCAACAAATTGATGAAAAATGACAGAAATGCAGAAAAAGGACAAAGTCTATCTACTCTGCCCCACAGTGGGCACCAAAAATGTGTGCTATAAATGTGTCACACTTCTATGGATCATTACATGCAAGGAAACTCAAGAATGAGCCCTCACAAATCGATCCATAGCTCCCTAGGCATGGAGTGCAAGGGTTTTTAAGAATGCTCTCAGCTAGAGCTATTTAGCCTATAACCTTGCTAGTAAACCATGCAATGGGAGATTCAATGAAGACAAGGGCAAAACTGCCAATATCCTCAAGAATCAAGAATGAAAATGCAATGCAATGATATGCTAGAGATGGAAATGCAAGCTAAGCTATGAAAGGAAATATGCAAGTATTACAACCCAAGCTAATTAATCTATGTGAGCTAATCTAGAGCATAGAAATGAAGCTAATCTAAGAAAGCATAAATATGAAGCTAAGCTAAGAATGCAAGAATGAGATGTAGAATGCAAGAATGAGATGTAGATGCTAAGAATGCTCCAAATCTCCAAAAGCTCCAAAGTGACCTAGAAAACCTGCAGCATAAAGTTAGCATAAAAAGTTGAGGATCTAGAATGAAGAAGAGAGCTCTTATTTTAAAGGAAATGAGAAGGAATGGACCATGGAGATTAAGAGGCAAAAGATTTAATCAATGGTGGAGCTTAAAAGAGGAGCAATCCATGTGCACAAATATCCTCCAATGAGAAAATAGGAGTTGACTTTTGTGTCCATATGAGACAAAAACTATTTTTTCCCTTTTTTATAAAATAAGAATAATGTTTTATTTGTGCAACTCAGGATAAGAGGAAAAGTGGGGGCTTTTTATTTATTAAAAAGGGAGGGAATTCCTTTTGAATAAATAAAGACTTAGGATAAGATGGTTAGCCCATAGAAAATAATCGAATAAATGATAGAGCTAGGATTTGATCAAGAATAAGCAATTGATAATTTAGCAAAAGGGGCTAATAGTCTAGATGACCATTTTTAGGTGTATACAGTACTGAAGTTTTAAAAGAATCCATAACTAAAAGCTCTGATGACTCCTTTGCTGAAGATATCCAGAGTAGACCTTTGGGGGAAAAAGAGGGTAATGAAAACTTCAATGTTTGCCTGTTTAAACAAGAGATGTCGGGAGGTTATGTCTTCTCACTACCCTCTCAAAGTATGGTAATCTGGCAAGATTCCCAAGTATGTCTAATTCTGGGTTGTTCAGAGGATAGGAATTAGAAGACCTTTGATACTTTGGGGGGTCCTGACAAGAAATCACCATGCCCATCTAAATCTACTAAGTGGGGTGATCATGCGGATATAGCAGAGGCCCTTTTGGGATCTGAAGAACTGAATGAAGAGGGATGGTCCAAAGTGGAGAAGAAAAAGACAGTTAAAAATGTTAAGAAATTTACTAATAAAGATGGAGGGCAGATGAAACATGTCTCCTCAACCCTCAGAAGTACTAGAAGCACTAAGATTGGAGATGTGGGGGCTCCCCATGTTTCCCCAGGAAGACCCTTGAACCAAAAAAAGTGAGCTCTTGAGACCAGCAAGAGCTTAGCGGATGGCAATCAAAAACCATCCTAGATTTTGGCCCATTCCTTAAACAATGAAGTTTATCTCTTGGAATGTGAGAGTATTAAATAATCCTCATAAGCAAGCCATGGTCAAAAACATGATTAGAGACAACAAGCCTGATATTGTTCTTCTACAAGAGACTAAGATGTCTAAGGATAAAGTTGAGAAAATCCAGTTTTTTAGTAATGGTCTATCCCATGGAAGTGATGTGGAAGGGGCCTCTGGGGGTATTGTGACTAGCTAGAACTATAATTTCATTAAAGGGGAAGTTTTATCTTGTGGTAACAATGTGACTAATATTAGATTCTGGCATATTAAAGATGGCACATCTTGGGTTTTGACTAATATTTATGCTCTGAATACCAGGTGGGGAAGGAAATCTTTCTGGAAAGAAGTTTCTAGTTTTAGGAGAGATTTTTCTAATGATGGTTGGATCATTATGGGGGACTTCAATACTCCTTTGAAGGAAAATGAGAAATTTGGGGGTGGCCAACCCAATCTGGACAACAGAGCTGATCTTATGGAATTTATTGATAGTCAAGAGTTACATGACTTAGATTTGTAGGGAATTAACTATACTTGGACCAATAGGAGAGAGGGAAATGAGCTTATTCAGGTTAGACTTGACAGAGCTCTTGTTAGCGGCAATTGGTTGAATCATTATTCTTTCTCCTTATCTACCTATATCAAAGCTGGTTCTGAGCACTACCCGATAACCATAAGAGCTGATTTCAATGGCCTAAAAAGGAATTTTCCTTTCCACTTTGAAAAAATGTGGACAATCCACCCTAACCTAGAAAAATTGATTGAGGATTGGTGGAGTATTAGGATTGAAGGAACGGCAATGTTCAAAGTTGTAAAGAAAATGAAAAATGTGAAGGACAACATAAAGAAATGGAATAAAGAACTTTTGGAAATGTTTTTACCAACAAAAAGAAAATTGCTAAAGAACTAAAGGAAATCCAGAACAACATTCAGAAAGATGGGTACAACTTTCATACAAAAAATGAGGAAGATACTAAACTAATTGAATATCATGATATTATCTCAAAAGAAGAATGCTTTTGGAGGCAAAGGTCTAGAAAGATTTTCTTAAAGGAAGGGGACAGGAATTATAAATACTTCTTCATGACCACAATGAAACATAGAATGGGCAACAAAATTTCTAGACTACAGGTCAATGGAACCATTAGTGAGAAGGAGGAGGATTTTAGAAGTGAGGCCAATAACTTCTTTGGAGAGCTCTTAAAGAAAGCTGAGAACTTGGATATGGAGTGCCAAGAAGAGTTGTTGGATAGTATTCCCAGTATCCTGAATGATGATCATAATAGAGCTATTACTGCTATACCTTCTATGGATGAGATTCAAAAGGTTGTGTTCTCCTTCGAAGGAGATAAAGCCCCTGGTCCATATGGTTATCCTCTTTTCTTCTTTCAAAAGTACTAGAGGATTTTGAAAGATGATGTTACTAATGCAGTTAAGAAATTTTTTGGGGCTAGAAGGATCCTCAAGGAACTAAATGGCACCTTTATTGCTCTGATCCCAAAGAAAATTGGGGTTGATAGTATGGACTAGTTCAGACCTATCAGTTTATGCAACTCGATGTATAAGATTTTTCTAAAATCCTAACTCCTAGAATTCTCCTTTTTCTTCCTTCTATTATCTCTGGATAGCAGAATGGTTTTGTCCCTGGAAGGTAGATCATGGATTCAATCATCTCAGTCCATGAAAATATACACTCTTTGACCATGTCAAAGAAGGAAGGTTTTTTACTAAAACTTGACCTGTCCAAAGCTTATGATAGGGTTGATTGGGATTTTTTGATGGCTACTCTAGAGGCTTTTGGTTTCAATAAAAGAAGTAGAGACCTAATTCACTGTATGGTTTCCTCTGCCACTTTCTCTATTCTTGTGAATGGTTCTCCTACTCCTTTCTTCAAGTCTTCTAGAGGTCTTAGGTAGGGGGACCCCCTATCTCCTATTCTTTTTGTTATCTTGGTGGAATGTTTGGGAAGATACATTGGCAAATTGGTTAATAGAGATGAATTCAAGGGTCTGAGACCTTCCTCCAAGGACTTGATTTGCTCGCATCAACAATTTGTAGATGAATCCATAATAATGGGTGAAGCCTCTATTACAAATGGAAAAACCATTAAAAAGGCCCTTGACAACTATGCTAGTGCTACAGGCTAGAGCATTAATTGGAATAAGAGTTGTATATTCTTCATTAATGTGCTTGAAAAAAGACAAGAAAGGTTAAAAATAATTCTGGGTTGTGAGGTGGATTGTCTCCCAGGGTCTTATCTTGGCTTACCTCTATGCCTTACTCCTCTGGACTCTTTTTGGTGGGATATGATTGATAAATTTCACAAAAGTCTTGATGGTTGGAAGGGTGCTCTTCTTAGCCAGGTTGGTAAGATTATTGTTCTCAAAGCTACCCTTCAAAGTATTCCTCTCTATGCCTTGAGCCTTTTCAAAATACCTAAGAAGTTTTCTGAAAGCATAGAGAAAATCCAAAAGAACTTTCTTTGGTCTGGAGTCGAGAAAAAGAAAAGAATGGCTCTTATTGCTTGGGAGAAGGTTTGTAAACCAACTAGAAAAGGGGGTATTGGTCTTCGCACTATTAGAAGTATAAATGATTTTCTTATGGCTAAACTCCTTTGGAGAATGTTCAAGAACTCAGGAGAATGGAGCACTATATGGCACAATAAATATAATAGGGAGAGCTCTGACTTCAATAATTTCTTAAACTTTGATTCTATCCAAGGTGGATTGTATATTTGGGGCAATGCTTTAAGAAGAAAGGATATGATAAAGAAGGGAGTCAAATGGAAGGTTGGTAATGGAAAGAAAATTATCTTTTGGGATGACACATGGCTGCTTGATAAACCCCTTAAGGAGGTACCTATTTGGAATGAAATGTTTATCCTTTGCAAATAGATTTTGGGCATTCATGTGGAGGACTATTGGGGGGGTGGGGGCAAATGGACTGATTTGGCCAAGATTGATCCTTCTCTTAGGAGTTTGAATAACCTTTTGAATGTTGTGGTTATTATTGATGAAGAGGATACTCTAATTTGGAAATATAATGTTAATGGCCTATTCTCCATTTCCTCTCTATACATGCAGAACTTTGAAGATAGTCTTGAACCATGCTGGGCTAAAGCCTAGTTCAAGGGATTAACATTAAACTAGGAAAAAGTTAATCCCTAAAATTAATGTTTTATTTTGCATCTTATTGTAGGATAAAGTTCTTACAATTGACAATCTCAAGAAAAGAGGCCTTGTTCTTACTAATAGGTGATATCTTTGCAAAAAAGATGAGGAGAATATCAATCATATGACTATCCATTGTTCTTTTGCTAGGCAAATATGGGAAAATTCCTTGAATTGATGAATTTGGAGTGGGTGTTCCCTCAAGACATTCAGGAGTTGTTTACTTGTTGGAAGCCATCGACTAACAATAAGTTCTTAATATCCTTTTGGAATTTCTTCCTTCCCTTCTTGTGAATGACAGAATTTTTAGGAACAAGGAGTCCAATTGGGATAGTATTTTCCACAACATCAAGAGTGCTTTGTTGGAGAATTTGGGGTTGATCAAGAATTATCAAGACCCAAAGGATGATTGGGAGGCCAAAGTCTAAAAGAATTGGAAGTTTGAAGGAAGGAAGGTTCAAGACACCAAAAGAAATTTGAGAGAAGAGGCTAGGTGGGACTTCCCCCCTAATGGTTGGGTTAAAGTCAATTTTGATGGTGCCTCTAAAGGTAACCCTGGAATTGCTGGTTGTGATATGGTTATCAGAGATGAGTATGGGAATTGCAAAGGGGCTATGGCCATTCCTATAGGTTTTAATAAAAATCAAGTGGCGGAGGCTAATGCGGCTCTTTATGGGTTGCTATTAGCCAAAAGGAAGGGTTATACTAAAACCTGGATTGAAGGGGATTCCCTAAATATTGTTAATTGCTTGAAGAATACAATGACCCCTTCGTGGACCATACCCAATGTTATTAGCAAGGATAAAAACATTATTGAGTCCTTTGAAAAGTGCATGATAACCCATGTTTTCAGGGAGGCCAACTTGGTGGCTGACTAGGCCGCGAATGTGGCTTGTAAAAGCCAGGTGGAAATTGAGTGGATTGATGGTTTTGATCTCCCTTGTGAAGGGTCATCATTAATTAATAAGGAGCGGATGATGAGTAAGCAACACATTTTGAATGAAGATTTTATTAATGAGTATTGAGTGTAGCAATATGTGTGACGATCATGAACGACAGTGGGCTGATTCTGAGATAATTATTGGGGTCCTTTGGCATGATTTATGGGTTCTACAGAACATCAAAAGGTTTTATTACAATCTGAAGGCTAATTTGCAGAGTGTTGGGAATTATCTGGAGAAGGGATTTCTAATCTCTTACATATCTATGGGAGGCAAGAAGAGGAGGTGTGAGGGGAACTGTAGTGATTGGAAACAGAATAAGGAGATATGGAAAATTGTCGAAGATGGGGGTCTGGCAGCTCATATGGAGAGATTGCAGGAAGGGAAAGTTGTTGTGACCAGAAATTTCATCAAAACATGGAATAAGGGGAGTGTTTTGGTTGGTACGCAAAGTATGCAGGTGACTGAGGAAGTGATTGTAGAAGTGACTAGCTTGATGACTAAGGGCATCAACTTCTACAGGGATAGGAAGATTTCAGACAAAGCTTTGGAGGCTTTTGCGCCCACAGAGCATGAGAGAAATCAAATGGTTAAGGTGGACAAATCATACTTTGATTCTAAGTGTATTTCTAGGCCTTGGCACCTTGTTTTATTTGTTATTATTGTCTACATTACCCTTGATGGTCGGTATACTAAATTATACAACCATCATCTTATCCTTCTGAATCACTTTAGGCATGGGGTAAAAATTAATTTTCCTTTTTACCAACTGAGCTCTTTGAATTCCTCTATCCTCCACTGGCAAAGGGATCTAGAGGGTGATCATGCCTTCCATGAAGGGCTCATGGTCCTCATTTTTTAGGTGTTCAAATCGAAGAAGGTGGAAAGACCCTGGCTTAACAGAAAAGCCCTTGAGGATTATGACACTAATGGGAAAGATTTTGAGGAGCCTTTTATGGAGGACATAGAAGAGGAAGAGGGGGATTCTGAGGAGTCCCAGGAGTCCAGCCCAAAGAGAAATAAAAAGAAAAGGAAGGTGGAGGATTCGATCACAGATATGGATTTAGAGGATGAAGAGAGCAGGGAGGAAAGTTCTAAGAAGTAGGGGAAAAATAGAATGGAGCCCATCGACAAACGCACCAAAGCCAAAAAAGAGAAGAATAAAGTTGTGAAAAGGGTTTTTATTTCCTCTGATGAGGGCTCTTCCTCTTAGGAAAAGATTAATCGGGAAGACCATGTGGACACCAACCCTACTATGGAGGAGAGTGTAGGAACCGAAAAAAATGTGTGGGTTGAGGATAATATCTTGCATGAGGTCACACAGGCTATGACTAATATTAGGAAAGATGGGTACGAGAAGGATAAGGTCAACATGGAGAAGGAGAATGTGGCGAGCTCTAAGGAGAAAATAGAGGAAGGGAATAAGGATTTTAAGAAAACGGAGGGAGGGAATATGGATTTTGAGAATTTGGGGTGTTTGGCTTTTTTGACTACCCTCAGCATTATGAAAAATGACATTACTGCGATGAAGACCCATATTCACCAGTTGCAAAAAGAGACGAAGGTTCTTAAAAAGATGCACCTGGGGGAGAAAACTATGGGCCAGACAATTGATGAGCTCACTGACACTGTCGCCAGGGCTGAGGGTCTTGCTGTCTTCAATGACAGAATTATCGCCATGGAGGTAAAAATTGAAAACAGTAATGGTATGACCAAGAAAATTGAGATTATGGAAAAGAGAATTGACAAGCTAGAGAAGACCACGGGGAATATTGCATAGCAGAGCTATGCTATCCTTAAGGCATCAAATGAACATGTGAAGATCCTAGTGGACAAGATCGACAATGGGAAAGGGAACCAAGAGGTCACAAATACTAAAGATGATCAGGGCCCTAGCAGACGTACGAGATCCAGGTTCAAGAAGATGGAGGATGGCAACAAGAACGACATGGATGATCTGAAGTTGTCTGCTGCAAACATGCATATTCTTGTTGATCAGGCAGCAAATATGATGATATGTGTTTAGACAACAGCTTGTTGTCTTGCTATCCTTTTGTTGTCCTTTGTCTTTTGGTTGTTCTTTTTGTTTAAGGACTCTTTTGTGTGGTTTTTTTTTGGTGTTGTTGCACTTGTCCTGTTGGAGCTTAAATGTCTATTCTGTTATCCTATTGTAAAAGGTTTCGGGTCCTTTCAAAACCTATTTTTACGTAATCAAAACTTTAAAATAAGTAATAAATTTGTAACCGTAGGTTTCGCATATGAATATTTTTATGATCATATTTCATCAATGTAATGTTTTATTGAGATTTGATATTTTTCAAATTTAAAATTTAATATTTATTTCTAATTAAACATTATTATTGTTTTAATATAACGTTGGTGAGAAAATTTACTATTCAATTTATTTTTTTTATTTTAATAATTAATGGGTTATTTGGGGGAGATTATTTAATGTCCAAGATGGGTCTCAGATAAATATTTCTCCCTTAGCATTAATGTTAAACTATATATTAATGTTTTATATGGCTATTTTAATGCCCTTAAATTATATAATTGAGATCAATTAATAAACCTTGGTAACTTTATGTATTAAGTAAAAATACAATATTTTGCAATAAATTATTTGAACATTATTATTTTAATGGGAATAATTTTATAACCCTAGTTTTCACGTAGGGTTATTATCTTGGTCTTATTTTATCATTTTATTTGTTGATGTTATTTTTGCATTTTCTAACCTAGTTAGTAACCTAGTTCATGATAGGAACCATTAGGGTTACTAATGTGATTGATTTAATCATTTATTTAATTTAACCCTTTTGGGTGTGTTGACCCAATCTTTGAGTTTTTACTATTATCTAAGTTTTAATTTTCACTTTTGTTTATCTCTTTTGTTATCTCTTGTTAGAACCCTGTTAAGGTTTCTTAGGGACCTAATCAAGGTTTCTAGAAAACTAATGCATTTAACAAATAAGGGATCTTGGCAAGCCAGTGCATGCCATGATACCTCTTATAAGTAAAATTGTGTTGGGCTATGCATTCGTACTTATTGAAGTGTTCCTTAGTGTTACCTTGTTGTCTTTTGTGTATTAAAAAAAATTGGTGTGTGTTTTGCCCTATTTTTTGTTTGGGCATGACAAAATAATTCTCACATATGATGTGTTTGAGGAATATGGTGGTCAATCTCTATGTAGAGTGTGAACAATCTCTAAAATATGCTAAAGGGACCCTCGAACTATAAAGCAAGAAAATATTGTAGTCACCTAGAGGTTGGGTAATCTCATCTTTAAAGTGAAAGACATTTATAGTAACACTCAATCTTTGAGGGAAAAGGTTCCCAAGGTTCTATAGATCTTATCTCTAACACTCAATTTATACCCCTTGTTGAAATATGTAATGCATAAAAATATGAAAGGAAAGAAATAAGCAAACAAGTATTTTGGGGTCCACATAATGGCATATGTTTGACCACTTCATAACTTTATGCCATCCCAAATCCATAGGGTAATCACAAAAGAAAATAACTTAGAATAAAAAAGTTAAGTGTTTTGAAGTACCAAACATGTGCGTATAATAATTTATGCCACCATGCACCATATTAAAGGTGTCTTGCCAACAACCTCTTTCTAACTATAATGCTCAAATTTTACTAACGATGTTGTGAACAATACACTGTAGATCACAAAATAAGGATTCAAACAAGAAAGATAAACCCTAATATATCCTTTCAATTGAGCTAAAAATTTGCAACAAAGATATAAAAAATGACATGTATTCAATTATCACAACTTGTTGGACACACAAAAATGTGTGGTTGTGATCTAATTGAGTGATCAAAGGATTTACTTTATTTCACTTGTATGAATTCAAAATGAAATAGCACCAAATTAAAATAAGCTCAACATTCAAATCAATTACATGTAAACCTTGCTTTGAACTAAATGTAAATGTTTTCTCATTGTGACATGGATCCTCAATTTTCCAACATAGCACTATCATCCCTTAACTAACAAATTCATAGAATTTTGATGTAAAATTGGACAATTCCTTGTTGATGTGATATGAGTCTGAGTTTCCTATTATAAGGAGGAGAAGTTGATGAAGGACTATGATTCAATCTAGAACCTTATAAGATATGACCCTTACGTTTTATGATTTTCATCCTAGGCCACAATTGCAAAAACCTACTCAAACTTGCCATAAATGATTTTCTCCAAAAAAAAAAAATCAAGAATGGTCCAATGAGCTTGCACAATCTTCATTTTAAAACCCCCCTTGGAACTTTCCAAAGATTTAAGTATAGAATCAATTTTCAATATTATTATTTTTCCTCATAAAGTGACTTTGAACTATTTTACTTCATTTTATTTTGCACCAAGTTGATTTTTTCTATTACTAATCAAATTTAAAATTAATTAACTAAATAATTCCTAAAAAAATAAATTTGACAACTTAATTTAATTAAATTTTGTATTTCTTTTTTGATAACCTCAGCCAAAAATAGGGATATTACAGATCAACAACTAAACTTTTCTACATATCCTTAAATCTCCAAGACAATCCATTAGCCATATAGTCCTCAAGAACCAAAGAATTTTCATCCTATGATTCTAACAACCAATTACCCTATTTATCTACTAATTACTTTCCTTTATGGGTTTTTGCCCACAAAAGTTCAAACTACAAATATAGCACTGAAGAAGTGAAAATAAAATCAACATGGATCTTCTCAAAATGCAAAATTTTCTTAGTCTATATATTTCAATCAAAATGAAAAAAATACATTGGACAAAATCTAAATTTCCACTAACACCCAAATTTGAATTATACACACTACATCATAAGCTAGCCTCAATGGGATTTTTACATTTTACATCATAGGTGAACCTGGCAGGCCTTTCAATTTGTCTTGTCAAAGGTTTAGAGTTTCTCCTTCTAATTTGGAAAAATGTAGGTGGTACCTTTGAAATTCTTCTCTTAATTATCTACATTACTCAGTCTTCACCTTCAATCCACACTTCTTACACAATAATCTCACATACTTTCTTGCATCTCTCACCCATTTTCTCAAACATATATAGTGGTTGTTTATTTGAAACATCATCAAGGTCAATCATGAAAAATATATGCAATATTAGTACATAGTGGGCCATTATAAGCATAGATACTAGAAATGTGGTCCATCACATGAGATAAAGGGGACCCAAATGTATCATTATAAGTTTTCTCAAGATGATATAAACAATGCACACACATCTCATCATTCTCCAAAGTCGGTCTCAAAGGAAATGTGTAGAAAGACATTAAAATGTGTTACTAGTCTACTCTATAACATTATCTAAAGCACATAATGCCATCTGAATCACCAAACAAGAACAATCATCCTTAACCTCCTAAATCTTTCCTTATCCTATATCTAGTCCAAGAAAATTCAAATTTAGTCACCACAAATACCCGAGTATGCCAAACACCTGGACAAACAACAATATCACACTTGTGACAACAAATCTTTAACTTTGGAGAAAATCATCAAAAGATATCTATACTAAACCACTGCACAAACCATCTAACCATGTTCACTGAATTGCACAACTTGAAATCCCAATGCAGAGCATTCTCCAATCCTCTATAATCCATCCCTAAGAACCAACTTTACTATCGGGAAACAATGCATCAAAACTTCTTCAAAATGATAGATGGGAACTTGTAATATTCATAGTGCAAAGTCATTATGACTAGAACTGTAAGTAGCTCTCATCTTATATGTAATGTTCCCAACCTTTGGTGGTTTCTCCTCGAGAGATAATGATGACTATGTTTCGAGAGAAGGGCATAACTGTGCAAGTTCACGCCATATAGAGAGGCTGAGTTCATACTGATAGTGTATGGAGAGGCTGAGTTCATACTGACAGTGTACGGAGAGGAAGCTACCAGCGCCGTATGGATTAGAAGGTTGTACGGTATGTTTTTTGGGCCGTACGATATGCATGTTGGTCGTACGGGGGGAGGTTTGAGTGGTCGTAGGTGTGAAATTAGGTCATACGGAGGAAGTGTCGTACGGTGTGAGTAGTATGCAAATCGTATGGTGAGGAATATGGGGTGGTCGTACGGTAAGAGGTGCAGGCCGTATGGACGTTTACAGACCATACAATGTAGAAAGGATGGATGTACGGGCAGTTTGATGGGTGTACTGTGGGGTTATGATGCCTCCCAGGTGAAAATGCGGTATCCTCCTTCCTTCATAGATAATTAAATAAGTCTTTTCAGAACACATAACAATTCAGAAGCTAATAGACATTTGCCAGAAAGATGTTATTGAATTTATTGATGGTGCCTCGAATTTGCCAAACCTGATACAAGAAGAACAAGTAGAGTAGGGTGAGGGTTGAATCCCACTGAAACTGCACAAAACCAAATAGGAAGGGTCTTTCACCTTCAAAATGGCTAATAGCAGAATCCCAATAGGAATTCGCAAATACAAATCAAATATAAATCTCAACATATCAAATCTAACCTACACGTCGAGCATAAATACCCATCGGGGAAAACTCTCGAGAGTGCACAAAAGAGCCGACGATGACAACTAAACTGTGCCAACAAAAAGAAAGAATGGGGTCGAGATAAACTAAATAAATCGTGACCCCTAATATAAAAGTTTTAATAGTCATTTAATGAGGGGGATATTACAGTCCTCCCATCCCAAAGATTGCTTGTCCTCAAGAAATTTCAAGCTGGGGTGTTCCAGAATCTCTTCTCCTTCCCAGGTGGCATCTTTAAGGGGAAGGTCCTTCCAGCGCACAAGAAATTCCTTGATAGTGCGTGTCCTCAAACTTCTCTCCCGATTGTCAATGATTTCCATAGGTTCCAATACTAACTTTCCTCCATCGTCGAGGGGTGGCAAGTCTATGGAGACCATCACTTGCTGGCCCGTAGCTTTCTTCAAACAAGAAACATGGAAGACGTTGTGGATTCGGCTTCCCTCAAGAAAGTCCAATTCGTATGCAACTTTGCCCACTCTCCTTGTCACATGGTAGGGTCCATAGAAGTGTGGTCTCAACTTCTCCTTTCTGGAAGCCTTCAGAGATGATTTTCTATAAGATTGAAGTCAGAGGTATACCAGATCCCCTACTTCAAAACTCCTCTCGATTCAGTGCCTGTCAGCGTATATTTTCTACTAATTTTGAGCATGCTGGAGATTTTCCTTTAGGGACTTTAAAATATCTATTCCTTCCTGCAGCCAATCTTTGGCCTTCGGCATGTGACTGTCACCGAGAGCCAAATCCACAAATGAAGGAGGTTCATACCCATCCAAATCTTTAAAAGGTTCCATTCCAATGGACATGTGGAAAGTGGTATTGTAGCAGTACTCTCCTAGGTGTAGCCATTTTACCCATGCCCTCTGTTGTGCTGAAACATAATTTTTGAGGTAACCTTCCAGCCATTTGTTTACAATCTCTATTTTTCCATCAGTCTATGAGTGGTAACTGGTGCTTGGTGAAAAATCTATCCTTGCTAGTCGAAACGATTCTTTCCAAAAATTACTGAGGAAGTAGCTATCTCTATCTCTCACTATGTTTTGAGGGACTCCATGCAGATGGAACACCTCTTAGAAGAATAAGTCTGCTACCTCTGAAGCGGAAAACTCTATTGGAATAGCAAAGAAATGTGCATACTTGGTTAGTCTATCAACTACCACAAAGATGCAGTCCTTCACCTATGCCTTAGGGAGCCCGGAGATGAAATCCATTGATATACTATCCCACTTCTTCTTTGGAATCGGTAATGGCTGCAGCAAACCCACCGATAGAGTGTGTTTGGATTTATTTTGTTGGTGGATGGAACATTCCTGGACGTACTGTAATATATCACTTTTTAGGCCCTTCCAAGAAAATCTTTCTCTAATCTGTCGGTAGGTCTTCAAGTAACCTTGATGCCCGGCTAGAGGTGAATCATGCATTTCTTTCAAAACCTTTTTCTTCAACTTGGATTTAGGCACCAGGTAAATTCTATCCTTGTAGAAAATAATATCATCGACCACCTTATACCTGTCATCCTGTATTTCTTTGTCTAAGAGTTGGCATGCGAACGTGTCCTTGGATTATTCGACCAACAAATGTTCTTTCCAATCCGTTGATATTTGAGATAAGGAACAGATGGTTGGTTTTCTTAACAAGGCATCAGCCACTACATTATTTTTCTCTTTCACATATTCAATGTCAAATTCAAAACCCTGGACTTTACTTACCCATTTTTTTTGTTGCTCATTCAACTCTGATTGTTCCAGAAAATGCCTGAGACTATTGTGATATGTACAGACAACAAACTTGGCTCCAACAAGGTACTACCAAAACTTTGACAAGGCATGCATGATGGCTAGCATTTCTTTGTCGTATATAGAATACAACCTCTCGGCTCCTAAGAGCTTCCAACTTTCAAAAGCAATAGGGTGGCAGTCTTGCATTAAGACGGCCCCGATACCCTCTCCAAAGGCATCACACTCTAGGATGAAAGGTCGACTAAAGTCTGGCAGTGCAAGGACTGGACAAGAACTCATAGTCTCCTTGAGTTTCTCAAAAGTCTGATGTGCATGTTCATTCCACTAAAAAGATCCCTTCTTTGTTAGGTTGGTGAGAGGTGCGCTGAGCTAAAAGAACCCCTTCACGAACCGTCTATAGTAACTACACAACCCAAAGAATCCACGTAGTTCTAAAAGAGTCTTTGGAGGTGGCCAATCCAAGATAGCCTGAATCTTTTCTTGATGCACTTGAACTCCTTGGCTACTAACAATGTGCCCCAAATATAATATATTTGTC
This sequence comes from Chamaecyparis obtusa, assembly GCA_027943335.1. Classification (NCBI taxonomy): domain Eukaryota; kingdom Viridiplantae; phylum Streptophyta; class Pinopsida; order Cupressales; family Cupressaceae; genus Chamaecyparis; species Chamaecyparis obtusa. The sequence continues at coordinate 2,072,192 of BSBK01003739.1, forward strand.
ATCCCAAATTCACATTTGGATTGTTTGGTGAACAATAGTTGTGATTTCATAATCTCGAGCACTTCTTCCAAATTCCTTAAGCGCTCCTCCCATGTCTTGTTGTAGAGCAGTATATCATCAAAGAATACCAATAGGAACTTACGCATATGTTTGTTAAAAATGTGATTCATGCAAGATTGGAATGTAGTAGGAGCATTGGTCAATTCGAATGGCATGACCAAAAATTCATAATGCCCATAATGACAATGGAATGTTGTCATCTCCACATCCTGCTTCCTCATGTGGATTTGGTGATACCCCGAACGGAGGTCTATTTTGGAGAAATAAACGGCAACATGTAACTCATCCAGCAATTCATTGATCCTAGGAATTGGATACTTGTTCTTGATGGTCTTTTTGTTCATTGCACGGTAGTCTACACACATTCGCATTGTTCCATCCTTTTTAACTAGCACTACTGATGATGCAAAGGGACTGGCGCTGGGTCTGATCCAACCTTTTTTAAGGAGTTCCTAAATTGTTTTTTCAATTTCATCTTTTAGCCTCCTAGGGTGGCGATATGGCACAGTGATTATCAGTTTGGCATCAGCTTCCATCTCAATGGTGTGTTTGAATCCTTGGTGTGGTGGTATGCCTGGTGGTATGTCGGTGAAGACCTGGTGGTATCTATCCAAAACCCTTTGAATTTCTTCCTCCTGGTGGTCTGTTCTTTGTCTCTGTATGGGTTATGTTGAGGTAAAATAGTGTGTGGCCCAAACCACATTATCGTGTCTGAAGATAGCTTCCATCCATTGGGCTGAAATTTCCTTCGGTCCTCCATTCGACATCCCTCTCAACACAACCTTTTTGTCGTTTACCTCGAAGGAGAACTCCATTCGCTTGAAACTCTGTGTGTATTCATCCAATGTTTCCAGCTACTAAATGCTGAGAATGACTTCCATGTCATCCAAATCCACCACAAAGAGTCACTGTGTGGTTTTCCATGGTGATGCTCAGTTGCAGAACTAGATGAGTGCATTTTAACATATTTCCTCCCGCTACTTTGACGTCAAATCCCTGGTGTGCCTCCGTACACAGGCTCCGTCAGCTCACTAGTGATGAGTTAATGAAGTTGAGCATGGCTCCATTGTCAAGCATGACCATGACCCGTTGTCCTTGGAGGGTGCCCCAGACCCGGAACACAGTGCATCTTGGAGTTCCCACCAGAGTAGCAATGGTGCCTCCTCTTTTGAAGAGTGTGGCAAGTCTTTCTGCGTGATTGATTTTTACCTCCCCCGAAATTTTTTGTTCAGTTGCTTCGACTTCAGGTGTTTGTATTTCCTCTCCGTCAGACGAAACCTCAATGTAATGGATTTTTCCTTTGCCAAGGCATCGATGTCCTGGTACCCATGGTTCTTTACAATTGAAATAGAGTTTCTTCCTTCTGAGTTCCTACCTAGTTTCCTCATCCAATAGAGGCCTCCTGGGTGGAGGTCTACTATCTCTTTCCTATGGAGCGAGAGGTGGTTTGTACTATGAGCGATATTTAGTGGATGAAGATGAAGATGTCACCATGTCACGTGCCTTCTTAATCACTTCCATGAGTGTGATGGGGTTGAATCCTTTCACCCACCCTTTCAAGGGTTCCGCCAGTCCATCCATGAACAGTACCACCAATCGTCTTTTTGAAATATCAGTCACCAAGATAGACAATCTCTAAAATTCTATTATGTAATCATTGACTGTGCCAAATTACTTTAACTGAGCCAATTCTTTGAAATTCAGTTCTGGATCTTTTCCATCGAAACGGTCTATCAACCTCTCAGTGAATTCAGCGTAGGAATTTATTTGGTCGTGGCCGAGAGTAACCATGCCATGATGCCACTATTCGTGGGCTATTCCGTTGAAATGTAGTGCTACAAATTTGATGGCCTCATCTTCTGGCATAAGGTTGAGCTAGAAATATGTGTCTGCTTTTTGCACCCATGCTCGAGCTGTGATAGTTCCAGACCCATAAAAGGAGGATAGATTAACTTTTCCCATCTTCTGTCTCAGATTGTCATTATAATAGCCATGCTTGTTTCCACTAGAGTACCTCATTCTCAGCTCAACATAATCTTTGTAGGATATATCTCCTTCCATATTTGTGTTCCTCCAATCTTCCCGAAGCTAATCTTGTATTTCCTGGAAGGTTGGTTGCTCTCCTCGCTGTTCTTCCATCCATGGAGGGAAAGTTGGCATTGATGGTTGAGAGTGTATGGGTTGGGGATTTTCCTGTCCTGAGGTAGAATTGTCACTTTGTTCCGCGAGTATCTTTCTTTTGGCCAATTTTCACAGAGTCTCTTCCATGAGGCGTTGAGTGTCATTTATCTGTACCTAGTTCTTAGTGAGTTCTCTTAGAAGAGTCATGACTTCATCCGTAGGGTCTTGGGGATCGCCCATTCTATCGACTGAGTGAGATTTTCTCCTTTTCCTTGAATAAACTCTCATTCAATACTCACAAGTTGGCAAAATCACCAGCTCTGATACCACTGTAATGTTCCCAACCTCTAGTGGTCTCTCCCCGAGAGATAATGATCACTATGTTTCGAGATAAGGGTGTAACTATGCAAGTTTAGGCCATACAGAGAGGCTGAGTTCATACTGAGAGTGTACGGAGAGGAAGCTGCCAGAGCCGTACAGAGAGGCTGAGTTTGTACTGAGAGTGTATGGAGAGGAAGCTGCCAGTGCCGTACAGATTAAAAGGTCATACAGTATGCCTATTGGGCTGTATGGTATGCATGTTGGCCATACGAGGGGAGGTTTGAGTGGTCGTACGGTGTGAAACTAGGCCGTACAAAGGGAGTGTCATACGGTGTGAGGAGTATGCAGGTCGTACGGTGTTTGTAATGTAGGTCGTATGGTGAGGAGATGGGGTGGCCGTATGGCAAGAGGTGTAGGCCGTACGGATGTTTGCAGACCGTACAATGTAGCAAGGGCGGTTGTACAGATAGTTTGATGGGTGTATGGTGGGGTTATGATGCCTCTGAGGTGCAAATGTGGTATCCTCCTTCCTTCGTAGATAATTAAATACGTCTTTTGAGAACATAGAACAACTCACAAGCCAATAGACATTTTCCAAAAAGATGTTATTGAATTTATTGATGGTGCCTTGGGTTTTCCAAATCCGATACAAGCAGAACAAGCAGAGTAGGGTGAGGGTTGAATCCCACCGAAACTGCACAAAACCAAATAGGGAGGGTCTTTCACCTCTGAAATGGAAAACAACAGAATCCCAACAGGAATTTGCAAATACAAATCAAATATAAATCTCAACATATCAAATCTAACCTACATGCCGAGCATAAATACCCGTCAGGGAAAATTCCCGAGAGTTCTCAAAAGAGCCGACGGTGACAACTAAACTACGCCAACAAAAAGAAAGAATGGGCCCAAGATAAACTAAATCAATCATGACCCCTAATAAAAAAGTTTTAATAGTCATTTAATGACAGGGGTATTACATTATATGGATGAATTTAGAGAATTCTCTCATTTGGTCTTCAAATACAATTTTCTACATATACCATAGACCATAACTACCACAAAAATAACTATCAATCATAACAACTAAAACATAATCATCATAATCTTTAAACAATCCATAATAGTAAAAGTTCTCATAATCCTACGAAGTAGCTTAACTAATCTAATCTAATCAGTGTTATATAGTTTTTAATAAAAGTCTTAAAAGCTCCATCCTAGAGCATCAAACATAACATAAAAGACAAAGCACTCATTTTTCACTATATAATGCCTCAATGAAGCTTCAATCCTTATCTATCTTTTGTAGTGCCAAGAATTTTATGTCTACCTTACCTTTCTAATTCTTCATTTCCTTAGTGTCTATCTCGCCACATGTCCTCTTGAGGGCTTTTTATTATTATTTTAGATTATCCTGAGGTAATACCCATAACAACCATGTTCATAATGTCATGTATAATGTTAACTAAGGAGGTAAGCACCTTATCGATAACACAATTTTTATAAACCATATTCTCGAGATGGTTCATCATTTCCTCTTTTATATTTTCTTCCTTCAAAATTGCAGGATTCTCCATAACATCTTCTTCTTTGATGGAAATATCAGCCTCTTCCTCCATCTTATTTTTCCTTATCCATGTTTCTCTCATCTTCACTAGAGGTAGAGTCCTCATCCTCCTACACCTCCTTACCCTCATATCAATCATCCTTGTTGTCTACTTCACTAGAGTTATCTTAGGAGGAGATGTCATCTTCCTCCTCCATAACAATGTTTTTACCTTTAGAGTGAGGGTCCTCAAGGGATTTAGCTAGTCTCACAAAACTTCTACTATTAGACCCCGATCTCTTCTCTTCAATTTTAATGTTCTTGCATTTTTTCTTCTTATCCTCCTCAACATCCTCCAAAATAGTTATTGTAAAACCTTTATTGGTCAAGGGTTTTTTTTTCCTTTTCTTAGAGGGGCCCAAAAGATCCAAAGTGATTTTCATCTTCTCATGGGTAAACATTGTATGCGCATTGATTTGGCCCAAGCAAGCAGAAGGAGCCTTACGATTCCCTTTAGAGGAAACTAGGGTAATATTAGGTGGATTTCCCAAAGTGAGCCTTCTCAAGGACAAATTTTGAGTTTGTGGGGGAGGCAAAGGGGCACAAGCCTAAGGAGGAGGCAAGGGGGTTCTAGCATGATGCTCCAACCACATACAGTTACTATGGGGACCCCTTTCCAGGGAATAACTATAAAGGGTCATAATCTACATGTTGTCCTGCATTTTGTCACCACAAAATGTAGGTAATAGTACGAAACTTTTGAACTTAGTTTCATGTTTCCCTATGTTGATTCACTATTTAATTAGCCAATAATGATCGATCAATTGATCTCAATTTGATTAGTGAATCTTTATGCTAAAGGTTTTTGTCAAGTCTTTTCCATTTTTTCAGTTTGTCTTCTTATACTTGATTTTTGAATCCTTCAACATCCTTTGGTGTGTTTTTAATTGATTTTGGTCTATTTGTTTCATCCAATCTCTTCCTTTCGGTTTTCCCTTCTATTTGATCTAATGTAGGCCTGTTAATCGGATCTTTCAATCAAAAGATATGGTCATTTAAGTGCCCAAAAAGTGGACTCTCCAAGCTCAACTACATATTTAAAACATAGATGCTCTTTTCTATAGTTGAGTTGCACTTTTTGAAAAATATAACATTTAATCACTTTATGTTATGTATTTAAGTTACTTTATCACTTAAATTTTTAACTTAAGTGATTAAAGTGCACTTTATGATATATTTTTAAGTTGAGTTTCTTTTTAATTTTTCACTTAAGTGACTATATAACTTTATTATTTTATTTAAATGTTGAGTTTTACTTTATGTTTTAAATGACATATAAGTTAATATTACCTTTTAAAGTGATATTATTTTCAACATTTTAAATAAGCATGTGCTTAATTAGATCACTTAAGTTGTGTAAAGAAACTACATATCTTCAATCTCCTACTTTGCATGTAAATGCATCTAGAGAGTCCACTTTACATGTAAAGTCAACAAAATAAAACATGCATTTACATCTAGAGACTCCACTTTACATGTAAATGGCTTCAACGTGTTTTACTCTACATGCAAATGCCTCTAGAGAGTGTTATTTTACTCTTGGAATGCTTTTAAGTGTTTTAAAAGTTGAAAAATAAAACAAGTATATGCATCTCTAGAGTGAGCTTTGTTTTATAACATGTAAATGCAAGTTTTGAATACATGTAATGGCCTCCCAAGAGTCCACTTTGCATGTAAAAAGACTCATCCTTGCAAATGCTTTGAAAAATAAAACATGCAAAGACATGTAGAGAACCCGTTTTTGCCTTTCAAGCCCAATGCAAGCCAAAAACGTGACATGCATATGCACTCTAAGAGAACGTTTTGACCTAGGGCATCATTTCTTACCAAAAATGTGATATGTTAAGGCATGTTTTAAACCCATTTTTGGCTGGGAATGGTTTTTGGTTGCATTTACATACCAAAATAAGACATGTTATTGCACTCTAAGATTGCGTTTTGGCTGGGAATGAACTTCCAAGGCAAAAAGCATAAAAAATAACATATGTTATTGCATGTAGAAAGTGTGATTTTGCTGGGAATTGCACTTTACATGTTTTTCATTCAAAAACTCCACATGCGTTTGCACTTAGAGAGTGTGTTTTGACTGAGGATGATCTTCTTTGTTGAAACACATGAGAAATAACTCATGTAAATGCATGTAGAGAACCCATTTTTGCCTTGTAACATCATTACAACAAAAAATGTAGCATGTCATTGCATGTATAGAGTTCGTTTTGGACTTAGGGCATCATTACAACCAAAAATGTGACATGTATTGGCATCTAGAGAACCCATTTTTGTTTGTTGGGCTTGTTTAAATCAAATACATTCCAAAATAACATATGCATTTACATGTATAAGGTGTGTTTTACTGGAGATCTTCATTCATATGCAAAATACTTCCAAAACTTTGAATGCAAATGCTTCTAGAGGTTTTGTTTTTACTCTAGGATGCATTTCTAAGTTTTTCTATGCAAAAGAATCCATGCATTTGCATCTCTAGAACCCGTTTTGCTTCCAAATGCATGTAAAAACACCTAGCAAGTTTGAATCTTGGAAATGGTCAAAGATCTTTGAGTGGTTGGATACAAATACATCTCTAGAATCCATTTTTGGAGAAGACAAAGACATTTCAACTTCTCTTTCTCTCATTTTTGTCTTATTGGCTTCCAAGTAAGTATATGTATTTTTTTTTATTTAGGAAAACAGGTTTTGAAGGGGCCCCGAAACCTTGTACATTTTGGTCAAATAAGATTTTCAAAGCAGCACTCTAAGAAGGAACAAATCAAGACCACAGTGAGGGTTTTACAATAGGCTCCCACAACCTGGAGAAAAATGGTACCAGAAAAAGGAAACTAGGACCCTAACTAAAGAAGCCACTGCGAAAAAGATTATACAATTTAAAATCAACAACCCTGAAACTACCAACAGACAACAAAGAAAAATCCTACCGACCATAGAGATATATTATTTCTTCCCCTTCTAGGAATGAAGGGACATATCAAAAAAGGGAAGATGTTTAGATCTTTTTTTCATTTAACAGAAGTCCACCCATCTTCCGCTTTCTTAGCCAAATCCTGCCAAGATATCGAATCAAGAATCGAGGTGCCCAAAGACGGGGAATCAAGAGATTGTCCCGGGATAGGGCCACAAGTATCTAGAGAAGCTGAACCAAGAGATGAGTCTATAGCATCAGTTCTAGCGTGATCCAGCGAAGCATTGTTAGTGGGAAGAGTAGACACCTCACCACCAACAGAGGCCTGAATAGCTAAATCTGAACTAATCAATCGAGGGATGGAAACATCACCTGGGGGAGAGCCAACAATGGTATCAAGAAGCACAGGGGCCTCATAATTCTCTTGAGATGAAGAAACAAACTAAGAAAAGCTTCGAGAAGTCGAGGCCTTCACAACAGAGTAATGATAGGAGGAGGCTCCCTTCCACCAAGAAGCAGGTTTTTTAACCTTTTCCAATCCACACTGATCTGCTAAGTGACCGTTTTAAAACATCTCCTACATCTAAAGGGGAGACCTTCATAATCCAAGGATTGAATCTAGGATCCTTTAGGATGTTATAGATTATCTTTTTCGAGAGACCCTTGGAAGAATCCAAATCAACCAGAATCCTAGCATAAATGGAATGAAGAATATCATTAGATTCCTCATCAGCCATCAGAAAATCCCCAAGAGCCTCCTCCATAGCCTCAAACAGAGTGAAGAGGGAGGTTGGGAAGCCTCACCCAAGTGGGAACCTTGGAGAAAGTCTCTGTAGAGGCATCAAAGTCAAGGCGCCAAGGCTTCGTCATGAGCATGAACTGGGCGTCCCAGCTAAAAAAGTGATCACAAAGAATTGGTTTCCTATCAGCTAGATTCTCAAACTTAGCTATGAAAAAACCCCTCGCAAGAGGGAATATGTGAACTATTTATGAAATAATGGGTTCCCACTGGCGAGTGATCCAAGCATGCAAATCTGGAAGACTCGGCCAAAATCCCTTGAACCTGCAGATGAGACCATGATTCGCGAATACTGAAGACACAGCATCAATATCTTTCACAACCTCATCATCCAAAGGGAGGATTAGAGGGTTAGAAACTTGGAAAGGGGTGACATCTCTGAGACTAGAAGCCGACAGCCTAGAGGCTGAAGGCTTGAGCTTAGAGGAGCTCCCGAGACTGGTAGTAGCAAGCACAAGAGGACCAACAGCACCAGGGGAGTCGGCATCCCAACCGCCTTAGAAGAAAACCAAACCCTTTCAGGGTGGGCGAGGGGTGGGTCCTTAGCAGGCACAGCAAGAGCGGGTTGCAAGGAAACACCAACCGCACTCCCCATAGGACCCTGAGCTGCCGAGGAAAGGTCGCAGGAGAGAGGAGCGGTGGTTGCAGAAGAAGCAGCAACAACTGAAGGAACGACAGGAGCCCTAAGCGCTAAGGTTGCAAGAGCCCTAGGCGCGACAGGAGCGGAAGCCATAAAATTGTAAGTATATGTATTTGTTTTTCTTTTGGTTTTTCTCTTATTTTTCCTACAATGTTGCATTTTATGGCTCATTTGTTTCCATTTGTTCAAATGCAGACCATGTATTATGCATTTTTATGTTTAAATAAGTTAAAATCCTTTTTTTTTCAATGCATAAAATCATCTTTTACTCAAAAACAAAAGTGCATGTGGAGATTGGTTTCAAGTTTTTTAACATGTTTGGGTCAATAGCAAGAGGTATGTTTTTGTGTTTTTCTTTCTTGTTTGCTTGTTTGTTTGTTGTTTGTTTTTTAAGAAAGATGAAGTCATTTCCTCAAGAATGCAAGTGCATCCATCCATGTTAATTCATCCTTCACTTTCCAACACATGTAGTTGTATTCTTCAAGTTCATTACATGTAATCATCCTTCAAGAGTTCATTTTTAGTAAAAAGGTCACTATTTTAATACCAAAATTACCATTTACATATTCTCGTGTCTGTCCAACTTGCATTCTTGGCCACACAAATAAAGCCCCTCATGCAATACATCTTCACAAGTCCATTTTCACTCCTATTCTTCCATATACATGTGCCATTTTTTTCATTTCCATCCAACATGTGTGTTCATTGAGTATCTAATCAATACTCTGAATACCTTGTTTCTTCATAGATCCATCATTGCAAGCCAAAATCCTCTCATGGGTTCAATTTCTTCAGATGATGTATTTACCATTTGGGATTTCCATGTTGCAGCACAGGATGTTAAAGGAAAAATGAAATATCAATATGATAAAGAGCTGGCTCATTCTATACCCTCACTTGTTTCATCATCTTTGGATCAAGTTACAAATACAAGAATAGGAAATATTGACATGACCAATTTCTTGCAAAGGATTGAAGATCTTGCCAACAGGGAACTACGACGCATCAAGAAGAGTAACATTCACTTGATTTCTTCTTTCCCTATGGCTACCTTGGAACCCGATTTTTTCTTTGAGTGTGCGCATCATTTCAATCCCAAGGGCAAAACAGTGAAAGATGCAAATGGAAAGGTGATTTTTAGCTTGGATCCTGATGTTATTGAATAAATTTTCAAAATACCTCCAAGCCCTAAATGTGCAGACTTGTCCAAGGACATATCCATACAATTGAGGAATCAGCATAAGATGAATTATCAAAGATACATGAATTACCATTGGCTGGTTAATAAGAGGTCAAATTTCTCTAGATGGCCCAAAATAATACACAAATCAGATTTCTCTCCAGAATTCAATGATCTAATAACACTCCTCAGTAGAATATGTGGCCTTAGGGATTCATGTAATTTTGAGCCATGGATGTATAAGTTTATTTTCCAGATTCTTGAAAATAAGGAACCAATCTATTGGGGAGAACTTGAAAGCACAACTTTGTGCGAATAGTTGAGCCATGTGGATACATCAGTGCCTTTCTATATGAATTCTTATCTAGTTTACATTGTTGCAACCATGGGAACCTTCTATGGACTTTCCACTAAAGGTGATCGATTGTTAGTACCTATTTGGGAGTATCATGATCAAATTACACTCACACAGACAAAATATCGTTACCAGAGAGTGCAAGGTGTTTTCTTTGGGTATTTCAGATGCATGTTTGATAAAGAATTGGCAATCAAGAGGTTGTCAGATGAAGCTTGGAAAAAGGTGAATCAATTTGGTTGCATCGTCCTGCAATTTCCAACTTTTACCTACTTGAGAGTGGATTATTTCCAAGGAGAACCCTATACTTTTCCAAGATATCCTACTGACAAGATCATCCTCATGGAGATGGAAAGACAGCTAATGGAGGTTCTAAATACCAGCACAATCTGCATAGGCCGGGTTTTGGTATCACCACTGCCAAACCTCTTCAAATTAGTCGCTATACACTTAACTCAATGTATAAGGCAAAGGCAATGGAAGCAGAACTTCAGCTTATCACGTTGAAGAAATTCAAGGCTAGGTCTGATTTTGTTACAGAGGAATGCATTCAAAAATCAAGAGACCCTTCACCCATGTTCATCGCATGGAAGATGTGTGGATTGATTTGCGTACTAGAGTGGATATCATGAGAATGGACTATTGCAAGTTTACCTTGAAGAAAATCATTGATCTTAATATGGTTGAAATTCCAGAAGGGATTGAAATTGAAGATGATGGCCTAGTCCCGGATCCTGAGTATTACAATACTCAATTTGAGAAGCTTGTTCCTTTCCCCATTCAGTGGCAGCAAAAAGAAGGGAATTCTGTCTTTGATAGATTTCAATCTATTTTTTTGAATACCAACAAGTGGCTAAAGAGAAAAGGACTCAAAAGAGTGCATCCAAAGCTTGAGGTAGACTACAATCATTTCAGCCCTATTGGAAGGAAATCACTGGTGGAAATTAGAAATAAGGATGAGTCTTCTTCTTCTCAATCAATTAAAGCTATCAAGTTTACAGTCGGAGGAGAAAAATGATTAAATTCACCTTTAGGTCCTATTCAAACACCCCTGTGAGAGGAAGAATCAGACGAAGGAGGAGAGATAATGATCATATCTCCTCCTCAGTTGTCAAATAGTGAAGATCCTTCTAATCGAGAGGAGCCATTTCTAGATATGGTAGCTAATGATGTGGATTCATTTTCCACTATATTCACTTCTGCTATTGCTGCTTCAGAGGTCAACATGTTTGCATTTCCTATTTCTTCTGCAGCTCCTATCCTCACAACGGGATAGTGTGAGAATCTGGTAAATGTTTTTGGTGACTTCCTAGCTTTTATGGAAGGTCAAGTTTCCCAACTTGATACTTCAGTTACAGGCTTTGAAACATTCATGACAGAGTCATCCCAAAGGACACTTATGGCTCCTGCTATGCAAACAGAGGCATGCACTATGACAACGGAAATACAATCAGGATCAATGCCTACTGCAATCACTATTTCAAGTCCAGCAAAAGAAGGTTTTAGTTTTCCATCATGTTGGAAAAAATCACCATGAAAAGAAAGAAAGTGACATTACCTTTGGAGGATTTTCCTGCCAGGAAAGGTAAATCTAAGTCTTCAAAGGCTAAGGTTGTCTCAAGAATCATTGTTGATGAGGAGAAAACCAAGTATACTGAGATTGCAGAACCATTCGTAGACAAACCAGTTGAATAACTTACTTTCTCTAATTATAAGTTCACCAAGGTAGAACTTGGTAAACAAACATGACTAGGATGTCTGCAAGATGCTCAAGATGCATTGTCAAAGGTGTCTAAAAGGAATCACGAGCTCAAGGAGAAGAAGAACTTGTTGAAGCAAGAGAATGCTCATCTTCATGAGATCGTACGTCAACAAACATCTCAAACTGTCACTACTTCATCACAAACAGCTCAGGTAAACAGGAGGGCAGAAGTAGTGAAGACTTGGTCTAAAGAAGTTGTCTCAGAAGGAGTTCAATCAATCAAAAATATGCACAAAGTCCTTGAGCGTATCAGAGAGGTTGAAGAAAGACTCCATGACATGAGTTCTTCCTTCAATCAAGACATCAGTAACATGAGGAAAGATCTAGACACTTGGGATCAAATGGTTGTTAGTGAGTTAGATGTCCTCATTTCATATGATGTCATTCCATCGGAGGATATGTTCTACCGGAGTCAGGGGCTCATGAATCACAAAGTCCAAGGAATAGAAAATCTTTTAACAAAGCTGCATGAATAGCTAGAGAGTTGTCAGGCAGTTGAGGAGGATATCACCATTAATGTCAAGCAATTAGGATGTGAAGTCCTTACCCAAGATGATAACCTCTTTACTGAAGAAGACATGACCACAGGATATATTGACAGGGTTAATGTTGATTTCGATTCTGAAGAATTTGGAGCCCAAACAATGAATAAATTTGCTGCATATAAATTTGTGGCAAAAAACTTGAGGGATTCTCCTGTTGATAATTGCAAGGTTGTGGAATCAGCTGGTATAGGTGCAATCAAGATTGAAGCCATTTCAGAGATCTTGAATATTTTAGATCTTCCTCTTATTCATGATTGTATTGCCAAATATAAGGATTTCCTTGAAAATTTCAAGGATTAATTCCCATTTCATCATCTTTATGTTGTAGTTTTCACGCTTTGTAGATTGGAGAAGATGAATTGCATGCAATGCAATTACATGTAAATTCAATTACATGTCCTTATGACATGTAATCCAATAATTCTTCTCACCTAGTTAGACTGAGTTAAAGTGGTTGAGTTGCTCCCACTTTTTCCTCCTTTTTCTCATTCCTTTCCCTATAAAAGGAATGGGCCTCTCATTGTAAATCTCATCTTTATTTTATGCAAGAGAGCTCTGCCAAACTTGTGCAAGCATAACTGTGATTGTGTAGTACTATTTTGGAGAAAAATAAATAGAAAGACACAATTGGAGCTGAAGTTGTGACTGAGTGCAATTGTGGTGAATCAAATTGGAAGTTGTGACTGCAATTTGGTTTTACCGTCTTTTTATTTATGTGATTCTTGTGTCTTGTTAAGAGAAATTTGAAAATTAGAAACAATCGGAGCCGAAGCTATGACTGGAAGCGATTGTGGTAATATAAAACTAGAAGCTGTGACTGTAGGTTATATTACCATCTCATTTTCATACACCTTGTTAGAATAGTTAGAAAATCTCTACTTCTGGAAGTCTCTGTGCCCAAATGGTAGAGGTGTTTCTTATAGAATAGATAAATAGGTCATAGAGCCAAGACGATACGCTATTCAATCAGCCTGTGAGTTGGTGTTGGTTTATCGATATCATTGTTTCCAGCTTTTAGATAGAAGTGTAGTTTAGAGATTAAAGCTTTGCCCATTACTCGTTCTTTGGGTAAGTGGATTCCTTCTTGAAAGATAAGAAGAAGGAATATTTGTAACACCTCATTTGATAATCTCTTAACTTCTTGCTTACCTTGAGTTGATCCAAGGAACGGTGAGAAGGGGGAGCCTTGCCTTTAAGGTAGGAGAGACATTGTCTCACACGGTGTGGCTGGTATCACTATTTTGTAATTGGATTTTTTCCCAAAACTGTCGGTTGCAAAATATCCACCCAACACTACCCTTGGTGAAACAGGGGAGAAGCTTTATTTTCTATACTCTATTGCAAAGAAGAGAACAACAAATAAATGAATATTGATTTCTTCTATGTTGCTAACATGGTTGAGCAAAGGAAAATGATACCCACACAACTATATACCTATCCTCCAAGCTTAAGTACCACATTGTATGTAGGCTAACTAGAGGATAAGGAGGGGGGTCTAAATTATCATAGTCGTTCCAAAACCTTTCAAGATTCTCACCATTCTCCAAAAACTTGTTTATGAATTTCTAATACTTACTAGAGATTTTCTTGGCCACCATCATTCTATTATCCTTCAGCCTAGTTGCTTCTGATATCATTTGAGGCGAGACCGCAAACTCTAGACTTCCCACTCTCACTTGACCACCCAACCAAGAATTGGTGTACTATGAGCTAAGGGTGTCATTGTATCCCTTCATAGCATAACATAATAATGCGAAAACAATAGCCATAAACAATTCCCATAATTCAACATTCTCTTTCAGAGATTCATAATAGGTCGACTTTGATAATTTTTTAGGGCCCCCCATAATCACAAATTGAATTCCTTCTTTGTCACTCTACTTTTTAATAAAAACTAACTATTTAGTAGAGGAAGACAACTTCAGATGCTCCAAATAAATAATTTGTTGACTTAAAATGAGTTTAGATTGGAAAGTACACTATATCAAATCAATGTAAAGCCATAATTTCCCACATTGGGAAGGTAACGTCCTACCTGGCTTGCATGTGTGACATTTTAGAGATGATGCAAACAATATTAGAGATGCCTAAAATTGTAATATTTCCTCATGCATAACCCTAACAGTTAAATAATCGAGGGTGATGATTTTAGAGATCGTCCCCAAGTGGGGCAACATTGGAATTATAAGATAAAAGGCATTTATCACATGAATACTAGAGACATGACTTTCGTTTATTGACTTTATTCATGAAATCATCCATATTGTTTTGATTGTGAATAGTGTATCTCCCATTTCTGAATTAATTCAAGGTCATGATTTCATAACCTTTATTATCCTTTTTCTAGAGGTCTTCATACTCCTAGTCGGCATTATTTTATTACCCTGCATTGATCTCATTTAAAATTAACTTTTTATGTTTGGCGGGACATTATTCATTTTCTAACGACTCCATGTATGAGAATTAAGAGCTTCATTAGCTAATCAGTTTGCTACAAGATTTCCTTCCTGATATATGTGTTGAACTCTATAATGAACTAAGCTTTCAAGTGAGTTAAGGAAATCTCTAAACAAAGCTCTAATCTCTCATAATCCTTTAATTGCCTCCTTGAGGATATCAATGAACAATTTAGAGTCCCCCTTAACCTCAAATCTAGTAACACCAAGTTCCTTAGCCATTTGAATACCTCTCCAAACAACAACTTCCACATAGTTATTAGCTTCAAATCTAAGAGCTTTAGTAGAAAAAATGAGTTTTCCATTGTGGTGCCTTAGAACAACTCATGTACTTGCCTGCCCTAGATTTCCTTTTGAGAATCCACTGAAATTACACTTGATCCATCAGTGGTCTAGAGGTTTCCACTTTGTGTTCAAAATTTTATACTTCTTAGTCAAGTTTAGCTTTGTAAGATCTTGAGCTAGGCCCCAAATTTTCTTTATTCTTAGTTCATGAAGATTGGGGAGGTCCTTGAAATCACTAAAGGATGCAACATTGATATTCCTAGATATATAGTGTTTTATAGGAAAATGGACTTCATTGCTAGATTTAGAGGTTTCCTAATGATTATATTTTTGTGTTCCTTCCACAACCCCCAAGATGCATTAGAGGGGTTTTGTCTCGAAACTTCCTTAATAATAGTATGGTTATAGGGGCTCCTATTACAACAATCAATAAATTGTATTAGAGAATTAGGCATAACCCAATCCATAAGGGTTAGGGGCATTATCAATGACCAAACCTCCCTGGCAGAGCAGTGGAAGAATGGGTGGTCTACATTCTCTTTATCATTATAACAAAAAAAGTGCATCTATTGACTATTCAACACCCTTTTTTAGAAAGGTTATCAAGAGTGGGGATTTTATTGTGAGAAAATAACCACCAGAAGCAGTTAACATTAGGAATCAACTTATTTGCCCATACTTTTCTCAAGTCTAAAAGTTGTTGTCTAGAAAGAGGAGTTTACATGAGCAAATAAGCAAATCGTTAACAAAGAACTCACCCAAGGGGTTAAGATACCACACCCATTCATCTTCATTATCCTGTTGTGAAAAAGATCATTCATCTAGACTAATCATTAAATTATTTATGCTTCTATCCCGATTAGGCTCCCAATTGTTCCTTAGATGCCTATTTCTTGTAAGGAGATCATTGATATTAGCCCAGGTTGGATAACCATTCTCTCATTTAATATAATCATAAATTTTCCCTCAAAAAAGAAGGAAGTGAGCTTCTTGTATAAGCCCATTCAAGCAAGCCAAAGAGAGGGGAAACACCTTTCGGTCTAAAAAAAAAAGTATCTTTGTCATTCCCTATCACCTTACCAACTCCCTTCCTCAAAATATCTTTGCATTTAAGAAGGTTGTTCCATATAAAAAATCCATTCAGAAGACCTTCCTCATAGAGAAAGGATATAACGTCTTCTCCACTGAGATACTTAGCCTTTAATATATGCCCCCAATATTTAGAGCCATGTAGGTGTTTCCAACCAATCTTTGAAAGAAGGTCCTTATTGAATGGTTTGATTCTTCTTATGCTCAGACCTCCTTGTGACTTTGGGGAGCAAACATTATCTCAATTAACTACGGAGTTTTTTTCCTTGTCTTCTACCCTAACCCAAAGAAACTTTCTTTGCACTTTTTCTTTCTAATTTGCAACAAAAGTTGGGATTTTAAACAAAGATAAATAATAAACAAGGATATTATGAAGGGAAGCCTTAAGAAGTTGAAACTTTACCTACTTGGATAAGAATTTTCCCTTTCCATCCTACTAATTTCTTATGAAATATTTCAATCCAACTATTGTAGAAGGTAATATTGAGGGACTTAGATATTAAAGGAGGGAAAAGACATGAAGTAGGGAGATCTGATCTTTGACAGTCAATAATATCATCACTTTATAAATCACTTTTTCATCCAAATTGAAGAAGTTAATCTTAGTTTTATTGTAGTTTATAAATTGACCCAAAGTAGTAGCATAATCATCTAATAAAGTTTTATGTCTCTTAGCTTCTACAATAGAGGCTTCTCCAAAAAAATAGTGTCATCAACAAATTATTGATGAGATTTAGCCAGCAAGGAAGAAGCAACCTCGACCCCTTTAATAATACTATTATTATGCTCTCTTATGATTCCTTCCCAAAACTTGTAAAACTAAAATGAATAAATAAGGTGAGAGAGGGTCACCTTGTCTAAGACCTCTACGACATGAAAAATACCCTTTAGGACAACCATTCACCAAAACAGAACAGGAGGTAGTGGTATAACAAGCTTCCAATGTCTTGTGAAAACTACCTTTAAACC
Organism: Chamaecyparis obtusa; assembly: GCA_027943335.1. Taxonomy (NCBI): domain Eukaryota; kingdom Viridiplantae; phylum Streptophyta; class Pinopsida; order Cupressales; family Cupressaceae; genus Chamaecyparis; species Chamaecyparis obtusa. Next base: position 2,089,297 of record BSBK01003739.1, read on the forward strand.
TGTTGGTGAACGGATTTGTCATTTTTTATATAAGTATAGTAATCTGACTCTAGCCCTTTAATTTTAAAGTAGAAATCTATAGCAACAGTTGGGTAAATCACAAATGAGTTCCCTTTGAATTTTTTAATAGGTACAACTCCCTTGAATGATTTTCAATCAATAAACTAAACTAACCATTCACATATACTTTTGTCAGAAAGTATAAAGGCTTTAACTAATATCCATTTTATCACCATGCAATGAATATGAAATTGTAACTTTATCTAAGTATTTTGCTCACAGAATTCATAGATCCTATCTATCATAAATCAAATGTATTCAATCTTTTTCAACAGACCATTCAATAACCACAATACATATAGGGCTGCAATCCAAAGAAAGATAGATTCCAATTATTCAAAAAAAAACTCCCACAAAAATCTCATCTCAAATTTTCAAATGCACAAATTTGAAATCACTAGAATATTGTCTTGCTTTTCATTTAAAGATCAAAAGTATCTCCAGAAAACACCATCAAAATATTAATGTAATTTTATGTTGGAAAAAACTATCGACCCTTTGTCAATCTTATGATTGCATATATATAGTCTTTTACATCACTAGAAATTAATTTCTCGAGATCCCTTGACTCAAGTTTAAAGTAACTAAACTTAGGAACTACTAAAAATTAACTACCAACAAATATCACTAAACATTCATGCAATTAAACACAAAAACATGGCGATGTGGCTACAACTAGGGTATTGTTCCTAATCCGGTGGATTGAGCTTGTTGAACTTGAGGGGTATGCGTCACCTTCCATTCCTTGTAGGTGTTAACGAATTCCTAAATTCCTTGAACACTTGGAATGTTTATGTGGGCTATCCATTGTCTCCACACTTTGTTTTCCCTCTTTATCTCCACGATCTTCGCTGCTCACACTAGTAGATGGCCTGAACATACATAAAGAAAGGCCTCTGCTCGTGCCATCTTTGAGAAGTATTCTACCACTTGAGCTTTTGCTTCCTTCAATTCTTCAATTTATCCTTTCAATGTATTGAGCGCGACATCCACATCTTGATTCATATCGTCGTCTTTTTTGACATACATCATGTTATTACATTGGAGGTCACTCGGAAGAGATTGAGTGAGATCATTTAATTCCTTTCCAATTTTAGCGAACTCTACCTTCCCTTGTTTTAGCATTGAGTTCCTCCATTCTATGTTCTTTTTGTGGGTATACATGACATTCGCATAAATTTTTTTCAAGGGCTTCTCTGATAGGAATTTAGCAACTCCATATGTTTGTATTTCATCCATCTGGAGTGCTACACTAGTCCATTTCGTTTCTTCCTTCTCTCAGGATGAGACTTGTGTTTCCATTTCTCTCGTAGCTGCAACTATATCAGTATAAACTTCCCTTGATTCTATGATATATTTATTTCCCTATTGGATTATACTTTCCATCCATTCATCAAATACTCTTACCATTTTCCCTCGATGAATTTGACTAAGGAACATTTGGTTGACTTGGGACTTGGGATCAAAGGACCTCGGCTCTTGAGAAATTGGTTGTGGTCTTGAACCATGAATACCATTGATGTATTTTGGCCATTACTTTTAGCATCTGTTTCAGCTCCTTTTTATCTTTATTATCTTTCCACGACCTACTTAAATTTTTCTCTGCAAAGACTTTGAAATGATAATTGTCTGCGTGTTTGGTTGTTGCTCCAAGATTTACCTTTGCTACTTCAAAATCAGTAGCAGTGGGCTCTTGAACTTCACCTTCAGTGATTGGTTTAGCTATTTCTACAAACCATTTCCCTGTTTTAGGATCCACTTCCATCCTTGAAGTGACTTCCAATTTCTTGGATTTGGGGGTCTTCCCCAAGCATTTACTAACCATATCATCCAATGGCAGAGTAACTAGAACAATGTTACTTTTCTTACTCACTACAACTTCCAGCCACTTGGGAGTAGTGTTGGGTGTACCATTTTCAAAAGAAAGATGGGTGGGTGACTAATTAACCATAGCCAGTGATTCTGCAAAATCAATTGTGTCATCGAGGTCGAAGGTTACCTCTATCTAAAAGCCCATATCCATTTTAGAAAAATCTATCTCTTGATTAGCCATCTTATTTTCACCTTCTTCGCATGAATCCAGATCAATGAGTGTTTCTTCAGTGTTTCCTTTCTTGTCCTTTCTCTTAGACTTAGATCTAGTTACTTGAATAGGGGAAGTAACCACTAGGGTACTTTTAGACATTTTACTATTGGAAGGTTTCTCACTATTAACTTTGGATTTACCTACACCATAAATTTGAACACTTTGGTTAGCAAAACAAACATGAGGTTTGCGCTCTTTAGGAGCCTTCACAACTTTCTTTTCACTAGTTTGAGCTTGGTCAACCCTGCATTCCCTTAACCAATTTTTAATTCTTCGTATGATAGGAAATGTCCTCATTTCAACATTATCTTTTTTTTGGCCTTGACCAATCGACCTCTTGAACTAACAATAACTTAATTTGATCATAAATAGGGTCCATCAAAGAATTCCCATCTTCTTTGATTCTTTTGATGTCCATCTTCAAGCTCATACCAACAATTTGTTTTAAAGTAAATTTTCTCCATAGCCTTCTTAAAACCTCCATCTCATCAAAACAGTTTTCCAATAATCTTCTATGTGTGGGAGAGGCAAGAAATTTTCTCTTAAGTCTAGGTGCTCTCTAGCAAAACCCCTATTGTCAAAGTTGACTCTTTCTTTATAAAACTAAAAATTGAATTTCATCAAATCTAGTTCCAAATTAAGAGCATCTGAAATAGACTTGCATTCGTAGAACCCCAATTCTATTGGAAAAGAGATATTTGGGTCCTTCTTGGGCGAGTACATCTTACTTACATGAAAAAGTTGTTTGCACAACTTAACCAATACGAAACAGTATAGAGCATACCTAGGAAATCTCACAAGTTCACCTTCAAATCCACCCACCCTAATATATGTGAAATGGGGAAATTACGTATAGTAGCTGCCATAAATACTTACTAACTGTATGGCTTCTTCGGACATTCTTTTGTGCAAATTTCTTGCCAACTTATGAGTCACTCTACCGGTAAACACATCATTTACTCTTCTAATTTTCACAACACCTTTTCCTTTGCAGGTGTGGATAATATTCATAGACTTTGATGCCTTTTGTGAGCGACTCATGATGCAAGGCTGTCCACTCTCTTGTGCATGCCAAACAATAAAATAAATATGAGGTCATGTAAAATCTTTGATGCCCAAAATGGCCATTCTTCAATTGATCATGCATTTCTTCAACAATTATCTCTCCCCAATCTTGAAATTGGGTACCTTCTAGAATAACTTGAATAAAGAAATACATCCAGTCCTAAAAATACAAGGCAAGTTGAGAACCCTTAACTTTGTGTAACAAAACTATCAAATCTCTTACATGAGGTTTCATAAGCTCCCTCGTGAGTGGTCTGGGATGTCTTGACCCTCCTTTCTAGAATTTAATTAACCAACTTCTAGAAATGACACTTTTGTATTGTTGTTTCTTCTCAGAGAAGCGAGACACAAACCATGTCATGGTAAAATCAGAATAGGTCTCTTTCACAAGAATTCTCATGGCAGCTATGATGGTTTCTTTGTTAATAGGCAACAAAATATCTCCATCAACTTTCCTAATACACCTATTCTTTGGGTCATATCTATTCATGCATTCTCTGACAAGCTCAAAACATAATAAAGCTGAGGGAAATGATGGGGCTTCAACTATGTCATTCTCTACAATTATTTCCATAATAGAAGACTAAGTAGGGTTTCTGGTCTTTCTTACGAAATCATCCAAATCATACTAAACTAGACACGTGTCTCTGCGTTAAGGGGAATAGCAAACAAGACTGGACTCATGTTCAAAAATTTCTAATGTCCTCATGGAGACAATTCTCAGACTAGCTTAACAAACAACAAAAATTTCAAACAAGCTGTCACTCTAAACTATTAGCAGCAATGAATAGTATCAAACTCACCTCTTTGAATCGGAATCGCTTGCAACTTCAAATATGAGAAAACCCCAATTACCTCGTGTGTTGCTTCCTCCTTGCAAAAATATTTTGTATTTCTTGAAGTATGAGGTTACCTTTAAATCATCTCAACAAATCTCTAAAATAATGGCTTAATCCCTCATTCATGCCAATTCAATTCACGGGATTCTACATTAAATAAGGAATTTAATTACCTATCTTTTCAACATATAGGCTTGTCACTTTATCATTATTATCCCCTTCCAGGAAACTACAAATTCATATTTCACGATATACCACCGGAGTATTCCATACTGTCGGTCACTTTTTCCTCAAAATAAATTATGCCTTGCTGGTGAACCTTTGCATGATTTGAACTAAATGAACCTATTGAACCCCGAAAAAGGTTCAATCGGTTCAACACTTTTTACAAAACCATCACATATGACAAGGATAAAGAGAAAACACAACTCAAAGGTATTGAACCTATTGCACTCGTTGAACCCATTGAAACCCGAAAAATGGTTCAATTGGTTCAAAGGTTCAAAGAGTTCAAAGACTCGATCTTTTTACTTAGAAGGAATTCAGCACAAAACTAGACACACGCAAAAAAGGGGAATTCGATTTCGCTTTGTCTCGAAGGCAGATATACATAACGGGATTTTGAAGTAGAAAAATTGGGGGGAATAACAAAACCCAAACATTTTTAACAATTCAGATAAGAAAAGTTGGGAAACCTATCGTAAGCTTTTGAGATATCTATTTTTAGCACCATACCTAGCTTTTTGCTAGCTTCCATTGAGAAAATGATTTCATGAGTAGCGACAACATTCATTACATACCTCCCTTGGACAAAGCCATTTTGATTTGTAGAAACCAATTTATCTAGGACCAATTTAAGCTTGGAGACAACCAATTTAGATAGGATTTTATATTTTGTGTCACAAAGGCTAATTAGGCAAAAGTTCTACATTGAGGAAGCATCCTCTTTCTTTGGAATTAAAGCTATAAAAGTTTCTTTAATATGATTTGAGATCCTTCCTGACCTAAAGAAGCCTCTTGCCATCTTACAAACATCATCTGCCAAAAGATCCCAATGGTCTTGAAAAAATGCTAGGGGAAAGCCATCTAGACCAAGAGCTTTGAAGGCTCCAAAAGAGAAAACAACCTTCTACACTCCTTCTAAAGTCGTTGGTTTAATCATATCTTTCAATTATGAATAAATATTTAAACTTGAGATCACTTCTAAGAATTGATCCATTTTTTGACTATCCAAGTTGACTTGTTGATGAAGGTGAGAGAAGAACAAAACAACTTCACCAGCTATCTCTTCATCTTTACCGAGAATAGCGTCATCCTCTCTAATCAGTATTCTGATTATGTTTCTAGCTCTATGTTTCATGGTAGGCTAATGGAAAAATTTAGTGTTCTTGTCCCCATCCTACAATGATTTGATTTGAGACTTTTGTTTCCAAATGACCTCCTCCTATTTGACAAGCTTGAACCATTGAGATCTCAAAAAAAATTCTCTTAGGGAGATATCATTGTCAATAGGACCTTGTGACATTTTATCTTGGATATCTTTCACTTCAAGAGAAAGGAATTTATTTCTCAGAAAGATGTTTCCAAAAGAAATTTTGTTAGAACCTTTAACAATCTCTTTAACTTTCTTCAATTTTTGAGTTAGAATAAATATAGGGGTGACATTAAATGGGGTACTCCAAACTTTAACAAGCATTTTAAAGTCAGGTTGAAAAGACCACATTATTTCATACCTACAGGGAAAACGACATTTAGCAGAACTATTCTCCCATTTGAGAAGCAAAACATTGTGATTGGACCTAGTTCTAGGAAGTGCAATTTGAGAGAGCTCTAAGAGAATGTTCCAATTGCTACTAATTAGAAATCTGTCCAATTTTACTTGAATTAGGTGATCACTCTGACACCTATTTCTCTAGGTTGACTTATCTCCTCTTAAATATAAATCAATCAATCCAGTTGCAGAAAAAAAAGTCACCCAGATCAGACATACTATCTGAGAAATCTTCTAGACCAATTGACCTTGCATCAATGACAATATTTCCAACACATATTTCTACCCTTGTATGCAAATTCTTTGAAAACTTGAAGGCTTGGATTACCTTTAAAGAACATGCTCCATAACAAGCCTTTGCAATCTTTGTTTTCATAAAACTGGTGTTGTGTCATATGGCATGTGCCATCGTAAGTACTTATAGATTGCATTTTTGAAATGTGCACCTACATGTGTTGTTGTAATTCAAATTTGAATAAGTTTGTCCCCTTTCTTTAGGGTGTGTAGTGGCTCCAACATGGTAAATTTTTACTTCTTCATTGGTTGAACTTTTTTCTTCGTCATGGCAAATGCATTTAAAAGTACAATTTGTCAATCTCATGGAGACATAAACAAGAGATGTAAAAATCTTGTGATTCACTTAAAAACACATATTTAGCTTGAAATTTGACACACTATGAAAAAAAATTATGGTACAAGTGTGCACAAAATTGACAATTAGTAGATGGACTAATAGTGGAACAATTTGTTGCTAAGTATTCTAAATCTTGGTTATCAATCTCTACAATACTCTTGGAGATGAGCCAATACAATACCTAAGATTTTCCAAGAGTAGCTAAAATGTGTTATTCAAAGAGCAAACATGCATGATAAATGCATTCAATCCAATGTGCTTAAATACATTTGTTTTCTCAAATGCCTAATCTTTCTAGGAACTGAATCCCTTCCCATTAGGGAGGTATGATATGAAATGAGCCACTTGCAAGCATACAACATAATCAATAACTATCCATACAAACTAGCAAATGAAATCACTCTAGAGTTGTCATAAGTTGTCTACTATCTACTACAATTGTTGAATGGAACCACCACTGATTTGTTAAACATTCACTAAAACAATGAATGGGAATGCAAGTGGCTAAGTTTGTAAATGTCCTAACATGATTTGATCATACAATGATTCTTGGCATTGAACATATTGAGATCAAATGGTCAACAATGGGATACAAGAACCTAAGAATCTCTAGGTAACTGAAATACAAGATTTGATGAGGTAAGTGAACTACCAATCCAATATTTTTGATTAGCTAAGCAAGGAGAGGGCCCTGATCCAATTACATAAGATGTGACAACTTAAACGATTAGATCATAAGAACAAAACAACGAAGGGACCCCCAACATTGCAAACAAACAAAACAACAACCCCTACTGACCAAAAAAAACTAAAGCCCACTACCATAGACCATAACTACCACAATAATAACCATCAACCATAACAACTAAAACGTAACCATCAGTCTTTAAATAATCCATAATAGTAAAAGTTCTCATAATCCTACGAAGTACCTTAACTAATCTAACCACAGATATAGTTTTTGATAAAAGTCTTAAAAGCTCCATCCTAGAGCATCAAACAGAACATAAAAGACAAAGCACTCATTTTTCACTATATAATGCTTCAATGAGGCTCCAATCCTTCTCCAGCTTCTATAGCACCACCAATATTGGGTCTATCTTGCCTTTCAAAATGCTCTTTTCCTTATTGTTTGTCTCATCACTTGTCCTCTTGAGCTGTTTTTTTTTTCATTTTAATTTTAGATATTCCCGTGATAATACCCACAACAACCATGTTCATACTCTCATTTGTAATGTTAACTAGGGAGGTAAACGACTTGTCAATAACACATTTTTCATTAACCATATTCTCTACAACGTTCATCCTTTCCACAATCTCTTGCAAGGGGTTGTCCTCTTTTATATTTTCTTCCTCCAAAATTGCAAGATTCTCTGTAGCATCTTCTTCTTTGCTGGAAAAATCAGCCACTTCCTCCATCTTAGTTTCCTTATCCATGTCGCTCTCATCTTCACTCGAGGCAGAGTCCTCGTCCTCTTGCACCTCCTCCCCCTCATAGCAATCATCCTTGTCGTTTTCTTCCCTAGAGTTATCTTGGCAGGAGATAATATCTTCCTCCTCCATAACAATGTTTTTACCTTTAGAGTGAGGGTCCCCAAGGGAGTTAGCGTCTTGCAAACATTCTACTACAAGACCCCCATCTCTTTTCTTCAATTTTAATTCTCTTGGCTTAATGCTTCTTATCCTCCTCAACATCCTCCAAAATAGTTATTGTATAAAACCTTTATTGTTGAAGGATGTTTTGTGCATTTTCTTGGAGGGGCCCAGAAGATCCAAAGTGATTTTAATCTTCCCACGGGTAAACATTATATGCCCATTGATTTGGCTAGAGCAAGCAAAAGCAGCCTTATGATTCTCTTTAGCGCAAACCAAGGTAATATTAGGTGTATTTCCCAAAGTGAGCCTTCTCGGGCTCAAATTTTGAGCTTGCAGGGGAGGCGAAAGGGCACGAGCCTAAGGAGGCAAGGGGGTTCTAACATGATCATCCAATAGCATGCTCTTTGACAACTAATAATATTCATTTCTTTATGAATCACTTTGTCATCCAAATTGAAGAAGTTAATCTTGCTTTTATTGTAGTTTATAAATTGACCCAAAGCAGTAGCATAATCATCTAATAAATAGAGGCTTCTCCCAAAAAATAGTGTCATCAACAAATTTTTTATGAGATTCAGCCAGGAAGGAAAAAGCAACCATGACCCCTTTAATGGGACATTATTACGCACTCTCTTACGATTCCTCCCCAAAGCTTCAACAACCAAAATGAATAAATAAGGTGAGAGAGGGTCACCTTGTCTAAGACCTCTACCACATGAAAAATACCCTTTTAGGAGAACCATTCACCAAAATAGAATAGGAGGGAGTAGTATAACAAGCTTCCAACATCTGTGAGATCTACCTTTAAACCCAAACATTTTTAACAATTCAGATAAGAAAAGTTAGGAAATCCTATCGCAAGCTTTTGAGATGTCTTTTTTTAGCACCATACCCGACTCTTTGCTAGCTTCCATTGAGCAAATGATTTCATGAGTAGCAAGAACAAAATCCATTATATGTCTCCCTTGGACAAAGCCTTTCTGATTTGAAAAAACCAATTTATCTAGGACCAAGTTAAGCCTAGAGACCACTAATTTAGATAGGATTTTATATATTATGTTGCAAAGGCTAATTGGACAGAAGTCTTGAATTGAGGAAGCATCCTTTATCTTGGGAATTAAAGCTATAAAAGTTGCATTAATCAGCTTTGAGATCCTTCTTGAACTAAAGAAGCCTCTTGCCATCTTAAAAACATCGTCTGCCACAAGATCCCAATGGTCTTGAAAAAATGTCAAGGGAAAGCCATCCAAACCAAGAGCTTTGCAGGCTCCAAAAGAAAACACAACCTTCTTCACTTCTTTTCAAGTCATCGGTTTAAGCATATCTTTCAAGTCTGAATCAATAATTAAACTTGGGATCACTTCTAAGACTTGATCCATTTTCTGACTATCCAAGTTGACTTGTTGTGAAGGTGAGAGAAGAATGAAACAACTTCACCAGCTATCTCTTCATCTTTATTGGGAATTGTGTCATCCTCTCTAATCAGTCTTCTAATTATGTTTCTAGGTCTAGGTTTCATGGTAGACTGATGGAAGAATTTAGTGTTCTTGTCCCCCTCCTACAATGAGGAAATTTGAGACTTTTGTTTCCAAACAACTTCATATTTTATAATCTTAAACCATTGAGATCTTAGACCTTTTTCTCTTAAGGAGATAGCATTGTCAATAGGACCTCGTTACATTTTATCTTGGATATCTTTCAATTTAAGAGCGGGATTTCTTTCTCTGAAAGATGTTTCCAAAAGAAATTTTCTTACAACCTTTAACCATCTCTTTAACTTTCTTCAATTTCTGAGTTGGAATAAACATAGGGTTGCCATTGAATGGGGTAGTCCACCAATCTTTAACAAGCATTTTAAAGTCAAGGTGAAAAGACCACATTATTTCATACCTAAAGGGGAAAGGACATTTAGTAACATTATTCTTCCAAATGAGAAGCAAAGCATTGTGATCGAACCCAGTTCTAGGAAGTGCAATTTGAGAGAGCTCTAAGAGAATGTTCCAGTAGCTACTAATAAGAAATTTGTCTAGTTTGAACTAAATTAGGTGATCACCTTGACGCCTATTGCTCCAGGTTAACTTAGCTCCTCTTAAATCTAAATCAATCAATCCAGTCACGGAAAAGAAGTCAGCCAAATCAGACATACTATCCAAAAAATCTTACAAACACACCCACCGTTGTTCTGAAGGGTCCACCAATCATCCAGAAATCTTGATTATTTTTTCGAATATTATCTGCCAATTCATTCCATAGCTTCCTTCCCTATATTCGTATTAGGAGCATAAATGTTCATCAAGTTGCATCTTTTAGAAGAGTTAATGTCTTCCATTTCGAGAATAATACTATATCTATTAACTAACATAGGATGTCCATTAAGAAGCAAAGGGTTCCATAAGATAGCAAGACCCCCAAAGGCCCCTTCTGAATCAAAAGCCACAAAATGGGCTTGGTGCCAAATATTCTAAAATGTTTTATCAAAAACTCCTTTTGTTCATTTTAGTTTCTTAAATCAACACATTATCAACTCTATTTTCAATGAGATAACACTTAAGAAAATGTTGTTTAATAGGACTATTTAGTGCTCTTAAGTTCCATGAAAGAAACTTCATAATAAACAGGGATAGCAAAAACCACCTGCACCACCTGAGAGACCGCCCAAAGGCTATCTCTTTTTTTCTTTGCCCCTGAAACATTTTCCAAAGTTTTTTGTTTTCTACTTGCATTATCTCTAGTTGTTTCTTTATTTCTTGAATCTTTTTGGGAAGATCTACCCACTTTAATATTTGCCCCTACATTTGCATTCTTGCTTTTTTTCTTTTCTGTTTGGTCACAATTTGAGCCCACTCCCATTTAGGGTCAATTATGTTAGAAGGAGAAGCAAAACCAATAAGGGCTAGAGAATATTTTAGACTTTTGCTCTCATTGGTCTTATCATCTATCTTTAGAACTTTCTTCTCCACATCTGAAGAGAGGAAAATTTCACCTTCCTCCATATCTTAGAGAGAACAAACCTCAACCTGTCATTCCCGAAACTCCGTAGGGATTTTATCTTGAGGAACCGGGGATAAGGAAGGGTTGAAACCAGGAGGGCAAGCTTGCTTCTCTTTATGTGGCACTTTAGCATCACAATAGGTAGGTTTAGAGAAAACATCCTGAAGAGTACCGTTATCAGGTTCCAAGCCTTGAACTAGAGGGTCTTCTCCCCCTTTATTATGGTTAGAAACCGCATAAAAAATGTTCACATGAATGGTTGGGACCCCATTAATGGAATCAACTACCCGTTGAGAATATTTTGACACACCTTGTTCAATTGTTTTGGTAAAGCCTTGAACCTTAGCATCTTCTTCAGACTTAGTGTTCCTTGATTTATTATTATTTCATTTTCCACATTTTGTATCTCCTTGGACCTTAGCACTTTCTTCAGATGTATTGTTCCCTAATTTATGATTCAGTTCTCCACTTCCTGTATCCTTTCCCACTCTTTTAACGTGTTGCTCAACAGTCTGTTGATGGTTCATTCTTTCTCCTATCGATAGTCCTCTTCTATTTCCTGGTGAGAAGAGTGTTGGATCTATTTTTCCCATAGAAACCTCATTCCTACCCATGAAAGGTTTTTTACAGGCCACACTTAGGTGGCCAAACTTGTTGCAGTTCTAACAGAATAAACTAGCATTCCCATAAACAATGGACTGATTGCATCTCCCAGATTTTGATCCTAGGGTAATAGAGGTAGGAAGGAACTTATTCGCCTGTACATTAACATAGATTCTATCAAAAATCAGTCTTGATCTCTGCATGGTTACTTTATCAACCACCAAGAGGGTATCAAATGAATCAGCTATACCCTTGAAAATATTATAATCCCAGAACTCTAAAGGAAGGCCAGGAAGATAGACCCATGTCAGAGTAATTGCCCCAAATCCGTTGAAGGGTTAAAACCTGGCTTCCATTTACACAAGGAAAGAAAATTTCTTTAACTTTTATCAAAGGCCCAAGGACCCCCGTCAAAACTTTGATGAGATCCTCACAGTTAACAGGGTTAAAAAGGAACAGAATATCAACCAGAGCAGTAATGGTAATACTACCCTTAAGCTTTCATTGCAAATCAACCCATCTTCTAACCTGGTCCACATTTGGACGAAAGGAAAGAAACTTACCTATTAGGTCAAGTTTCATGTCTTCCAACCACAACTCCATTATTTCATCTGGTATAATAACTTCTAGACCAAATTCTGAACAAACAACTAAACTCTTTCTAGAATCTATCCACAGATTTTTACTCTTAGGGGTGTTGTTTCCAACCAATTTTGCAACAAATGAGGTCAGCTCCTCCTCAGAAAATAAAGAATCCAACCCTAGGATTGACAGTCCCCAAGCTGTACGGTCGATAGAATTATTTCATGCCTTCCAACTGCAACTCCATTTCATCTGGTATAATAACTTTTGGACCAAATTATGAGCAAACAGCTAAACACTTTCCAGAATCCATCCTCAGATTTTTACTCTTGGGGGTGTTGTTTCCAACCAATTTTGCAACAAACGAGGCCGGCTCCTCCTCAACAAAGAAAGAATCCAACCCTAGGGTTGACAATTCTTGAGTTGTGCAGCCAACAGAGTTAGGGCTCACAATACAAGATGATTCAGCCTACACAGAAGGTACATCTGCCAGATTTGGAAGTGGGGCCTATTGGCCCGCCCCCTGCAGTGACACCTATGGGTGTGAGAGAACAAAAAATTTGAATTTTTTACAGGGCGGGAAGTATCAGAACAGATTACAGTTCATTGTAATTTGGTTTACCAATCCAATGTTCAAAATGCATTCATTCAGAGGTTTGGTAGTACTTTTGGTCACCTTTAGAGCACATATTGCATCTAAAGAGCCCAGTTTTCTTAGATGGTCAGGATATGGAGATTCCAAGCTCCATAAGAGAATAGAACCATTTTACAAAATGTGCATGCAACTTTGGTGCAAAAATTAAGCATAAATCTCTTTGCTGAGTGTTCCTGATGTGGGTACTATTGTTTTTGATATCCTTGCATTTTTTTTATCATTTCTAGATATCTTATTAAGGAATATGTGAGTTGGATTTTTAACATAGTAATGAGATATATGCATAGGTATTTACAATAGCAGAGGATATTGTTACAGAAGCATACCTTAAGCCTGAAACATTCAGCCTTGTACATAGTTGATTTTGGTATACAGATGTAGATGTATTTGATTTTGTCAGTGCTGAAGTCATGAGAGTGCTGGAATGAGCCATGGATGGAGAAGTGGCAATGCAGCTGTAGCTAACATCAATTTTCAAATTATGTGTTAAAATTTGGTGATGTGTCAATTCAATGGGCAATTAACGATATCCAAGAATCCGTCTGAAGAAGATGCAGAGCTGCAAGTTGTGCTATTACAGATCATTCATACATTTCAATTAATTGCAGATCAATGTGATAAAAAAGCAGGCTTACAATCTAGCATGATGTAGGATGTATCTTGTAGAAAATAATAATGCACAATAAACATGAGGGAAGTATTGAAAAGAATGATAATGCTAATTTGAACCTTGCATGTTATATTAATATAATAAAATATTTGATGACAAGAGTGATAAAGAAGTTTATTTCTCAGAAGTTATCAGTAGATCAACTTTACATGGTCTACATACAGTAAACTTCTATCTACAATGGCTATTAGCCTACGAGCTTCACACCCTTTACTACCATTAAAAATCCTGTTACTACAAAATGAAAATGTTGATTCATAAAGAGCCACAGCTATGGAAAAATAATGCTCAAATCAGGTAAATGACAATTCAAACCAAGCTTACAAGAATTACTTCATTGTTTCTAAAATGATTTCATAAACAAATCGAGATGCAGTGATAAATCATTAAGGCGGACAATCACAATATAGGCATTCCCCACATGCTATCTATTGACCCGATTCTTGTGCTACTCGAGATGTACAGGAAACAACAGCCGACTTCATCCCATCTCTGTCAAGTGACGCCTGCACAATAATCTGTAGAGAAAGATTGCATTTCAGCATATTATTAAATCACAATTTCAACAGCATATAAATATAACTGATGTGTACCTCCTGTACTCTATTTTCGGATCTAGCAAGGATCTTGTATCGGTCTTCATGTGTATCAGACAAATAAACCTGCAAATAAATGCATGTACGAAGATTAATACTAATAGTTAACTTACATCTGCTACTCTAAAAAAGATTTACTAATTACTATAAATGTCTGACGTAAACTCAGAATCAATACCATACCATCATATCATAGATGATTTTTAATTACAAGTTGAATAAAATTCCATTCACAGAATGTTATCTAATGCTAAATTGCCGATTTGGGTACAGGTGCAGTTATGGGAACCAGAACCCAGTACGACGGTATGACAATTTTATGTTTCTTGGGTATGGGAACAGGATTATACACAGATATATGTATACACATACATGTAACATATGTATTAAAAAAATTTAAATTATATACTATAAAACAATAATACTCATAATTGAAAATAAAAAAATCGAATACCTCATAATTTGCAAAAATGAAAATACTCATAAATTCATAATCCAATGATCTGTCAAATGTCAATACACAATTAAAATTACAATTCAAAATTTAATAATCGTCACATTGCTCTTCAACAAAAGCATGTAATGTTCCCCTTTCTAGCACGTGTTGTATGATGTTGTCATTAGCCTATTTCTCCATGATCCCGTAGGCTAACCAAGACTTCTAAGGGATCTTGATGATATTTGGCCTCGGCAGTTTCAGTTACAGATGATTCTGAGGAGTTTAGAGGTAGTTTTGGGTATACTTAGTAAGTCATTTAGGCATGATCAGAACCTTCAGTGATGTTGGCATATCAATGGTAAATGTCTAATATTGACAAAAAAATTATATTATAATTGATATGATTTATTGATAAGAGGTGGTTAATTGTTGTTGTATTAAAATGAAAAGATTTATTTCATATGATTTATTTCGTACTTCTTGTAATTTTGAATCATTAGGTTTAGCATGTTACAATAAACATATCTATTGTTCTTGGAATAATATTATCATTATCTATATCTTATAAATTACATAAATTATCGATGGTATCATATTGTAACCAATAGTAAGAATAGAGAATTCAAGGTAAGTGCCCCAAATTTACTAGTTATCCTAGAAGGGGACATTACAATTGTCCTCGTGTGGTTTCTCTTTAAGTCTTAAATCATTGTCTTCAAAGGTAGAAACAACCTATGCAATGGACTTTGGCAAAAGATATCAAGTTCAATTTCCAAGTATTCTTGTCTAAGGCGATTCGAGTAATAAAAAATAGAACTAGACACACGTTACAATCATATTAGTATGTTAGGAGGTAGTGATGGAGAAACGAAGAGGTGGGCAAGAAATATAAGGCAATTCTTGAGGGGAATCTCACCATTCAAGGAGAAATTTACAGTGAAGAGAGGCCATCAAGTCGACATAATAGGGTAACATTTATTTCACTCTTTTTTGTATGTTTCTTGCTGTTATGGAGTTTTGTTATTGTGTGTGTTCTTACTTTATTATTATTATATTTTCTTTATTTTCCCTGCTAGAATAAACAACTAAACTGGAGATGAATTGGTGTAGGCAAAGGGGTTTTGACCTATGCTCCACAGGGACATGTTCCCTGCCCAATTTCCCCCGCTCCCGTCTAAGGGACGGGAATTTCCCGCCCCCAAACCCATCCCTTTTTTGCGAAATTTGAAAACATTTTAGAAACAACAATTTTGGCATGAGAGTGGACTCAGGGACGTCGTTCGGTATTGAGTACGGCCTAGCCATCCCTCGACCATCCCTAGTACCGAATGGCACCCCCTATTTTCCAGCCAAAAAAACTGGCCACCGTTTTGCAATAAGTGACTTTGTTTTTATTGTTGGACAGACCCCACCTAGGTAGAAGTAGCAATTAAAAATTATGGAGCCCTATTTGGAGGCTAAAAAGGTAAAGTCTTCTTCATTTCAACCATTCTTGGCAAGAAGATAAAGAAAGAGCAACACCAAGAAAGGATTTCATTTTTGAGTTGCAAGAGGAGGGTTTGGCATAAAATCTTCTTCATTGCAAGTACATGTTTCATCTTCCATTTGCTTATGGCCATTTGTTTTCATTATACATTTGTTTTGCATTGTGCAAGATATAGAGAGGGCATTTTGAGTGAGTTTTTTTTTTTTTCAACTTGTAGCAATGTTCTATATTTCATAATGATGAGCAACAATAGTGAGAGTGAGGGAAGTGGTAGTAGTGATAGCATTGATGTGGAAATTCAACAAACTCAACCTCGAAGAAAAAACGTAGTACTAGGGCAGCCACAGGGGGGTCTTCAACTTCAACTAGTGTGAACGTAGTAGGGTTAACATCCTCTACTACATTTGATTGCCCTTCTGAAGTCCTCAAAATGCATGCAAAAGGCTCATTCAACCCCAAGAAACCTCTCCTTCAATTTGTCACAAGAGTAGACTGTTTGCCCACTAGGGTAAACTTAATATTGCATAGACATAGTACGGGAAGTATAATAAACACAGAATATATCAAAAAATAATAGATGCCTTCATTAATCATTCCAACGTATGAGTACATTCACATTATAATCCTCTTCCCTTCACCCATAGGTGGTACATATTTATCTACCCGAAGGGGTGTGACCAAACATCACCACCCGACCCAACTGCCCTTCGGTAATAACTAATTCCCGTCGGGACCACATAACTAATACATGACATAACATAAGGTAGTCTTTTCGGCTAACATCATCCCCCCCAAAAAAGAAAGTCGTCTCTGGCGACTCACAACAAAAGGGAGATGAAATACACTACATAGAATAAGAAAATCACTGAGAAGGGGCCGAGGGGCATCCCTGAAGAAGCTGGAGTGTCGTCTTCACATCACATTCCTCCTATGCCTACACCAAACTTGTCTCCCAAAACACACTTTCCAGCTATAGCCTCCACTAACTCTTGTTCAAACGATACTGTCTCCTGAGCCAATCTGACCTCGATAGCCACCCGTGCCGCCTTCTCCACTTCCAACTCCTAGGTACGTTGAGCCAAGTGGCGCTCTACTGCCTCCAACCGGGTGGTCAGCTCCTCCCGAGCTCTCTGTGCATCCACCAAGACAGCCTCACATCCAACCAAAACCTACTCTGAGTGCCTCAAGCGTAGTACCCCTCTCGAAAGGCTTGCTCCAGTTCTCTCTCTACCTCTGGCGTGTAGACACTCACTACCTACAGCAGCTCCGGGTCTCATCAACTGGTCACACTCCCCAAAGGCTGATAACTGAACTGAATAATTTCCTTGTGTCGTTCCGATACCCCAACTCACAATTGTAGTGTACCTGAAAAATAAAATGGGGGTCTAGAGGACAACGCCCCCAGCGGGGTTGAGGGGCAGCACCCCCGCCGCCAAGACCAAATTAGCACCTTCAAACCCACACGGAAGTCCATGGAGCACACATTTTCGTGATTTTCTTCTGATGCCATACTCTTTCTACCAACCGCTTTCAGTGCCTATGCAATTGGCCAATGACTATGTTTTCTTCACTACCTGCTTATGTCCTTCCCTTCGGTGCCATACATTATTCACTGTTTTTTTATTTGTCGTCGTCTTTTATTTTTTAAACCTTCACTACCGCTCCTTGCCATCTATATGGAACTTCTCCCTGATTAGCCTTCCTCTCACCTTCATACTAAGCCGTGCGGTTGTTGAAGTTCTGGTTGCATGCAAAAATCCATGTCGTACCCTCTATGTCGTGTCTTCTCGGCTGCCGCCCAAAAATGCATGTTTGGGCATGCCACCGTTTGGTGACATTCCACCGTTCGGTGGTCATGCCACCACTCGGTGACATTCCACCGTTCGGTGGTCAAACCACCGTTCGATGACATTCCTCCGTTCGGTGGTCATGCCACTGTTCAGTGACATTCCACCATTCGGTGGTCATGCCAACTTATCGATTAGGGAGTCAAGAGTGACTTGAGACATGCTCACTGATCTGAGCTCCTGTATGGCTGAGATTTTGATAGCGTATTGTACCCTTAGCGTCCTCAGTATTTTGCTTATCACATCTTCCTCACTCAATGTTCCTCCGGGGCTTTTGATGGAGTTCATCACTTCTTTGATTCTATTGTTGTAGTGCTTCAATATCATCTCCTTCATTCATCCTCATATCATCATATTTTCCTTTGAGGCTCTCTACCTTTGTTCTTTGAACATGTGGGTCACCACCATACACAGTTTGTAACTTGGCCCACATCTTGCAAGCAATAGTCACGTTTTCAATCTCTACATATACATGATCAAGTAGCGTACTTGCTATCATATCCATTGCAGCTGTGTGTTCTGTGTTGATCTTTTGTTGATCAGGTGTCAAGGTACCGGTGGGTTCAGTGTAATCATTGATTACATGAGTCCAGTATTGATCTCCGGTGGTCTTCATGTACAGCTTCATTTTGCTGCACCATAAGGTGAAATTTTCCTTAAAAAACTTTGGTCCTTCCTTCCTCATCATTAGAACTTTCCATTGTTGCGGTTAAGCAGCTTAGAAAAGGACTCGGCTCTGATACCAATTGATGGTCCCAATCGGTGCTGAGAGGGGAGGGGTGAATCAGCACCCACTAAAACTTAAGTAACAAAATCTGATATAATCTAACTAAAACTGTAAGCAAAATAGATTCTATCACAGAAATAGCTATCACACAATCAAGCAATAAACAACACTAGATTTATCACGTGGAAACCCAAATTGGGAGAAAAACACGGTGTGAGGAAACCTCACAAATTTTGCACTCTTCTGAAGTACGCCCTATAAGGAGCCTTCCCTATTAAAGGATTACAAATGCACTGTTAGATGCAACCCGGTTAAGGGATTCAGGAAATAAGGGATTCAAGAAATAAGGCTTGTTAGAACTTGTCTGGTTAGAGGACTTAAAACATCTACACAGATATCACCTGGTTAAGGGATTTAATACAAGAGACCTGTTAATGTCCACCCAAAATACTGAGATTTTGCTATTGCAATTGTCAGAGAGCAATAGAGGGTTTGATCTTTTTAGAAATGGCTTTGTTGAGCATGATAAGATCGTTGTGTTTCTCAATTGAGCGTCATCACCAGTCACCGCAGGTATGCTCTCCTTTGGCTGTTGTGTTTCTTTGCACACTCTTCTTTTCTTCTTCTCTTCACCTTTTCGTAGCTTCTTTCAACTTACAGGTTCAGTCTTTTTCTTTAGCAGAATGAAGGAAAACAATATTCTTCATAGGCTGAAGAATGTAGTCTTCTTTCCCTTTTCGCTTTTTACATGCACGACCTGTTTAAAAATCTCCTTCGAATCCATCACCTAGTGGAGCCTCAGTTCACTGAGGAAACATCCGATGCATGCCATGTGCCTTTTCTGTTTCATGAAGGAAAAGACAAATGCGCGCCGAAAGCTTTCCTTCACTAGAGATTTCTACATGTTTTAATGCCACAAACTTCGGCATTAAAACCTTCAATTGCGCCTTGCACCGATCTTGATAACGCACAGTCATCTGGATTTTGTGCAACAAATCCCAGTCAAAGAGTCACACAAGTGTTTGTCGACTATGACTTTCCCCGGTTCATCAGTCTTGATGAAATCTTCAATGATCAATTTATATCCCTAGGTTGTGCACAGGTAAAAATCTTCACCTATCACCATTCCTTTCTCTGTCTGTACCGATTGGATCCTCGGTTCCTAGTTTCGTATTACCAGATACCGGTCGCACCTCCTTTGGTTACCGGTTGCTCTGATGATCAGTTAGAGCTTTATTAGTAACAGAGACAGTGCCTCCTCTTTCTCACTATGTGTCACTGGTCTCCAAAACAGTCTCTCCTAGCGCTTAACATTGTCAGTTGTATCTACTTGTCATCTGTACCTGTCCTTGGTTCCTGATTGAACACTGTTGGCATCCCTAGTCATAAATGACAACACTTCTTTGCCAATCAATGACAATACCTCTTTGCCATGTACCGGCTACATCCTTACCGGTTAATGCCAACAAATAAATGTTGATTTGCAAGGGTACATTTACCAAGAGGTTAATTAATCATAAGTCAAAGGATGTGCTGAAGAGACTCGTACTAAGAGACATGCCCATTCCATTCTTAGACCAAGATATATAATGGATGTCAAATCCATTCCTTTCAATGTCATCATTGAGAAAATGTTTTATCTCTGATTGCATCCTGTTTGGGTGGCTCATTTGAGCAATTTGGCCTAAGTGTCAAAGTAGGTTGAATTCATTGATCAGAATCAGAGAGAGCACCACCTTTGTTGCAAGAGTATATTGTCAGATCAGAAACAGCATCATCATTGTTGCAAGATAATATATCAAGATCATAAACAGCAACTGATTGCTATAAGTGATACCCTCTTAGTTGCAAATTCACATTGACATATCAGACATAGCAGCATATTCATAATTGCACAGTCACATCAATAGATCAGACACAGCACTAAATAGCATTATTGCTATCATCAGAAGGAGGTTCACTGCATTACTTACATCAATACATTAGGAAGAGCAAAGATCTCAATATATCTGAAGACTGGAATATCTTAACCTTGCATTACTCCTAAATTCATATCAGATACAGAAGTGATCTAACATCCAATCCACAAATTATTATTTGCAGATTATATATATTACCAAGATAACCTTATCATTATCGATATATAGACCTAATCACCTTGCGTATATCCAATTATCAAATTGGAGAGCAGTGATATTGTCATATTTATCTTATCAATTGCATATTCTAAACATTTATAAGTCGTATCACAGATTATAATTCTTAGTGTGAATTGATACTTTGAAGAAAGAAGTCACTTGCAATTGATTTTGCAAATTAATTGTCCCTTGTTTATAAATAATCACAAAAGGCAACATTATATATTGCACCTTCTACATGCATTTTGTATGACCAAAGAACCAAAACCTAAAGGGTTCTATTCCTTAAGCCCTAATACCACATAAGATGAAAAAATTAGAAGAAAATAATCAAATAAATGAAAACCAAAAGCATAAGTAAGAAGAATATGTAATGGTGTCAAGAGACACCGAAAGAACACTATCACTGTATATAATGAAAACAAATCATAACAAACGTGATTGAAAATGAAGAAGGCATTGTCTCTATTTATACATCTTAATAAGTCACAATACAGCAGGCCAATCCATTAAGGAACTTACCAAAATACATTAGTAAATGCAAGTTACATAAGCAAGGCAAATTATATATGCATGTTACAGCTACAAGCTACATAACCAAATGGTATATGAAAAATATTGGAGACTCAAAAGGGCACCAGACACTGGTTTTCAAAAACTTTAAAAAAAAACAATTCAGGTTTTATTGAACCCTGAATACATGTTTTAGTAAGTGGTGCCACCACCTACTTGGCTTCTATTGTTTATTATGTTTCTACTTCAATACCTTCTCTCTCCACATTCCAAGACACCAAAATATTGATCACCAATTTGATCATCTAATGTCATATATCTGTGCTTTGTTTCACTATAATGATTGCATACTATGTGGAATCGATTTTAGTATATTAAGTTTCTAAAACATGGCCATGGGTATTTGATTCATTGCTAGTGATGTATAGCTGCATGTGGTCAGCCCCTAAATGGACATGTCCTTGTTGATGGGTTTTGACAAGAATGGGGGCTCTTTAATAGGCATTGGCGACTTCACTTTTGGTCCCTGCTAACAGATGGTCTTTCTTGCCCTTTTTGCATAGTGACCCTTTTTTGTCACTCGTTCTAGGAAAGATGAAGACAAAATGAATGAGGGGCGAAATTGGACAATGCATGTGCATCAAGTTGCAAAATAGAGGGACGGACTCTTGTACACAGAGGAATAAATAGATTTAGAAGGCATTATTAGCTATTCGCATATCAAGAGTTTATACTCAGATGCAATGTCCAACCACTTCTAGATTGTATGTCGGATGATAATCCCTTACATGCTCATCTATTGTTAGAGCATTACTGTAACCACTTCTTGATCTGCTGTATTGCCAAATTTTTGTCACTTACAGAATGTATCTTCCATGTCAATCAAGAACTGGGAAAATGGGATTTCCTATTTTTTTTACTACGTGAATTATAGAGAAAAACAAAATTGAATTTGCAAAGATCCTTGACATTAAGCATCAAACCAATCAGGAATGCATGATAGAAAAGTTGAAAAGTTGAATGCATCAAACTAAATATCCAGAGGCTACGTCAAATTTATTTCTGACACAGTGGGCAACAGCATATACATGATTTTTTACAAAAATTCAAAGGCAAACTTTACCTGGAAGCTAGGAGCTAACCCAGTACTAAGCAAGAGGCGACCTTTTGAAACATTTTGAATGCCAGTCTCTGCCTCCAATTCTCTTATAAGAGATTCAATCTCAGGCCACTGCACAGCCACAAATGCTATTATTAAAATGGAGATTTCTATATAATATAATAGGGTGAGATTTGCCTCATTATATGTTCTTTGAGAAATTATCGTAAGAAGGGCACTCGAAAGGACAGACATATAATAAGAACTTAACAAGTGAGCCCTGGTTAAAGCTCAGTGTCAATCCAATCCCGTTAGGAAATTACTTTTGAAACTTAAATCCTAGGAAACTAATATATGCTTTGTAAACTATCACTACATTAGATGAGAAAAAGAATGTTCCGAAGTGGAAGAATGCAACTAAAACCCAACTGAAACAACATTACCATTTTTATATTTTAAGTTACCTGTAATTGGAAAATGAGACCATTTTTACAAATGGGGAAAACCTCAGTGTGATACAACCCTCCCAAATGTAAGATAATGGAGAAACAACAAATTTGTAAGAAAGTAAAAATGCAGGTTATAATAAAAAAGCAAATCATCGGGAAATAAATTGGCATAATTTTTCAGTCCAGAGACAATTTCTAGGTGCTAGAACAAAGAACCATAGAAGCAGACATCTTTAAAATACTGAAATACATCCCAATATATTTTTTCTCAACAGTATTCCCCAACATTTTCATGAAAATGCTGCGATTTTTTAATAATATCATTGAGCATATCTTTGACTGAAATTGTCTGTTCCCCAACATTTTTGGGAAAACATTGCGATTTTTTCATAATATCATTTAGCACAACTTTCACTGAAATTGTCACTGATATACCACCAGTAAAAATTCATTTATTTTACTCTATAAGCCTCAGATCTGCAAGTTTTTATCATTCTTCTCTGGAACTTTTATGAGCAACACATACACCTTGTACAATGGAAGTAGCTCCTAAGATTCCCAGCTGTCATTATTAAATAGCAGTTAGGTTTGTCACCAATAGACAACAGCAATTATTGCTGTTGGTATTTCAAAAATGAGTACAGTTATCTATAGTTGAGAAAAGACAGGTTTGAGATCCTTGTGAATACAGAACATGATTATCGTTATTGTGATTAGTGATTATGACTGTTTTCTTTGATAACAGAGAACACTGCTGCCACTATTTATGATTTGTGAACATAGTTATTACTAGAAAAAACCATCAAATGTTTATATTATCCTTTGATTTGTCAATATTGTTGCACCACAGATGGTAGCACTGTCATTGAATTGCTTCCATTTCTACTTATCAATAAATATTGTTGTCATTACTTCATTTGTAAACATAGTTATATTGTTGAGCTCATTGTATCTGGATTTCCGTTGTCATATATCAGCTGTTAATAATGTCAAGTTGAGATCACTGTCACCATTATTGTCTTTTGAAATAAATATCTTTCTGCAATTAGTAATCTTGTTAAGATGCAACCACCAGTCAGTAGCATTCTGCCATTGGTGTGATATTGTTGTTAAGATGGGACATTGATGTCCTCAACTGCCAGGCATATCTGTTGCCATTGCTGTAAAGTAAAGAGGGGTTTGAAGAGGTTAGGGAATCGTTGTTGTCAATTTTGACACTATAGTTGTCATTTTGCATGTACATTAGCCTCTTGGACTTGATAGTTAAAGAGAAAAGAATTAGAGGGATTAACAAGTCTTATTTATAATAACTGTATTTTATTGCTAGAAGGGTTCATTATCATTCAGACAGATTCATTTATTAACATTGTTCAAGAGATTTACATTACAGTCATCTGTAATGAATGATCTCAAAATTAATGAGAAAAATCCTTATTTCAAAATCCATTTTGTATATTCTTGTTTGCTTTCACTCTCTCACTTTCTATGCATTTGGAATGGCTTTAAATGTAAAATAAATCAGTTATTTCTCTTCTTTCTTAAAAATAATACTAATTTTTAGGTTCCCCATATTTTCCTTTTATATTTTATAGTATCCCAATTATTGAAAATATCTTTATCTTTTTGTATACCAAGAAATTTCCAGGAAAAATATTTACTTCTATTGAAAAAGAAAATGCACAAATAGAAAATAAAACACAGAGAACTCACAAAAATAGATATAGAGCTTGGCCTTTATCAGAGCTTGGCCTTTATCCATATAATAATAAGAAAGCAAATTACCAGGTTGGAAAATCTCTTTAGAGGTTAGACCAAGGACCTTATATAGCATATACAAAATAGCACTAAGAACAAAAGAAGAAATGGATAAATACAAGAACCCACTACGAATTCACAGACATAGATAATCACAAAATGCTTAGCCTTTATTCATATAAGAAATGCAGCGTACAAATATCATCCAAACAACAATAGCAATGACATGAGGAAGGGTAGCCATAAGAGAGTTCCCAACTATAACATACACTCAACCATACATAACTGAAGTAGGCCAAGGCATATGCCAATCAGATCACTCAAAGGTACCAACCACAACAACTGAAAATCTAAGACATGGTCCTATAATGTGTGATGAACCACGATTAAGATCAACATTACAAGGAATAATTCTTGAGTAATAGAGGCGAACCTGTACAGCCTAGTAAATGTTATGAGAACACTACATTAATCAGAAATAAAATAAACATTCAGCATTTAATCAACGATGTAATTGATGAATATATGAGAGATAATATGTATCATTCAGCAATGATTATAAGATGTTTCAATCATTTATTAATCCAAATGAGTTATGAAAACCAATTATTATAATTGTCTAACATCGACGATATAATACAGATTCAAGCCAACACAAAAGGCCGCAATTAATATAACCAGTTTATTGTAGAGACACAATCTTTGGAGGGAACAGATATGTTTTAAGACTCCCTAAAGACATGTCCCTTCAATGGAGAAGGTTTAAGAGGATATTGATATCGATCAAGGGAAGGATCAAAACATCAAATAACAATATAAATATTTTCACCTACAGAATTTAATTCCACACATAGCAAAATAGAATAAGAAAATCAGTATACAATTAACGCATAGCAGTCATTAAAGAGAAATAGTGATTACCAGATCAACAGCAGCAAACAAGATCGGCACTGACATGTCCCCAATTCAGGACCTACGAAGCAACATTCGATTTCTAAGTTTTAATTAAAAATTGAAACTTATATGAGCCCCATGAATCCACAACGTATATTTTCTTAGCAACTATAAAGAAATATGAACTGTGCAATAAGTGATATGTTATACGGAAGTCATAGTCAAGATGAATAGAGGGGTGGTGGCTTGATTAGACAAAAGAACTCTCAGCTTGTATTTCGAATTATCAGTATCATTTATAGATAACAATGGATCATGTAATAATACCTGAGATTGATGATAGTTATCTAAGTAGTAAATGGGGAAAACTCAAAGGTGAAGAATTAATGGTGGCTTGAATATTAGCGACCAAATAATATAGTTGATTGAGAAGAAGATCATAGTAACATGAATAATCAAGGGAAGCATGATTAAATATCAATGAACAAAGATATTGAGTACAAAAGTTATGTAGAACAGAATATCGACTAAATGTATACTACAGCGACTAAAGCTTCCATCAGCAATAATCAGATTAATAACAACATACAGGTCAAGCACATCTTCGCTTAGAAAGAACATGACGATGGATGGCATCAACAGATTAGCCAAGGTTGACTGACTTCACTATGTGGAGAATCAGTGAACAGTGATTAAGTATGCATCATTAATCAGCAAATCATGAATGGTGATGATACAAGGATTGGCAGGGAGGTGGAAATTATCAATTGATCAACTCTTGTAAGAAAAAGACAATCATGTATCGATATATTAAGGCAAAGTAACGATAATAAGTATTTGATAAACGATATATCATTAGTAGGAATCAACATGATCGACTAAAGCATAACAAACCGATTAGTGATTGAAGAGGTATGATGTGTAGAGATACATCTCTTCATCGTCAAAAGATGTAACCATTCAGTTAATACATTGGTATAATATGGAGTTCAAATTCACTCCATAGGGCATGATTTGGACAACTTACTATATTTTTTATCCTGTAAGGATTGCTCTGTAATAGAGCACATTGTCTGTGGCATTCACTTGGTGCAAGCATGTAAGTCTATAGTCAGAGATCATTTGAGCATATTATTATTGTCATATCAGACAGCTTCCAGCGATATTCAGAGCATACATATAAAGTAATATCAGAGACGGCCTGCATATTTTGCACATTCTTAATTGTATATCAGACACAGCAAGCAGTACAAGGTACTGAGATTTCTCTCAGTTGTTGCATGTAATTTCCTGTATATCAGAAACAGCAAATAGATATCATCTTGATTGTTATGCAATCATAATTATTTTGTATATGAACCATATTGCGCATGCATTTGGAATTAAGCATCATTCAACTATTACTTCTGTTAATATTTTCAGATTATAGCAAGGAATATACAATCTATAGAGGTCTTCCAAATAACTAAGCACAAGATATAAATATGTAATCACAAGAAGGAGAGATAGTACCTGGAAATCAGACTTGACAATATCTTTAAATTCAGGTCTTCAACCTCTTCTAGATGTGTGCCAAGTTAGCCCACCCAGGGCTTCTTTTGACTCAGATCCGTGATGTCATCAATCAGCACTATGTGACAGGTTTGTCCTTCAATGTTGACTTGATGAAGTATGGAATTCTTGCCCACAATTAGCCCTAGCTCTGCTATCACGCCCAGCCCTTGCTATGTGTCAAATTCAATCTTTATAGTGACTTGGATGTGTATCAAAATAAACCCTTAATATGCTGATCGATCTTGATCATGAATCTGATTCAATTCCAAGTGCCAAGTCTGCCATAATTCTCTGATCTAGGGATGCAAGATCTGCCCTTACATCGCTCTTCTAGGGCTGCACAATATTGCCCTAATTCACTCATCCTAAGGCTACAAGATCTGCCCTTATATCTGTAATGTCCCCGTTTTCCAGGCTCTTGGGATTAGCCTATCATGTGACCCTCGTAGGCTAATGAGGTTGGACAAAGGGTCTTTTTCAGTGGGCATCTACTTCAGGATTCAGTATGCTTTGGTTTGGCTTTCGTTTGGCGTCATTCGGACTTCATTTGTTATAGTTTTGCCAAGTTTACTATTTATAGTAAGCCTGATGTTGTTCGAGAAGGACCCTTTCTATTTTTGGAAAGTACAATTGGTCACATGGGGAAATAATAGGTGTGACTCATGTTTCAGACAACATATTTAAAGGATAAGTATTTTGGGAGTTATTATTATTTTGGTGGCCAAATTATTATTAAATCATTAAATGGCTTATTATAAAGTTATAATTTAACTTTATAATTTCACTTAAGTTGAGGGTTGAGTCATCATTATGGGAAGGGGCCATTTATTTAATTAATTCATGGAAGCCTAAGTCAAGGTATTAATTTAAAGTATTGGAGTAACTGAATTATTAAAAGGAAAAGTATATCTATTTATCCCACATTGGTAAGAATTGTGTTTGAGCTCTCACAAGAAAGAATAGAAAGGGACTTGAGAGCTCATTCTCACTTATCTATTGATCATTTGATAAAGTTGGTGTGAAGAAGTTGGCTAGGGTTTGAGGACTGATTCCTCTCTTTTAGCAATTTGAATCATCACTATTGATGGTGAATTTTGCAAACTGAATTCTAAAAATTTATTCTGATTCTGTGGATGCAAATTCGATGTTGTTATATACCAGATTTGTTGAGTAATGAGCATCGATAATTTATACTGTGTTATCCATCTGCTGGTTCGATTGTATTCTTGTGACTATCAGTTATACGGAAGGTTGTTGTATCTTCCTTGGCTGCAAAATACATCTGGAGGCCATGAACTTTCACCTGGTGGCTGCTAATTTATTTAGAGAAGCTACGTTTTTTCTTTGACAGCCTGTGACTTCTTCCTGGAAGGCTGCGTTTTAAATCTGGGAGGCTGCGTGGCAAATAAGAAGGGTTGTGTTTCATTACAGGCAGCTGCGATTTATACTTGGGAGGCTGCTAATTATTTTTTGAGGATTGCAAGGCTTCATAGTGGTTGCGTACCATTTCTCATTGGCTGAGAAACATTTCCAGCATGCCACAAAGTTGATTAGACAATTTGCAAATTAATAAATTTGGTCTTTTCTGGTGAAGTTCTGAAGTTAGAATAAATTGTTATTTATTATTATTCAATTCTGGAGAAATTCAAAAGGTCAAATATTATCAAAACAAAACAAACTTGCAAGCAAATCCAAAAATAAATATTATCTTCAACAAAAAGCCAGGCAGGCTCTTTACAGTGGTATCAGAGCATGTTTCTTGCCATCCTGTGGGGAATGAATTCTTTTATATTCTGATGATATTTTAAAAGGGATCAGCACTCTTTCTTTTCCTAGCTATGGACAATATAGGAGGCCTAGTTCTGGAAGTCAGCGTAGTAGTATGGGAAAAAGAGAGGAAATAAATGTCTTAGTGGAAAGTATGGAAAGACTTAGGCTGCATCAGTAGAGATTGGTGGAGAGTTTGTTAGATCCAGTGACAGTAGACAGGGCAACGAGGTATATCGTCTCTTCTTTTAGGAGGCCAACATCGAGATTGCAGGGAAGAAAGATTGAGTTTTCCCCGACAAATGCCCTTGATGTAGATGTACCTATATTTAGTACGGCACCTGCTAGTCCTATCTGCAGTGTTGATGATGGATTTATTTCACAGGAACATGTGGATGTTTCAGTACCATTGGTTGACAGCAGCACTAAGCATCAACAGGTTGAGGCTCCCAGAGTAGTCGCTACTGTTTGTACTGAGGCAGTTGATGATGTAGTTATCACTGAGTGTTCAGACTCTTCTGTGGAGGGAATTGTTATCAAAGATTTCTATGTCAGCTATAGTAGTGTTGCTCCAGTGCAGGAGGCAGATGCTTCCTCATATGGGACCGATGCATGTATGGAGTCTCCTAGTAGTGATGTTGGTGATCTGGGCGTTACAGTGGAGTCAGTTGATGACGGTTCATGCTCAAGCATTATTGGTGCACAGCCTGACGTTGAGTCATGTGTGCAGAGTCAGGTGTCAGTAGTTGATATTTTAGTAGGAGATGTGGATGCAAATAGTATAGACACATTTGATGATACTTTTGAGGATGTTGTGGGCTGCATTGGGGATGACACCCCTTGTGAGATGTTGGGTGACGACTGCGAGGAGTGTATGAGCTCTGACAGCTCTAAGATTTATGATACTAGTCGCAATGTGGAATCAGTGCAGGAGACGGTGGTCTTTTCCTGTATTGAGGATGTGAGCATGGGGCCATCTAGTGATGACACTCATGATGGGAGTGTTGCAGTTGAGTTGGGTGACATAGATTCATGCCACAGTGTAGTTGAGTTCTGCTTCTTACTCGTCCATGACACAATCCTTTCACAAAGAAAGAATGCACCTACACTTGTCCTCTTTCTGTCATCAATATTACCAAGCCCAATCTGCATCAGTGAATACCTTTATCTCGAAGCCTCCTTTGTGAGGAAACCATAGGCCATACTCCTCAATACCCTTTAGGTATCTGAAAATTCTTTTTACTACTATTAAATGTCTCTTTTGGATTAGCAGAGAATCAGGCTACAATGCCTACTGCATGTGCAATATCAGGTCAATTATGCACTACATACTGTAACTTGCCAATCATTGACCGATACAATGTCTCATTTACATCTTTTGCATCATCTTCCTTTGACAACTTGAGGTTAATAATCATTGGTGTGCCAACCGGTCAGGATTCTTCTAGCCCAAAGGATTTAAGAATTTCTTTAACATACTTGGACTGAGAAATAAAAATACCTTCTTTTAGTTGATGGACTTGCAATCCAATGAAGAATTTTATGGCCCCAATCATGGACATCTCAAATTCTCTCTTCATCTCCTCAACGAAGTCTTTACTCATTTTGTCATCTCCTCCAAAGATAATGTCATCCACAAATATTTCAGCAATCAAGCTCCCTTCCTTGCCAGTCTTGAGATACATATTGTTGTTATCTCATGTTTTTGTAAATCCTATGGTCAGGAGGTATGAGTGTAACCTTTCATACCAGGCCCTTGGGGCTTGTTTTAGCCCATAAAGTGCCTTCTTCAGTTTATAGGCCATACCACTCTTTTCTGTGGATGAAAAGCCTTCTGGTTGTTCTATGTAAACTTCCTCCTACAATATACCATTCAGGAATGCAGACTTTACATCCATCTGTTATACTTTGAACCTTTTAGGAGCAACATAAGCAAGTAGGATTCTCATTCCTAGTCTAGCCACAAGTGCAAAAGTTTCACCATAATCTAGTCCCGCCTCCTATGCATATCCTTTGCAGACTAATCTTGCATTGTTCCTTACCACCTTTCCTTCTTCATTTAATTTGTTTCTGTAGACCCACTTGGTCCCAATGACATTCTTGTCCTATGGTCTAGGAACAAGAGTCCATGTTTCATTCTTCTTAATTTGCTCAATCTCTTCTTCCACTGCCATGACCTAGTTCTCATCCTCCAGAGCCTCTCTGGTGGATTTGGGCTCTACGCTCGAAAGTAAGCAAATACTTTCTCTAGCCTTTCTCTTGGTAAGAATATTAGCATGTTTCTCACCAATAATATTATCAGTAGAGTGATATGTGACATACCTTGGCAAAACCGGTCAGTGTTCCCGGTCTATATCTTCCGGTTGAGCAATACCTCCAACAAGGTCATGAACAATTTCTTGTTCATCATCTTGAATTGGTCTTATGTTCTGATTCCTTCCTTGCTCAAGTACATTACCCTTCTCCAAGGGTATGTTTACCTATTCTTCTTCTTCATCAACAACAATCATTTCATTAAAGTCCAAATGATTTCAACGTCATGTTCTAGGTGACTGTCTGATTTATCATTACTAATATTTTCCTTTGGTTCTGAATATTCATCTATCTTTACATTGATACTTTCAAATATTTTTCCTGTCCTCTTATTTAGATACTGGTAGGCTTTACTTTTGGTGGAATAACCCAGAAATATGCCTACATCACTTTTTGGCTCAAACTTACCAGAGTAAACATCTCTTTTGATGTAACAGTTCCAACGAAAATTCTGAAGTAGCCTACATTGGGAGTGTGACCAAAACACAACTCGTAGGGAGTCTTACCGGTTCCTTTCTTAACTTGAACTCGGTTCAGTGTATACACTTCAGTGTTGATTGCTTCTATCCAGAAGTGATGGGGAAGATCCTTCTGAATCATTAGAGTTCTTGTGCAATCAATCAGAGTCCTCTTTCTTCTTTCAACGACTCCATTTTGTTGCGGGGTTCTCGATGCAGACAACTGCCTCTTTATCCCCTATTCCTCAGAGCAATGAGTGAACTCTTGAGAGGTGTATTCACCTCCTCTATCTAACCTTAGACACTTCAAGCTTTTACCGGTCTCCTTCTCCACTCAAGCCTTATAGATCTTGAACATGTGAAAGGCCTCAGATTTTTCTCTAAGAAAGAGTGTCCACATCATTCTTGAAAAATCATCTAGCAGTGCGTTTGTAATCCTTTAACAAGGAAGGCTCCTTACAAGGCACACTTCAAAAGAGTGCAAAATTTGTGAGGTTTCCTCACACCGTAGTTTTCTCCCGATTTGGGTTTCCATGTGATAAATCTGGTGTTGTTTATTACTTGATTGTGCATTAGCTATTTCTATGATAGAATCTATTCTTCTTAACAATTTTAGTTACATTATATCAAATTTTGTTTTAGTGGGTGCTGATTCACCCCTCCCCTCTCAGCAACAGTTGGGACCATCCAAGTGTATCCCTCACCTACATCTGACTCTGAATGAATCCAAATCTGGATGTACAAGCAGGAGGTGCAAATCTTGTATCTTAGGAACTTCTATTGCTCCTTCAGATGGACAAAGAGAGGAGATGCACTTCCTAGGTGCATCCAAGTGTATCCCTCACCTGCATCTAACTCTGAATGAATCCAAATCTGGATGTACAGGCAGGAGGTGCAAATCTTGTATCTTAGGAACTTCTATCGCTCCTTCAAATGGACAAAGAGAGATCGCCTCTATTTTAATGAAGATTTCAAACCTTTTATGCCCCTTTTCTTAGCATCAAGAACTTGACTGCTCTAGTCTTCACACAAATCTCACAGAAGCTTCAGTTAGGACAAAAATCAATTTTCACACAATCTTGACCTCCACCTTAGATATGATCTGAACCACTTTCACGAAAGAGTTGATTGACTAATGCCACCCATGTCAGACAAGAATAGAAGAATGTTACAGAAACTTACATAGTTTAGAAGATCATTCATATTGGAGTCCTTTTTTCATCCTATTGGCATGGTCAACTCTCATCGCAGTCCTCTCTTCATTGCACAACACACAGACTCATTCAAAATATTTCCTCAAGACACATAACAGGAAGGTTTGATGGTTTATGTGATTTTCTTCTCAGTGCAAATAGATACCAATCACAGGAATTTTTGTTTCTTATATCCAATGGCAATTGCCCATACTTCACACAATAGCCTACCATTCTCACCACCACACCCAGCCATTTTGAAGTTCTAATACCAAATGTCAAAGGAAAATGGAATGTTTCAATGTATTATTAGACACAGTGCAGAAGATTTTATACAAAGCATGCCAAGAAAATTGGTAGTTACATAGTTGATAGTTATCAACCAGGCACACAACTAAAACGTAATACTAAACATATCACAATTATGCCAACAAAAAGTTCCCACCTTCATTTTCAAGAATACATGTGCGTTAGAATTTTTCTACAAAAAGTAACATGCTAAAAATTAAACTGAAATCTGAGAAAAAGTCATTTTTTAGCACAGTGTTTCGACCCCTTTTCCAACAATTTTTCAAAATTTGCAATTCTACTATGGGTGACTTCTTAATGATGTGTGATGTCTGAAACCACCATAAGAAGCCAAAAAATTAGTAAACAAAAGATAACATATTTTTGGGCAATGCAAGATGCCCTGTGGACTTGGATGCTCTTGCATCAATAATTTATAAACCAAGAAAGTGATGCAAAAGGCCAAGGTTTGTCATGTCAAACAGCTCCATTGATGTGCTCTGAATACTCTAGATTATGGAAGAACTACCTATAAGAATCAAATCATTTGCATACAACACAAGAATCAAAACATCACCCTCCTATCTTTGTGTGCACATTGTGAGATCAAAATGATGTGTAAAACTAGTAGAAAGCAAAAAAGTGTCCATCTTCTCATACCAAACCCTAGAGGATTCTTCGAGACAATATAATAAACGAGAAAGCCGACAAACCAGTTTAGAGTCCTACACAAAACCCTATGACTGCCCCATATAAATCTCCTAATGAAGGTCACCATGCAAGAAGAGACTCTCCACATCCATCTAATTGATAGACCATCCCTATGAAGATGCAAGTTATAATGCAAGATGGATAGCTACATGAGAAAATGTCTCAAAATAGTCAATACCTTTTAACCTATGAAAACCCCTTTGCAACAAGATGAGCCTTGTACTCATCACTGGAACCATATGCAACATATTTAGTGTAGTACACCCACTTGCACCAAACCAGCTTTCTTCCCTTGGGAAGAACAAGATCCAAGTATGATTCTTCATTAGTGAAGAATACTCCTCTCAGTATAACCATGTGTTCATCAGATGTAAGGGTAAGGCTGAAGTGCAAGGGCTCGTTAAATAAAATATTCCTTGAATTAATATTTATGCTTGATCAGTGGATTTTGAATGCATTGGTTCAAAAGATTGTCGCCCCCTGACACCTTCTAGAGTTAAGCTGAAATTAAGTGAAGGTACAACAAAGTAGTAGCTAGCCTGCCTCCCAAACATGTTTAATGTGATGTCCCCTATCTCAGAGATCAAATTCGATAAATACAGAATGAAAATAAATAAAAATATACTAAATAATATATTATTGACAATAATATATATTATTAATTATTTATATAATAATAAATTAATTAATTAATGAATGAATAAAATAATAAGTTATATAATAATGAAAAAAAAATCATATATTAAATATAAACATATTATCAAATTAATATAATGAAGAATATAATATATCAATAAATATATATAACATTATATATTAAAATATAATAATATCATAATTATAATTCATTATTAAAATAATATCTCTGCACAATATATTTTTAATACATATATAATCTGATTGCTCCATTTATGTTTTCTCTATCAACCTCCTAACACAAGTTGCTCACATGTTTATTCTCCCCTTTGGCTACATTGTTACCTACAACTAGAATAGGGCTTTCATCATTCATGATGTTTGTTAGGCTAGTCATTCCTTGCCAGCATTATTTCGCCCCATGCTTTAGATTTACATCTTTGACATGCCTACCAATTTATCTTCTCTCTCAATTTTCTACTGCCAGGTTCCCCAATTCGTGGAAATCTACACTTCCTCTAATAGAGCTAGACCGGTTTTCTATTGATGCGGATGCAATGATGCATTCCAAATCGCCTATCCTCTATAAATTCATTTGCCCACCCAAAGGAGCCTAACTAATTATCAATATCCTACAATGTTTCCAAATCCCAATGTCCAAACGGAAGGTTGTATAATGTTAACCTAAGTTACCAGTTCGGGTTCGGGACAGGTCCGTGTACAAGAACCCAGTACATGGGTATGTGAAAAAATTTTAGGGTTTTCGGTGCATATGCGTATATGTGTGTCTGTGTGTCTCTAAATATATATGTGTGTGTGTGTGTGTGTATGCAGTATATATACAAAAAAATAAGAGAAATATACAAAATTCTAAAACTAAATCATTTCATAGTATGATACTTGATCATTAATCAATGCCAAATGCCAAAGATATATATTAAATAGGCATATACGTACATAGACGGTACCCTAGGCGAACCTAGAAAGTAGCCACAGATGTACCCGAACCCAGTACGGGGCCTGTGGGTACAAACCCGGTAACTTAGATGTTAACCATACTAGGAGTTCAATTAGCTCTACTTTCAATGGATTGAAATTGATCCCCCAATCCAAGATGAAGAAACCAATCCCACCATCATGAATGGTCCAACATTGAAAATTTTCCTTTTCAGATCTTTGTCACAACATTCAACTAGAAAAAAACCATTCGAGAGGGAATTTACCTTGATTCCCAATTCTTAAGACACAAATTCCTAATCCAACCAAGAGTTGGCCAATCACCAACCCCACTTAATGAAGAAAGCCACTTCCTTCATCCTTGCTATTGTTTTGTCTAGTTTTCCATTATTTAAACTGAAAAAAATGCATCTTTATCGGACTTTAAAGAATCTATTCACACCTAGCCCTTCTCTCTTCCCTCTTTTATCCCACGTCGTTTGATTGTTTCAATCTTTTTCTTGAGCCTCCCACCTTCATTAGGTCCCATTCCATCCCACACTATTATTTGGCATCTGATCCAGCCAAGGGTTTCGCCATCTCCCATTTCTCTAGCGTCTATCGACCCGTGGGGATTCTCTGAGCCTACAAGCCTCACATTTGTTGCCTATGCCAAACATACACAATACCTTGAAAATCACCCTTATCAAGTGCAATGCCACTCTAATGAGAAGTTTAGTTAGGTCCAATGTGTGGGTGGTTTTTGGCTTTGTAGTCACTTCTCCACCAACATTTCCCTTTCACCTCTTTGGTGTGCATCCATACACCTCCAGCTCTACCTCCCCACGTACTGGGATACTGCCCATAGTTTTGTCACTCGCCAGGACTTAGGCTCGGCCAAGTCCTCACTGAGACTCATGAACTTGCCAGGACTTGGGCTTGGCTAAGTCCTCACAGAGACTCACGAACTCACCAACTCAGTGAGTCCTAAAGAGAGGACTCAGTTGGTGGCAAGAATGTTAAATGCAAGAAAAAACATAAAGTAACTTAAGTTGTTTTTTTCCCTTCGTTTAGGTCTCTACAAGCCTTAAATTGAGCTCATTTCATTCTATTGGCGAAAAAGGAGGAGAGGAGTGAGTTGTGAAGAAAAACAAAAGTGCATAGAAGGGCAATTAGTAAGGAGGAAGAGAAAAAAAAAGTCAATCAATCACATTTGCGCAGCTTAATACTTGATTTTGGTGCATCAAAAGCTCCATACCAACAATTGCAAAGAGGTTGCATCTCATTTCAAGTTTTTTTCTAAGACCAAGATTGAATTTCTTTGGTTTTTAATGGTTTTTCTTCGTATTTTCTAAACCAAAAACTTCATTGTTTTGTTTTTAAAACATTTCAGTTCTTTTCCTTTCAAATTCAAACTTCAAAGAAAGAACAATCAGCAAACCCTACATTTTTTTGGGACAAGCCTTACTTGTTTTGTATTAGTTTATAACTTTATAAATGACAATACACAAATGTTAATTTATTTGTAATATTATCTAACTGCAACAGCCTTGAGCTTTTGAAAACCATAGTTTTCACAATGTCTACTCCTAAACCTAAGGCTAAGACACTAAACAAGGTCAAAAGGATGAAGCTTGGAAACATACCGACGATTTTCCTAGGAGAAAAAAAGGATAAGCTAAATTAAATATTGCAAAACAATTATTCATGGTGGCATCAATAGATTCAAATACAATATTGCTGGAATACATGGCCATGATGCTGATCCATGTACAAAAGCAATTCTTGAGGTTGTTCGTGAATGCCAAGTGCAATTAGAAACTTTTGAAGCATAAAAGGAAATGAAGGAGGGGCAAAGGGATGAGTTGGCAAGTATTGGTTCCTGTTCAGCCGCAAGTTGTGTTGTAGAGGCTTCTTCCATGCCTCCATACCGTCCTAGTCCTACTTGTACTCTGCTTCTAGAAGTAGCACTATTAGCATGGTCCTTGAGTTTGGAAATCTAGGTTGGATTCAGATTTTGAGTCATGCACTACTCCTGGTTCACAACCCTTGCTTGAGAGAATGCCTTGGAACAAGAAGGTACATGATGCCGCCAGAAAAGTGATTGGCCAGTTTTGGTTCTATTGCAACATTTCATTTTTTGCAGCCAGGTAACTCTTTTTTATCTAATTGTTTTAAATTTAAAATGTATAGTTTGTTTTGTCTATTGAATTTTTATTACACATATTTAATCTATTTGCGACAGGTTTCCTTATCAACGGGGCATGGTAGATGCCATAACCATTTGTAGAGCGGGGTTCAAATCCCTTAATGATTATGAGTTAAGTGGTCCAATTTTGTCAAAAACGATGGATGATGTAAAAGTCGAATTACAGGACCAATGTGACTTTTGGAGAAAACAAGTTTGCGTCATCGTGACCGATTGTTGGACCAATAGGAGGAATAGAACGCTCCTAAACTTTCTTGTCTCTTGCAGAGGTGATTGATCATTCTACTTCCATAATTGCATTAAATAATTTGAAGTTGATTTAGTGATCAATATTTGCAATTTATGATTTATTGATTGCTCATTAATTTTGCTTTATTTTCAGATTTCACCATGTTCCTTGAGTCCATTGATGCTTTTGCACATAGCAAAACGCAACATACCTATGTCAAGCTATAGAGGAAGGAGGAAGCCATACGTGAGGTGGGTGAAGAAAACATGGTTCAAATGGTGACTAACAATGCAGCAAATTATGTTGTTGCGGGTAAACTTTTGATGGAGAGACACCTGAGCATATTTTGGTCTACATATGTTGCACATTGCATTGACCTCATGTTGGAGGATATTGGTAAGCTTACATGGGTCAAGACGTGTAGATACAGGCTAGAAACATTTGCAAATTTATGTACAATCACGCATTGGTCCTTTGTGTAATGAGGCAATATATGGGCAGAAGGAGTTGGCTCATCTTGGAATCACAAGATTTGCCACCAATTTCATCACATTCAATGCTTGATTCGGTAAAAGGAAACTTTCAAGCGCATGTTTTTTGGTGAGAAGTGAACTTCCTCATCCTATGCTGACCACTGTTGAATTATAGTAGCAGCAACAGAGACTTAAGTCATACTTTGTGCATATGTATCCATGTTGCTCTTATGTAATTGCGTCTACACTTAAGAAATCGTCGCTGGAGGTTGGACTCAGTTATAACCGCCAACGACTACCGAGTTGATCTATGTTTTCATGGTGGCTCATAACCGTTGTGTGATCCACTTCATTCACAGTGTATTGCTTCGTGGCTTCTCCAGGCAGACGTTTCTTAGCATGGGCCCTTTCCTCCTTCGATAACGGTTGTAGTGGTGATGCTCCACCTTGCTAGCTGTAACGCCAAGCAAGGTGAAGCGTCACCTTACCTGGTGTTAGGCTCCCAACTATCCTATCTCTCGACGGCTTCCTTCACTCTATTGGATCATAGCGAAGATGATACTGCGTGGTGCTAGATAGAAAGTCGTGCATCCCTCGACGTTAATACTGAATGTAATTCTTCATCGTGATTGCTATGCATATCCTGTGTGATAACGGGACTTGAAGGTTGCGACAGTATCATTGTTCAAGCTCTCCCGCATGTGTGAGCCATCTCTGCTTTAATCTCATGATTCGGATGTGCCCTTCATCGTGACCTTCAGCAGACTCATGCGCGATCACTGTAATATTTATATCTACATGATTGTCCCATCAGTGAATCTGGTTTTTCACTCATGTATGTTCAACTCATGCACTGTATATTCTCGCATGGGTTATCTCTCTGAGATATTTTGAGTTATTGTTCATGATTCATACGGAAGTCATTATACTCTGTATTTTTACATATTGCATATCAATAAAGGAGTACTGCTTTTGTGGGCTGGGTTGTTTCCCTCTGCCAAGAGGGGTTTTCCCAGGGTAATCGGACTGTGTCTTTTGTATGTTGTTTTATTTATCTTTCTGGTTCAGATTTTCAAGATGGTATCAAAGCGGGTTTAGGCATTTCAATCCAGAATCAGAAAGACCAAATATCCTCTTCTACATTTCTTCTTGCTTCGCCATCATGGTCAACTTTTTAAAGGTCGAGGACAGACTTGACGATTCTTCCAACTTCTCTTCCTAGAAGTTTAGGATCCTGATCGCTCTAGAGGAAAATGATCTTCTTGCCTACATAAATTCTGACCCGGAAGAACCTATTGATGATGCTGAGAAAGCACTCTGGAAAAAGAACAAAATTATGGCAAAGAAAATTCTTATTGATTCTGTGAAGGATCATCATGTCCACATTATTTCCAACTTGTCTACAACAAATGTGATGTTTCAGACCTTGAAAGATCTTTATGAGATTAATAATACCAGCAGAGCCTTGGCCTTGAGGTGTCAAATCCTTCACATCAAGATGGCTCGAGGAGAATCAGCTATATCCTACTTCATGAAAATCTCAAAACTCAGGGACCAGCTTAGTACTATTGGCAACTCCATTCCTTACAAAGACCTAGTTATGCTTGCCATGAATGGTCTCCCTCACTCTTGGGAATCGTTTATTCAAGGCATCAGTGGACGTGACGATCTCCCTAAATTTGACAGATTGAGAGCTAATTGCATCCAAGACGAATGCAGACTTGAGGCTAGAGGTAATGGTCGCAAAAGTCATCATGAAGATGATCAAGTGTTGGCTGCCCACACCTCTAAAGGGAAAGGAAAGAAACCATACTTCAAGCGATCTAGGAATAACGACTCTCATCCAAATTCTTCCCACAAAAGAAAGAAGGTTGATATCTCTAAAGTTCAATGCTTCAGATGCGACAAATTCAGCCACTATGCTAGGCATTGCACCTTAAGGCTGAAGCCTCAAGTCTCTACTACACGTGTTGAAGACTCTTCTCCTAAGAGAGAATCATGTGATGAACTTGAGGGTTTTAGTTTCATCTCTACCTTATCCAGCAACATTCCTACCAACTGTGATACCTGCCTGATTGATAGCGGAGCTTCACGTCACATCACAGGTTACCGTGATCACCTTTTCAACCTCAATGAAAAGGATTCACACCTTCAAGTGATCATTGGAGATCATGCTAGTTATTCAATGAAAGGGGCTGGCTCTACATCTTTCCAACTTGATTCAGGCATTCCCCTGCACCTAAGTGATGTTCTATTTGTTCCTGGCATTAAGAGAAACCTGATTTCTATTTCAGCTCTTGAAGACAAAGGATATCATGTATCCTTCATTGATGGTAAGGTCCTGGCTTGGAAGAAGAACTCTAACTTCACTTCAGCTCATGAGATAGGAGTTCGTCATGGCAGTCTCTACAGACTTTCAGCCCGGCCTATTCAAGCTCTTTCTCTTTGTTCCTCAAATCCAAACATTCTTTGGCACAAGAGATTTGGTCACTTAAATTTCAGAACCTTGGCATCCATAGAGAAGGTTGTCATTGGTCTTCCCAAGCTGAAGAAGGAACATGAAGGTATTTGCAAAGGATGCGCTCTAGGTAAGAATACTAAAAGCACATTTCATAGCAGTGAATCTAGAGCTAAAGGTATTTTAGATTTAATTCATTCAGATTTATGTGGCCTCATGTCTGTTGCATCCCTTAGCGGTTTTTGGTATTACATTACTTTCCTTGATGATTTTTCTCGAAAGTGTTGGATCTACTTTCTTAAGTCAAAAGAATCAGACGAAGTGCTGTCTCGTTTCAAAAGTTTCAAGGCCCTAGTTGAAAATACCATTGAGAAAAGGATCAAGACCTTAAGATCTGATAATGATGGGGAGTTTGTATCCGGAATCTTTCATAGCTTTTGTACTGATGCTGGGATTAAGAGGGAGCTTTGCGTTCCCTATAACCCTCAACAAAATGGTGTGGCAGAAAGGAAGAACGAGACCATTGTTGAGGCAGTGAAAGCAATGGTTCATGATCAGAATATTCCTATGTTCTTGTGGGCTGAAGCTTGCAGTACAGCTGTCTTTATTCAAAATCGCAGCCCGCATCAGATTCTTGGTAACATGTCTCCTGAACAGGCCTTCTCAGGATCAAAACCAGATGTTAGTTTCTTCAGAATTTTTGACTGCCCAGTAGTGATTCACATTCCAAAAGAGAAAAGGTCAAAATTGGAACCTTCAGGGAAGAAAGGATTCTTTGTTGGCTACAGTGACTCTTCTAAAGCTTTCAGAATTTATGTACCTGGTCAAAGGCAGATTGAAATCAGCAGAGATGTCATCTTTGATGAAGACATAGCTTGTGATCCTCCCAAGGAATCTGAAGTTGTAGTTAATGAGGAAGATCTTGAACTCCCTCAAGATTCCACCATGGCTGATCCGAACTCTCCTTCAGAAGTTGAGAGCGAGTGTGAAGATCTTGTTGACCCTGCTCCTCTCACTACACCTACTGGTCTCATAGGTCCCCACTCTTCTTCCACCAATAAAAAGAGACCTCTATGGGCTAGAAATATTGTGGAAGAGGCTACACCTTTTGCAGCTCCTCGAGGGACTTTCAGAGAAAGCAAACGACCTCACAAGTTTGCTGGTTATGTTGACTTGATGAGTCACATTATTTCATTTGAACCTCCTAATGTTGAGGAGGCCTCCAAACATCAAATATGGAGAGATGCTATGGTGGAGGAATACAAGTCCATAATTCAGAATGATGTATGGGACATTGTCCCTAGGCCTCGAGACAAATCAGCTATCTCATCTAAGTGGTTGTTCAAGATTAAACATGTGGCTGATGGGAGCATAGACAAATACAAGGCACGATTTGTGGCTAGAGGCTTTTCCCAAAAGGAAGGCATTGACTATGATGAGACATTTGCACCAATGGCTCGATACACCTCCATCAGAACCATCATTGCCATAGCTGCAATCAAAGGCTTGAAACTCCATCAGATGGATGTGAAAACAGCATTCCTGAATGGAGTCATTGAAGAGGAAGTCTACCTGGAATAGTCAGAAGGATTCATCATCCATGACAGAGCATCTCATGTGTGTAAGTTGAAAAGAGCCTTGTATGGACTCAAACAAGCATCACGTGCTTGGTATGAGAGAATCGATAAATATCTTTTGGGTTTAGGCTTTCAAAAGAATGTAGCTGATCCTAACTTATACTTAAAGCTTCAGGATGATAAAATTCTGATTTTAGTTCTATATGTAGATGATTTGTTTCTCACAGGCAGTGATGATCTCATCATCTTGTATAAAAAGAAGCTAACTTCAGAATTTGAAATGAAAGATCTTGGCATGCTGCATTATTTCCTTGGCCTTGAAGTTTGGCAGAACTCAGATGGCATCATCCTAAGTCAAGGAAAATACGCTATTGATATCCTGAAATGGTTTGGTATGTTGGACTGTAAATCCATGGCAACTCCTGTGGAAGTGAATCTGAAGAAGCTTCATGATGATTCAATCAATTCAGATTTGGTTGATCCTTCTATGTACAGTCAACTCATTGGTTCCTTGATGTACTTGGTCAACACAAGACCTGACATATGTTTTGCTGTCAATACGTTGAGCCAATTCATGTCTGAACCAAGGCACCTCCATCATATGGCAGCCAAGCATGTGTTGAGATATGTTCGTGGCACCATTGGATATGGACTCAAGTATTCTTCTTGTACCAAGCTGAAATTGTAGGGATTCTCTGATTCAAATTGGGCAGGTTGTGTGTCTGATAGGAAGAGCACTTCAGGTAGCTGTTTCAATCTTGGTTCCGCTGTGATTTCCTGGAGCAGCAGGAAACAGTCTTGTGTAGCTCAAAGCACAGCTGAGGCAAAATATGTGGCAGCATGTATGGCTGCTAAAGAAGTTGTTTGGCTTCGAAAGTTGCTTGGAAGATTGTTTGGACAGCCTCTCAAGCCTTTTTTATCATGTGTGATAACCAAAGCTGCATAAAGCTTTCAGTCAATCCAGTGTTCCATGACAGGTCCAAACATGTGGAAATCAAATTTCATTACTTGAGAGACATGGTTCAAAGGAATGCAGTTGAACTGAAATACATTCCTACTGAAGAACAAACTGCAGACATCCTCACCAAGCCACTTCCAAGGGTGAAGTTTTGTTATTTTCGAGAACAGCTTGGTTTAGTGGAAAATGAAGCTCTTGCTGAGAAGGCACCTCAGGCGGAGTGCTCCATTTCTTATATGCATTCTTCTCTGGGAGAAGTTTGAGGTGAAAGCCCTTGACCCACCCTCTGCGTGTAGGCAAGGTGGTTAATGCATTCTTCTCTGGGAGAAGTTTGAGGTGAAAGCCCTTGATCCACCTACTGCGAGCAGGCATGGTGGAGTCACCCTCTGCGTGTAGGCAAGTTGATAATACATTCTTCTCAGGGAGAAGTTTGAGGTGAAAGTCCTTGACCCACCCTCTGGATGCAGCCATGGTGGGAGACACCTATGTGGGCTCTAAAATTTTGTTTTGATCTTTGAATGATCATGTTGAACATTTTTACTGTGATTTTATGCTATAATGAATGTTTTGTTATTATCTTTCTTTCACCCTCTGGGATGAGCTATGGTGAGGTTCTTTGATTAATGATAACTAATTTTCAATGTTCATTGAGGTTATCTACTGATGATTGTTTCCTTGCAGCTAAGTGCATTTGTACAGGTGAACTAATCCGGAAGTCTCTCTCTTGCTAAGAGGGAGTGTTGAATTATAGTAGCAGCGATAGAAATTAAGTCATACTTTGTGCATATGCATCCATGTTGCTCTTATGTAATTGCGTCTATACTTAAGACTTCAACCGTCGCTGGAGGTTGGACTTAGTTATAACCGCCAACGACTACCGAGTTGATCTATGTTT
The DNA here is from genome assembly GCA_027943335.1 of Chamaecyparis obtusa. Taxonomy (NCBI): domain Eukaryota; kingdom Viridiplantae; phylum Streptophyta; class Pinopsida; order Cupressales; family Cupressaceae; genus Chamaecyparis; species Chamaecyparis obtusa. The sequence goes on from BSBK01003739.1 coordinate 2,133,447, forward strand.
TCGTGGTGGCTCATAACCGTTGTGTGATCCACTTCATTCACAGTGTATTGCTTCGTGTCTTCTCCAGGCAGACGTTTCTTAGCGCGGGCCCTTTCCTCCTTCGGTAACGCTCACAGTGGTGACGCTTCACCTTGTTGGCTGTAACACCAAGCAAGGTGAAGCGTCACCTTACCTGGCGTTAGGCTCCCGACTATCCTATCTCTCTCGACGGCTTCCTTCACTCTATTGGATCATAGCGAAGATGATATCGCGTGGTGCTAGAGAGAAAGTCGTGCATCCCTGGACGTTAATACTGAATGTAATTCTTCATCGTGATTGTTGTGCATATCCTGTGTATGATAATAGGACTTGAAGGTTGCGACAGTATCATTGTTCGAGCTCTCCCGCATGTGTGAGCCATCTCTGCTTTAAGCTCATGATCCGGATGTGCCCTTCATCGTGACCTTCAGCAGACTCATGTGCGATCACTATAATATTTATATCTACGTGATTGTCCCATCAGTGAATCTGGTTTTTCACTCATGTATGTTCAACTCATGCACTGTATATACTCGCATGGGTTATCTCTCTGAGATATTTTGAGTTATTGTTCATGATTCATACGGAAGTCATTATACTCTGTATTTTTACATATTGCATATCAATAAAGGAGTACTGCTTTTGTGGGCTGGGTTGTTTCCCTCTGCCAAGAGGGTTTTTCCCAAGGTAATCGAACTGTGTCTTTTGTATGTTGTTTTATTTATCTTTCTGGTTCAAATTTTCAACAACCACTATAAGGATTATTGTGGCAGATTGTGTTTTTTATGAGTCAAGCTTTTAGGCCCCTTGTGCAAAGATCGTACAAGTAAATTTTTTATAAATTCTACATTATGTTTTACAATTTTACTTTTAATTTTTATTCATATTTTTCTTTTGTTTGCAATTTTGCTTATTTTCATTCACACTTAACTATTAATGTTTCACAATATTTATAGTTCATTGAGCCCCTGGTAGTTCTCCTATGCGTTGTTGATACGAAGAAGCCTGCGATTGGCTACATATATGAGGGCATGGATAGGGCCAAGGAGGCTATTAGATCCATCTATGGAGGAGATGAGAGTAGGTATTGCCCATTGGGGGGATAATTGATAGGAGATGGTGTTGGCATTAAGGGATGGTAACTGGTACATGGAAAAACCGGTACATGGCAAAAGAGGTATTGTCATTGATTGGCAAAGAGGTGTTGACATTTGTAACTAAGGACACCAGTGTTGGATTTGTGAAGCAAGACAGGTACAGCTGACAACAAGTGCGAGGAGAGACTGGTTTGGCAACCGGTGACACTATGCAAGAAAGAAGAGACTATATCTGATCATCAGAGAAATCGGTCACCAAGGGAGATGCAACCGGCAACCGACAACAGAAAATGAGCTAAGGATGCAACCGATATAGCCAGAGGAAGGGAAGGTGACAGGTCAAAGCTCTTACCTGTGCACAACTTAAGGATCTTTACCGATCAAGTGAAAACGTCATCATGATAGATGAACTGGGGAAAGTCATAGTCAACAGACAGTTATCTAACTCTTTGGCCGGGAGTTACTGCACTAAATCCGGTAGTCTTTGAGTTGTCAAGACAATCGGTACGAGGCGCAATTGAAGGTTTTAATGCCGGAGTTTGTGGCATTAAATCATGGAGATATGTCTCATGAAGGAAAGCTTTTGATTCGCATCTGTCATTTTCTTTCATGAAGCAGATAAAGCATAGCATGCATCGGATGTTTCCTCAGTGAACTGATACTCCACTGGGTGATGGATTTGAAGGTAATCTTTAAACGGCTCGTGCAAAGAAAAGAAAATAAAGAAAGAAGTCTATATATTCCTCTGCCTGACAAGAATATAGTTTGCCCTCATTCTACCAAAGTAAAGAGTGAACCTGTACACTGAAGAAGCTAAGGTGAAGAGAAAGGAGAAGAAAGAAGAGTGTGCAGAGAAGCACAACAGGAAAGGAGAACATACATGCAACGACCGGTGATGTTTCTCAGTTGAGTATAATAGAGATCTTATCAGGCCAAGCAAAGTCATTTCTAAAAAGTCAAAATTCTCTATTGTTCTCTAACAATTACAATAGCTAAATCCCAGTATTTTGGGTGGACATTAACAAATCCCTTGTACAAATCCCTTAATCGAGTGACATCTGTTCAGGTGTTCTAAGTCCTCTAACCAGACAAGCTCTAACAGGCTTTATTGTATCAAATCCCTTAACCGGGTCGCATCTAACAGTGCGTTTGTAATCCTTTAACAGGGAAGGCTCCTAACAGGGCACACTTCAGAAGAGTGCAGAATTTGTGAGGTTTCCTCACACCGTGGTTTTCTCCCGATTTGGGTTTCCACGTGATAAATCTGGTGTTGCCTATTGATTGATTGCTTGATAATATTTTTATACTAGAATCTGTTTTGATTGCAGTTGTAGTATACTACATCACATTTGTTTTAAAGTTTTATAGGTGCTGATTCACCTCTCCCCTCTCAGCACCGGTTGGGACTGTCAAATGGCACCTCCATCTTCACAAGTCCATCAATGCAGCCGCTTATTACCTCAACCGGGCATTCCATTTCCGCCCTAATTTCAAGGCGGATGTGGAGGTTCTTGTGGGCTCTACTCAGTTGTAGAGTAGATGTCTACTAGTGATATTGATATCAGCATTATCATCCATGAGATAGAGGCCTTAGATAATGCACAAGGGGATCTCTTCCCTTGTCAAATTTGCAAAACCAGATGCATAGAATTGCAACCAAGAAAATATAACTTTTAAGTGCATAATTTGATTTTATAACTTAAAGTCTTAAAGTTGGAAATGAGACTAATTTTTTTTCTTTTACTTATCTCAGATAGATGGTGGCAAATGTTTGATGCTAAAACACCAAACCTTCGGAGGATTGGCATCTGCATATTGTGCCAACCATGCAGTGCTTCGGGTTGTGAGCGTAGAGTATTTTTCAGTGCATACACTCCAAGAGGCGCAATAGAGTATCTGTAGAGAGGTTGAATGATCTATTATTTGTTCATTGTAACCCTTGTCTTAGACAAAGACAAATTTTTGATAGTGACACCACCCCAATCACACTAGAGGAGGTCAATCCATAATCTAAGTGGATCACTGAGACTACAGATCTTGACTTTACTGACGAGGACCTTGAGTGGATCGACCAGGAAGATAGGGAGGTTGAGGCTATAGCCATGGAAGAGGAGGATAGAGCACAAGCAGACACAGGCATAGATGATGTTGGTGTAAGTAGAATGTCATAGGCAAAGACCGGTTGTTGATTCATCCAGGTGCTGCCTTAGACGCCTTTGTAGGAGGGAAGCAAACTCCTATGAGCCATAGACTTGTAGTTATTGTTTTCATATATGTTTCGAACATTTGATGCCATAGATTTCATATTCGATGAGTTTTGTATACATTTGACAATATTTATATATCTAAGTTTGTTATTTCATTCAACTACAATTTGTGTTTATACTTATGTGATCGATGTGTACTTGTGTATGTGATCAAATTAGCTCCTTTTAATGATGTTATTGTGTCTTTAAGGTTTACTTAATAAAGGGTGCATGAAACAAGTTTTAAATCCTTAAAAATCTCTAAATTTCTTGAGTTTTTCACTTTGCCAAGTCTTGTCAAGTTTTTCCCGAGTCCCAAGTCCCGACTCAAGTAACCCTTGCCGAGTCCGATTCTGGTTTCTATGATCGTGCCTGCTACCAAATCTATTCACTCCTGCATCCCTAAGCCCCTCATGCCTATGCCACTTTGCTTCCTTTCCATCTCCCCAATCCCTATGCACATTCACCTGCCCTCCTTATCCTCGCCGCTACAAGGTCAGGTCAGCATTTGCCTGATCTGCCTATGCACCAATGTTTTGCTCCATTTTACCAGATCAGTGATCATTACTTAAATTCTCTTTATATTGATTTTTTTATCATATGTACACCTTCAGTACGATCCTAGATCCATTTACAGGCCTTGCATACACTTTTAATAATGGTAGAGCCAATAAAATCAAAAAATCTATAAATATAAAAGAGATGCAATCACAATGCTGCGAGAGGTGAAGAAAATGGAAGAGAGTGGTGACATTGTGTAAAATGAAGGGATGCAAGAGATCATGATATAACAAGGAGAGATCTTAAAGTTTGAAGGAACCGTGTGAAAGAAGAATTATAGGGATTCCACGGCAAACAAATCAATAAGAACTAGTAGTACATACACCACAGGACTATTACAGCCTTTGGTTAAAGGGATTCTCAAGGAAAGAATTAGCACCAAATTCCTTTATGAAATCGCTTACACTATGTTAAGAAAAGCATCAGACTTATATGTTAATCTTATGATTTGTCAAAGGTACTGATTTATATTCATTGCTAAAACTAACAGTATGAATTTGATTATGATGCTCATATCATCCATATTTAGTAGAACCATAAAGAAACATCATATTCAATTCATGCAAATAGATTTATGTACCTACAATATATGGCATTATAAATGCTAACTCTAAAAAGGTCAGCCTGCCTTTGTTTAAAAAGAAAAAAATGAAAGAGGTATAAAGCAGGAACCAAAATGCAAACATGAAAGTTAAGGCCTCCTTAGATGGATATCAAGCAGACTATGTCATATACCCAATTCATCAAAAATGTAAGAGCAACTGTACAAGGGATAGCATAGACTCACTTTCAGTGCACATAGGACTTAAATTACATTGTCTACAAAGCTAAGTATTCTATAAATCCTGATTCAATAGATTAATAGCATTTAGAATATATGGTGAAACAGTTGAGAAAGACCTTCAAACGATCATTTAAAAATTAAAACTAAAGCTGGTAGTGGGGGACCTAAAAGAGTCTATCCTTTTTTTGTTATTGTTCTGCTGCCTGCCTGACAAAGCAGCTTGATATTGTTAACAAGAGCAATGAAAATAACTCCTAAGCCAGCAGATTTCTCTGATTTTGAAATCACCTGGGTATTGAGTTCAGCATGCTCAAGGTTGCTACTTGTATGACCTTCATCTTCTTTGAAAATTGATTCCAGACTCTCAAGCAATGGATCAGGCTGCCAAAATGTACATCAAATTTAGCATTGCTTATAGCATAAAATATCTGTTCAGAAAAATTGATACTGATTTCTGATGCTGTGTCCATCTATTAATATTTCTTCTAAAATATTAAAAAAAAAATGCACGAATAACACTAATTAGATATTCTCAACTTCAAGTTACTCCAGAAAACCTTTCTCATGTTAGCTAAGCAGGCATTGCTATAATGTAATGTCCTCCAGTCCGATTCTCTGATTTTCGCAGACTTCTTCAATATCCAAGTTTCTGAATGTCTGTTTTTCAGTGTTAATATTCCTCTATATACTTTCTAATGAGAAAAGGTGTGTCTTTTCATTTGATTAATTTTATTATATTAATATTAATATTATTATGTTTGTATTATTATGTTATTATTTATTAATATAATAATAATATTATTAATATTAATATTGTTATATATGTGATGCATATTATATATACTCCAATTTATAAATTTTGATTATTAATTTAATCATTATCTAAAATTGTTTTATATGATAATATTTAATTATCATTTGATTCATTTTCATACTTTAATATAATTATTATAATGTAATATATTTTATGATATTATAATATCATTATAATATTATAATTATATCATTATTTATATTATATTATTCTTTTCTATTAATTATTCATTTATTATATAAATTTTATTTTAACGAGAATATCACAGTCCTCCCCTCTCAAATTTTGCTTGTCTTCAAGCAAAGACCATTTATACATAAATTTCCTCGTAGAGCCAACATACGAAGCATATAATTGGATGCAAGAAGACACAAGGGATTCATGGAGTATACATCTTAATGCATGAAAACACGAAGCATACACGACATAAACACATGAGTGCATGAAGACATGAAGTAGACACATGAATGCATGAAGACACGAAGCATGCACGATGTAGACACATAATACAAGCATTCTTGATTAATGCCTTACAATTTACAATTTGTAATATGCTAGAGTCAAGAAAATGGTTTACAAAATTTACTTCTTCAATATACTTTTGGCTATGAATCCTGCAACCACAAGTGATCATTAGTATATACATGTATATGTAAGTTTCAAAAATTGAGTCACGATAAATTACTCCAAGCCAATCCCATACTAGGCCCAAGAGCAAAACTTTGGCACCCTTGGCCTCGGTGGCAAGTGTTAAGCATCCACACGAGGTGGCCTACTTAGTGGGATGCTTGTTTTGCTTCCATATTTATTCAGGATGCTTGTTTTGTGTTTTCTCTTATTATTATTCTAGTCGAGAAGAACGCTTAGGATGTAAGCAGATTGCTTAGGCACCAAACTCAACAATTACCCTCAAAGTTTACAGATCCAAGCCCTTAAGCCTTTCTTGGGACCTGCCTACAAGGTGCTCGAGGTTATTGATCCCTACCCTATCTTGGGAATAACCGATTAGCTGGATTTACACTAGCCTCCCTGAATACACCTTTGTTCTCTTTTCTTAGAATTAATACCAACTGTAATGTTCCCTGATAGGATTAGTTGTTCATCTTTAATACTCATATCCAACCTTATTACTAATTCAGCTCAAGACGAAAGGAGTTGATGTTATCCAAGTTGCCTAGACACCACTATCAATGGATTCCCTCAAAGTTTACAGATCCAAGCCCTTAAGCCTTTCTTGGTATGATGCCCTTAAGGCGCTCAAGGTCACTAATCCCCACACTATCTTGGGACAAAGATCCATTGCTTGGAATTTATACAAGCCCCTCCTTGGTAATATCACAATCTTCCCTTCTTAGCCAAATAGCAATAGACTGAGTATCAATACATATATTTATATAATTCTGATTTAGTTATCAATGCTATTTGTAATGTCCCTTGATTGGGTTTAGTCCAAATTAACACAGATTAGGGATCTTACTATCCATGATCATTACATTCATGCTAACCTTATTATTATTTTAGTTTAAGGATGCTTTGGATGTAATCAGATTGCTTGGACACCAGTCCTCAAGAGGCTCTCCCTCAAAGTTTATGGATCATGCCCTTAGGCCTTTCTTGGGACGATGCCCTCAAGGTGCTCGGGGTCGTTGATCCCCGCCCTATTTTGGGATCAACCTATTGCCTGGAATTTACTCTAGCCTCTACCTAAATACATTTCTGATCTCCTTCTCAAATACTAAGTTTAATCATAAGTTTACCATGCACATCTATGGGTGTATATATATTAACTATGAATAGCAAGAGATTCAGGTTTCTATACATATTGTTAGTTCCATAGATCAATTGCAAATCTAATCCCACTGCTTTCAAAGTATGTGTTTTCCAAATGCATCGATCTCTTGTATATATACATGGCAAAGACAAGAAGAGACATGTCCCTTCATGGGACGTGTCTATTCATTAATCTAATTTATTAATTTAACTATATAGTTATTATAAGAATAAATATAGATTAACTTTATATATATATATATATATATATAATATCAATTATTATATATATTAATATATATGTATATATAATAAATTATTTCTTATAATAATCATATAATCAGTTTTATTTATCTGACCGATGCTATATATACATCAACACTCCCTCTTAGCTAGGGAGGATAAATCAATCCAATGTCAAAGCAATTGAAGCATCATCCTCATGATGTAAACAATATATATTACATGATTCTATCCAGCGGCGATTCTATCCACAAGCTCTTAGGTGGATTGCCTCCATCGATGATTCTATCCACAAGCTCTCAAGTGGATTGCTTCCATTGGCGATTCTATCCACAAGTTTTATCATCACAATAGAAGGTCAAGTTATTGTAAGATCGTCACCTTCCAATACAAGTGATAAAGATAGCACTATAATAATTGTATACTATATTGTTGTGCATAGTATCGGATCATTTCACGATCCTTAATATAGATGATATATGATCTGTAGAATGCAGTCGTCAATGTTCATTGCTCGATACATGGAAAGAGAAGATGACAAGAATCTAATTACATAGATTATTAAACTTGTATAGTATTTCGATCATATACAAGGATGATGGTAAAACATTTAGAATGATTATTCTTATAGGCACAAGTAATGCGTAAGTGTGTGTATGTATGTTAGTTCACATTGTGAACTGACATACATACATACTCATATTTAAATAATCAAAGCAATCATCCTTATATTTGACCGAAACTGCTATGCATCAACATTCCCTCTTAGCTAGGTAAGATAAAGAGTATGAACAAGAATACATCACAATAAACTCTGTGAGTATAGATATCACCTAACTTGTGATATGATGTATCACCCAACTTGTGATATAAGTAATTCACTTATCATATAACTCGTGATAAGAGGTCTCACATATCTCGTGAAGACAAACATCACATAACACGTGATGATAAGTATCACATAACTCATGATAAGAAGTCTCACATATCTTGTGAAGACAAACATCACATAACACATGATGATAAGTATCACATAACTCGTGATAAGAAGTCTCACATATCTTGTGAAGACAAACATCACATAGCACGTGATCATAAGTATCACATAACTCATGACACTTAAAGGATGATATGCTCGAGAATATTACATTCTCCTTATACATCCTAGTTATGGTATGTGCACTGACATTACGTTACATAATGTCTACCATAACAAATCATGGCACATCCATGAATGATATCAAGTCAGCATGATATCAACATTACAAGATCGTCATCTTTATAATGTTTGAATACAAGTGTTCATTTCCAAAAAATCGTCACCTTTGAGAGATGAACACAGGTGGTAGAGCCCATAAAGTCATATATCAACACATATGACAAAAGAAGTTTACACATAAAACATCTTATATATATCAATATAGATTACAAAGCAAATTAAAATTCAATCATACCAAGTCCTTTCCTGATGTGTTCAACTTTCACTCTGGTAAGTATGTTTGTTGTCTGATCTCCTGTACTGATATATTCCAACTAGATCATGTTCCTATCCACCATATCTCTCACATAGTGGTTAAGAATCTCTCTAAGATACAAATTAACGGATCACAGATGTTGTAAATCCATCCTATGAATCACAATCCTCTAATTGTTGATCATTAAAGAATTCATCTCCATTGATGTAGATCCTCTGGTTGCTCCCTCTAAAGCTCAAGTTCGTGCATCAACCTCCTGACCTCTTCTTCCAAGCTTGTCTATAATGGATTGTCAGACTCCCTCTGAGTCTGATATCAACTCTCAACTCAGTCCCACAACTGCAGGCATTAAGTTCTTTCTCCCTTGAATGCAATCTCTTATGCTTCTGATTTGTCCCCAAAGCACTTCAAAGAGAGATTGCAATTAGTTCATTAAACTAAACTAAACTATCCCAAAGGGAAATATCAATGATAGAAGCATAAAAGATCTTATAGCATGAATTAATGACTAAAAAATTTTAAACATTATTCAAGGCTAGAAATACTCAAGGTTGAAAATAGCTGCGATATATCGCAAGTATCGCGATATATCACGTGTCAAAACTGCAAAAGATATAATCGTTTCATATATCGGTGGTGATTCATTAAATAAATCGCTGCGATTTGAATTAAAAAATCGCCAATAACTCGCGCGGAAAGCTCCAAAAAATCGGTGAAAAACAAAAAAAATTAAAATTAAAATTATGAAAAAGCGATTTTTTTAAGGTTTTCAGCGGCCGTGTTTTGTTTTGTACACAGTAAACGTGCCGCATAATATCATTTTAGACACGCACAATACCATATCAGACGTCAGCCGTGTTTTTTTTTTTTTTTGCAGTCATCAACTCATCACGATTTAGGCATCGCAGGTGTTGTGTTTGCAGTCATCGCAGATTTGCAGGTGTGGTGCTGTTTAAACTTTAAGGTATTTCAATTTGTTAAAGTAATTAGTATTTAGTATTTATTAATATTTTTCATATAATATAATATAATGTTTAATATAAGGCTCAATGGCTTGTATGGAGGTCCGTAGTATTTATTATTCAATATTTAGTAATATTTTTTATCTTTAGTAATTAGTATTTTACTATTTATTATTTAGTTTTACTATTTACTATTTAGAAATTACTGTTAGTATTAACTTATTAACAATTAAATGTTGAATTAAATTTCAAAATTTCAAATAATATATAACAAAATATGTTTATCGAAATATATGTAACATTAAATTTTAAACTAATAAACTAATAGTTAACTTACATATATTTGTAATTTTGTTAAATTTTAAACTAATAGTTACATATATTTATAATTATATATTATATTTATTATTAAGTGTAACATTCAACCAATTTCAGTTTCACAGTATATATGCAAACTTGCAAATCACCATTTTATTTTTTTACATATATCAGTATATCTGTTACAGTTATACTATATAATAATATATAATATATTTGATTCATATATGGTGGATATCTCAAATCAGTATATGTTCTACAAATTTGGTGTATATGTGTGTATTTAAGAATATTTTAAGAAATTATATATTTTCAAATGTTCGATAAAAGTGTCGATTAATTGTCGATTTTTCTGCCGAGTTTTTGGCGATTCCGAGTTTTTCAATTTTTTTGGGCCGGCCGAGTTCGAGTTTTTCAACCTTGGAAATACTTATCTCTTATTGTCAAATATTACTACCCTCTGGCAATTTCTTCCACCAACTTGAATCATTATTGTGATCCTCCCGAAGCTAAATTCAACACTCCCTATTTAGCTAGGGAGGAATCCTTCTCGATAACTTCTGGTTTGTCCTCCTGACGCTAACATCAACACTCTCTCTTAACTAAGGAGGGTCTTCTCAAATATCTGAGTTATAGAGTAATGTCTACCAAGGCTACTCCCACAGGGTGGCTCCATCATGGCTGCTCCCATGAATGAAAAATGCAAACAAACACAAGTGTTCATCACGAAATCACTCACGTGATGTCGTCATCTCACAATGACGGTCACAATAGCTACTCCCAGAAGGTGGAACAAGGGCTTTCACCTCAAATGTCTCCATCTCAGGGAAATATACGATACAAGGGCTTGCACCTCAACCTTCTCTCTCACAGAGAAGAATGCATTAAGAAGATCTTCATGATGTAGTGGCTCTCTTTGAGATAGATATCAACCTTCTGACCTCCTCATCCAAGGTTGCTTATGATGAAATGTCAAACTCCCTCTGAATGTTAATTCTTCCTCTTCAAAGAACCTAATTGAGATATGTGTCGCCAACTCAGCCTCATGACAGCAAGTTGTGTCTTCATTCTTCAGCCTGCATGACTTTCACACATGATGCATCAAGCTCTTCTCTTGAATGCTCCTCGATCCAACAAATATCCATCTACCCAGGAATATCACGACCTAGATATCCACATAAAGGCCTTCCAGCATACACATATGGAACTTCATCCCATGAATCATAGTCCTCTGATTGTTATAGTTTCATGTGAAATTCCAACCAAATTCTCAAGACTTTGCTAACAAGGTTTCAGCAATTTACTCAGAATTGTTGTGCAAAATAATATATGGATAGAATAGTTTCAGAGCCTCCATGAAACTACCATTTTGCACTAATCCAACTATCATTGCATTCCATGATATAATATCCCTTGCAGGTATTGCATTAAAAACATACAATGCATCAACTAAACTGTCAAAATTACTATATGTATCAACAAGGGCATTGTGCACAGAAAGATAACAGTCAAACCCTGTTCTCATTATCTGAGCACGGACCATCTTGCAGTATTCCAAGGATGCTAGAGAGGGATAGGCAACAAGAACACTAGTAAAGGTATATTGCTTAGGATATATGCATGTCCCTAACAAGTTTCAAGGCCTCCTCATCATATGCATTTTTCGGCAGCCCAAGATACGATATTCCTCCACTGAATGAATAACCATAGTCAACACCTTCGCTGTCTTGTATGACTTTCAAATATTAGAGTACTTTCTCAGAATAATGTATCCTGCTCTTTTATTGACGTAGAGTTCCCTCAAATATTAATTTAAGCTTCATCGAACACTACTCATTTATAATTAACCGCTCCTTTTCAATTCTATACTTAGTGGTAGCATACTTGTATCGCACTTATTCACTAAACAACTTCTTAACTTACAAACATTGGTTCCTTTTAATATAATAATGTCTGCCTTATTAATATGTGACTTGGCAGTTTGCTGACTCGTCTTATGTATATCTAAGTCACTGTGTTTGGCTTGACAATTTACAAAACTTGCATCAATTTTATATTTTATTCATATGATATATCTGTGTTCACATATCACTATCTTTAATCGTTATCTTATGACGACGTCTGTCAGTTGGATAGGGACAATTGTGAGTCGCTATCCATAGATATTGTCTTAAAATTCATCAAAATATGTATTTGAAGCAATCTTGACGGCTTTTTTTTTTAAATTTATTATTCAGATGTTTGACATGAGCAAACTCAATATCTCTGTGTTCGCACCCTTCCACCTCATTGGTCTTTCATCATTTTCTTCTTGCCGATCATTGGTAATGTTCCCGTCATTAAATGACTATTAAAACTATTGTATATGTGGGTCCTGATTGATTTAGCTTATCTTGGGCCTATTATTTCTTTTGGCATAGTTTTAGTTCATGCCGTCGGCTCTTTTGTGCACTCTCGGGAGTTTTCTCCGACGGGTATTTATGCTCGGCGTGTAGGATAGTTTTCATATATTGAGATTTGATACTTTATTTATGTTTGCGAATTTTTGTTGGGATTCTGCTCTTCGCCATTTCGGAGGTGAAAGACCCTCCCTATTTGGTATTCCGCAGTTTCGGTGGGATTCAACCCTCACCCTATTCTGCTTGTTTTGCTTGTATCGGATCTGGCAAATCTGAGGCTTTATCAATTAATTCAATAAACATTCTTCTGGCAAAACATCTTGTAGTTTGTGAGTATTCTGATTCACAGGAAGTATGTTTTATTAGAACCGAAGGGCGGGGGATACTGTAATTGCATCTACACCTCGAAACCCATTCAACTTGCCACCCCGTACGACCATACGGCCTGCTCATCCCATCCGTACAGCCTGCTCATTCCATCTGCACGGCCTGCTTCACTCCCCACCGTACAGCCTGTTACCGTACGCCATTGTTGCTCCTTGCACACACCTCCGGGAGATACAGAATTTGCCTCCGGGAGATAAACGCCTCCGGGAGTCGGGAACATTACAGTGGTATCAAAGCTAGTGATTCTGCCAACTTGTGGGTATTGAATGAGAGTTTACTCAAGGAAAAGGAGCACATCTCACTCGGTCGGAAGAATGGGCGATCCTCAAGATCCTACGGCCGAAGTCATGACTCTTCTGAGAGAGCTCACTAAGAATCAGGTACAGATAAATGACACTCAACGCCTCATGGAAGAGACTGCGAAAATTGGCCAAAAGCAAGATATCGGCGGAACAAAGCGACAACTCTGTCTCCGGACGAACAAATCATCAACCCGCGCACTCTCGACCCTCAATACCAACTTTTCCCTCACGAACCGAAGAATGGCGGGGAGAACAACCAAACATCCAAGATGTACAAGATCAACTTCGAGATGATTGGAGAAATGCAAATATGGAAGGAGATATATCCTACAAAGATTATGCTGAACTCAGAATGAGGTATTCGGGTGGAAACAAGCATGGCCACTATAATGACGATCTAAGATGGAAAATGGGCAAAGTCAATTTATCCTCCTTTGATGGGTCTGGAGCTATCACAGATCGAGCGTGGGTGCAGAAAGTAGACACATATTTCCAGCTCAACCCTATGCCTGAAGATGAGGCCATCAAATTTGCAGCACTACACCTTGAAGGAATAGCTCACAAATGGTGGCATCATGGCATGGTTACCCTCGGCCACGACCAAATAAGTTCCTACGTTGAATTCACCGAGAGGCTAATAAATCGTTTCGATGGAAAGGATCCAGAACTGAACTTCAAAGAATTGGCTCAGTTAAAGCAATCCGGCACAGTCGATGGTTACATAACAGAATTTCAAAGATTGTCTGTCTTGGTCACTGATCTTTCAGAGAGATGGTTGGTAGTACTATTCATGGATGGACTAGCGGAACCCTTGAAAGGGTGGTTGAAAGGGTTCAACCCCGTCACGCTCACGGAGGCAATTAAGAAGGCACGCGACATGGCGACATCTTCATCTTCATCAACCAAATATCACTCCCAGTCCAGACCACCTCTCGCTCCACGGCAGAAAGACAACAGACCTCTGCCCAGGAGGCCCCCGTTGGATGAAGAATCCAGGCAGGAACTCAAAAGGAAGAAACTCTGTTTCAACTGCAAAGAATCGTGGGTTCCGAGACATCGATGCCTCGGCAAAGGAAAAATTCATTGCATTGAGGTTTCATTTGACGGAGAAGAAGAACAAGAACCCGAGGCAGAGGCAGCCGAACAACAAGGTTCGGGGGAGGAAAACATCAATCGAGGGGAAAGACTTGCCGCACTGTTCAAAAGGAGAGGTGCCATTGCTACCTTGGCTGGAACTCCGAGGTGCACGGTGTTCCGGGTCTAGGGTACCCTCCAAGGACAACAGGTCGTGGTTATGCTTGACAGCAGAGCCACCCTCAACTTCATCAACTCCTCATTAGTAAGCCGACGGAACCTGTGTACAGAGGCACACCAGGGATTTGATGTCAAAGTGGCTGGAGGAAATTTGTTGAGATGTACGCATTTGGTTCCGAAACTAAGCATCACCATGGGTAACCACACAGTGACAAATGATTTCTTCGTGGTGGATCTGGATGACATGGAAGTCATTCTGGGCATTCAGTGGATGGACACATTGGATGAATACACAGAGTTTCAAGCAAATGGAGTTCTCCTTCGAGGTAAATGGGAAGAAGGTTGTGCTGAGAGGGATGTCAAACGGAGGGCCGAAGGAAATTTCAGCACAGGGAATGGAAGCTATCTTCCGACACGACAATGTGGTTTGGACCGCACACTGTTTTGCCTCGACAAAACCCATACAGAGACAAAGAACGGACCAACAGGAAGAAGAACTTCAGAGGGTATTGGATAAGTACCACCAAGTCTTTGCTGACATACGCCAAGCATACCACCACACCGAGGGTTCGAACACACCATTGAGTTGGAAGCTGGTGCCAAACCAGTAATCACGGTACCATACCGCCACCCTCTGAGGCTAAAAGATGAGATTGAAAAAACAATTCAGGAATTGCTTGACAAAGGTTGGATCAGACCCAGCGCCAGTCCCTTCGCATCTTCGGTGGTGCTCGTCAAAAAGGATGGAACGATGCGTATGTGTGTGGACTACAGCGCACTGAACAAGAAGACAATCAAAAATAGGTATTCAATTCCCAGGATAGATGAATTGCTGGACGAGTTACACGGTGCCGTTTATTTCTCTAAAATAGATCTCCGTTCCGGATACCATCAGATTCGCATGCAGGAAGATGTGGAGAAAACAGTTTTCCGTTGTCACTACGGGCATTATGAGTTCCTGGTCATGCCCTTCGGATTAACGAATGCACCAGCCACTTTCCAATCATGCATGAATTGCATCTTCAACAAACAATTGCGTAAGTACTTGCTGATATTTTTTGATGATCTCCTGATTTACTGTAAAACCTGGGAAGAACATCTGAGACAGTTGGATGACATCCTTGGGATCATGGAGGCTCAGTCCTTGTTTGCCAAGAAATCCAAATGTGAATTTGGGATGACAGAAATTTTATACCTGGGTCATGTGGTCAGTAATCAAGGAGTACAAGTCCACCATGAGAAGATTCAAGCTATACTCGACTGGCCAACTCCAAAATCACTCTCGGAGTTGTGAGGTTTCTTTGGATTATGCAGTTATTACAGAAGATTTGTAAAAGGATTTTCTCAACTGAGTGCACCACTAACAAATTTGACTAAAAAGGGACCCTTCTAATGGAATGAAAGGGCACAACACACTTTTGAAAGGTTGAAAGAAATAATGAGCATGTGCCCCATCCTCGCTCTACCTGATTTCACTCGACCATTCATTCTGGAATGTGATGCGTTGGGAGAAGGCATCGGCGCAATCCTGATGCAGGAAAGACACCCGATAGCCTACGAAAGTCGAAAGCTTACACAGACTGAGCACCTATACTCCATCTATGACAAAGAAATGTTGGCCATTGTGCACGCCCTGACTAAGTTTCGGCAATATCTGGTGGGTGCCAAGTTCACCGTCCGTAACGACCATAACAGCTTAAAATATTTCTTGGAGCAACGAGATCTAAACAAGAGGCAACAGAAATGGGTAAGTAAGATCCAAGCCTTCAATTTTGATATTGAGTATGTGAAAGGGAAAAACAATGTGGTTGCAGACGCTCTGTCAAGGAAGCCAGCCACCTGTATGTTGTCACAAATATCAGCTGACTACAAGGCTCACTTACTTGTGGAATATTCTAAAAACCCATTTGCATGTAAGTTAATGGACGGAGACATTCAGGATGATCGATACAAGGTGGTGGATGACATCATTTACTATAAGGGCCGGATATATCTAGTGCCTGAGTCCAAAATTAAGCAGAAAATTTTGAGAGAGGTACATGCTTCGCCATTAGCCGGACACCCGGGTTTTCTCAAGACCTACAGATAGGTCAGGGAGAGGTTCACATGGAAGGGACTTAAAGATGATGTGTTACAGTACGTGCGGGAATGTGAAGTATGCTAGCAAAACAAAGCCGAAAACACCTTACCCGCCGGATTACTACAACCTCTGCCCATACCAAAACAGAAGTGGGATGGCATCTCCATGGACTTCATCACCGGACTTCTGAAGGTAAATGGGAAGGACTATATCTTTGTTGTTGTTGATAGGCTAACAAAGTATGCACACTTCTTCGCCATCTCCTCAGACTACCAGGCTGCACAAGTGGCAGACTTATTTTTCAGAGAGAAGTTTTTCGTCTACACGGGTTACCCTGAAACATTGTCAGTGACCGAGATGGACGTTTCATCAGCATTTTCTGGACGGAGTTGTTTCGGTTGGCAGGGACAGAATTGGCACCCAGTACCAGCTACCATCCGCAGATGGACGGGCAGACAGAAATCGTGAACAAATGGATAGAAGGCTACCTCCGGAACTACGTTTCAGCACAACAACGGGCATGGGTCAAATGGTTGCATCTGGGAGAATATTGCTACAACACAACTTATCATATGTCTATTGGGATGGCACCCTTCAAAGCACTGTATGGATACGAGCCACTCTCATTTATTGACAGGGTTCTGGGTGACAGCCGCACACCGAGGGCAAAGGACTGGCTTCAGGAAGGGCAAGACATTCTCAAGGTCTTAAAAGAGAACTTACAAAATGCTCAGAATCAACAGAAGATTTATGCTGACAGACACAGGATAGAGAGAAGTTTTGAGGTTGGCGACTTAGTATACCTAAGGCTCCAACCCTACAAGCAATCATCATTGAAAGCAACAGGAAAGGAAAAGCTGAAGCCTCGTTTCTATGGTCCTTATTGTGTGACGTGCCGTATCGGTGAGGTTGCTTATGAACTTGAACTGCCAGAAGGAAGCCGTATCCACAATGTCTTTCATGTCTCCTGCCTAAAGAAAGTTGTCGAGCAGAATATTGTGGTAACCACAGACCTTCCGCCACTGAATGAAGAAGGGAAGCTCCTTTTGGAACCGGCAGAGATCATTGATGTACAGGAGAAGACTCTGCAAAACCGTACCCTAAAGGAATACTTGGTACATTGGAAGCACTTGCCGCCGGACGACGCCACGTGGGAAAGTGAACACATTCTTCAGCACCCGGCATTACAATTGCTTGAGGACAAGCAATTTTCGGGAGGGGAGGATTGTAATGTTCCCGTCATTAAATGACTATTAAAACTATTGTATATGTGGGTCCCGATTGATTTAGCTTATCTCGGGCCCATTATTTCTTTTGGCATAGTTTTAGTTGACGTCGTCGGCTCTTTTGTGCTCTCAGGAGTTTTCCCCGACGGGTATTTATGCTCGGCGTGTAGGATAGTTTTCATATATTGAGATTTGATATTTTATTTATGTTTGCGAATTCCTATTGGGATTCTGCTCTTCGCCATTTCGGAGGTGAAAGACCCTCCCTATTTGGTATTCCACAGTTTCGGTGGGATTCAACCCTCACCCTATTCTGCTTGTTCTGCTTGTATCGAATCTGGCAAATCCGAGGCTTTATCAATTAATTCAATAAACATTCTTCTGGCAAAACATCTTGTGGTTTGTGAGTATTCTGATTCACGGGAAGTGTGTTTTATTACAACCGAAGGACGGAGGATATTGTAATTGCATCTGCACCTCGAAACCCATTCAACTTGCCACCCCATATGACCATAAGGCCTACTCATCCCATCCGTACGGCTTGCTCATTCCACCCGCACGGCCTGCTTCACTCCCCACCGTACGGCCTGTTACCATACGCCATTGTTGCTCCTTGCACACACCTCCGGGAGATACAGAATTTGCCTCCGGGAGATAAAACGCCTCCGGGAGATACAGAATTTTCCTCCGGGAGATACAGAAATTGCCTCCGGGAGATACAGAATTTGCCTCCGGGAGATAAACGCCTCCGGGAGTCGAGAACATTACATCATTGCTTCTAATTTGATCGCTATATCCTTGTACTACATTGCTGCTTCTATATTTATTTGAGACAAATCATACCTTAATTGCTACCGCTGTTTTTATAATCATTTTCCTTCATTACTGTTTGCTTGTAACTGATTCCTCTATAATCAACGCTGATAAGATGATGAACTGTATCATCCGATATTATAGTCTGATTACGATATTCCTCTCAGGCATTCTGTCAAAACATAGCGTGCATCTTGCACCATGTTACACTTGCAATACATATCAACAAGAGCGCTGCCAGCAAAGATGCTAGTCACATACGCAGATTTGATTATTTTACCGTGAAGTGTCAGTCACAGTTCACATTGACATTACAATTCCGTGGTCAGATGCTGATTTGATGGGCTGTGCATGTTATATTTACACCTGTATACTGAGCGCTGGTTAAATTCTTCTTGGTGATTCCATTCGATTTTGGTTCTGCATCCATGCGTATGCCAATAGGCACGATGCCTTATACACATAATGCCGAAAGTGATATTTAATATTCACACCAAAATTATTGTCGTTATTACCAACAGGCCTGGGGTTCGCATGCTCTGATACCATGTTAGTTCCATAGATCAATTGCAAATGTAGTCCCACTACTTTCAAAGTATGTGTTTTCCAAATGCATCGATCTCTTGTATATAAACATGGCAAAGAAAAAAAGAGACATGTCCCTTCATGGGACATGTCTATTCATTAATCTAATTTATCAATTTAACTATATAGTTATTATAAGAATAAATATAGATTAACTTTATATATATATGCATATTAATATATAAATAATATCAATTATTATATATATTAATATATATGTATATATAATAAATTATTTCTTATAATAATCATATAATCAGTTTTATTTATCTGACCGGTGCTATATATACATCAACACATACTGATATGTATTTATATATTTATAAATACATAAATTGGTGCTTATTAAGATTGCCTGACTGTTCAAGGAATATATTTATTTATAACTTTAATCCCGTAGACTGGTAGTGCTCAGTATTTCCTTTCTTATTTCCTTTCCGTGATATTGCTGAATCAATAGTTTACTGTTCTGTACTTTCTAACTGTTCTTTTTATTTCCTTCTCTGCTATTCCTTTTCCATATAGTGCTAAGTATTCATTCTTCATGATCTCTTCCTTCTCTGGATATAATGATACATGTTGGATTGTTGTGTTCCTCCAGGTACAATATGTTCTTGTAGTCCACCACCTTTCAAGAAAGGAGGACCATATATATTGGATCAGTATTGCTTTATAGTCACCCATTCTTTTTCTCAATTTATATAACATGCCTCAGTTCATAAGTACATGCCTCCATAAAAGAATGCACCTTGTAATGAAATTAATGCAAAATATGCTCTTAATGTGAGGGCGGATGAAAGCCAAGTACGAGTTCTGACAGTATTATGACCATATTATGAGGTCACGTGTCTTATTGCTAATGGCGATCTCACTGTACTTACTCAAAGCCAGCGGCCAAGGATAGAATATATATCCTTAATATTGCCTTCATTCACAGTCAACTCCGCTTCTAATGTTCTTCCTTGTGGAAATTCTGGTTTGGTGTAATGTCCAGCGTATCTACAATGTTTCCTTTCAGACGTCATTTCTCACCTTTGAGTATATCAATAAATTATAATAGTATTGAATTTGAGTGTAATTTTATTTTTCCAAATCAATGCATTTCCTTCCCTCACCAGAATCATTTCTTTCAATTTTCACTAACGTTTTAACACAATTTAGTCTCAATCTTTAATTGCACCATTTCTATAGGAATCATTCCCTTGGCAACTTATATTTGCAATCAATGTATTCAACCATGTATATGATTTGATTCTACTTCAAATTTTGAATGCTATTATTATTGACTATGCAGGAGGAATAGCAACACTTTCATTCAATATGGTAATGGTCGTTGCCTGAACCATTTTCTACTAATTAGATGTTGTTCCCCTACACAAATGTTGATTCAATGGGTTGTGTTGATGTATTTATACCCGTATATATGGTGATGGTTAAAACCCCCCCTTTCATATATCTATGGTTGTGCAAAATGGTGGGCACTTCGCCTTCCTTGGTTCTCTCAGTGCTTTGCTATGAATCATATCTGTCATACAGAAGCAGTTGATACTCTAATATTTGGATCAATCTCCAGCCTTAGATGTTTTAGAACAGTGGTATTTGTCAAAAATTTCCATGTTTGGTTGATGTGGAGAAGTCTGCATCTCCTATTTTCCTGTATCACCTCCGGTCCATTCCCTAAGCGATGATTACGTTTCATTAATATTGTCTCTATGTTTTTGCCATACCAAAATTACCATATATCTATTTGTGACCATTCTGTATTTTTTTTCTGTTCCCATAGGTTTTAAGGTTAAATATGTATCTTATTGGTTTTACTCTTGCATCTAAGCTAGTTGATTTTGGAAGAGGCCATCCCTTGATATTTCTCCTACGATGCATGCATCTAATATATTACAAGACTAAAAAGCATCCTGCAAAGGTAAAAAAGAAAATGAATGTTAACCTTCCTTCTATTTAACCCCTATAATGCTGAAATACTAACTCTATTCAAGTAAAACTATTGTTGTCCTTTGACACCTGTCTGTGGCAACAGTGCCGAAACATGTCCAGCATACTCATTATTGATAAATATCTCTATAATTGTCCCCTCCAGGTTGGCAGGAACGGGCTCTGATACCACTTGTAATGTCCCCCAATCTGATTCTCTGATTTTTGTAGACTTCATCAATATCCAAGTTTCTGAATGTCTGTTTTTCAGTGTTAATATTCCTCTATATACTTTGTAATGAGAAAAGGTGTCTTTTCATTTGATTAATTTTATTATATTAATATTAATATTATTATGTTTGTATTATTATGTTATTATTTATTACTATAATAAATATATAATTAATATTAATATTACTATATATGTAATGCATATTATATAATATATACTTCAATTTATATATTTTCATTATTAATTTAATCATTATCTAAAATTGTTTTATATGCTAATATTTAATTATCATTTGGTTCATTTTCATACTTTAATATTATTATTATAATGTAATCTATTTTATGATATGATAAAATGATTATAATATTATAATTATATCATTATTTATATAATATTATTCTTTTCTATTAATTATTCATTTATTATATAAATCTTATTTTGACGGGAATATCACATATAACCAAGAGAAGAGAAATTTCAATACAAATCATTATTGGAAAATGAAGAAATTACATTTAAAATGAACACAAAATCACAGTGAAGACAGATAATAGGTTTCTGTTACTAAAGTTTAAGCCTAAACTTATAAAGCCTCCAGTGCGAAAACCAGTATCTATTTACTTGTTTTCTTGAATATGCAGTGATGTGTTTTCAATAAAATACCTTTAGTCGTTTCAAGGATAAGTTGATGCGATGGAGAGAGCGATCCAGGCCACAAACTTTGACCTTTAGTACCTACAAAAACATCCATTTTTAAGTGCATGCAAATAAACTATTCATATGTTGAAACTAATTCAACATGAGATTGAAGAACTGGAAGACAATTTGTCCATACAATCCATTCTCCAGAAAGGAATAGCTAACATCATTAATACAGATGATTGACAGTATATGCTATATGGTATTTGCAAGACTGGTTGCATAGAATAAAAGAAGCCCATGCCAAAATAGATTATCCATTTTTGACATATCAAAGAACAAGCTAAAAGCAAAAGAAGAATCATCTTCTCATCCCAACTTCTTTCCCTTTCTTCAGTTCTGGGTGGTTTTACTCTTGCATCTAAGCTAGTTGATTTTGGAAGAGACCATCCCTTGATATTTCTCCTACGATGCATGCATCTAATATATTACAAGACTAAAAAGCATCCTGCAAAGGTAAAAAAGAAAATGAATGTTAACCTTCCTTCTATTTAACCCCTATAATGCTGAAATACTAACTCTATTCAAGTAAAACTATTGTTGTCCTTTGACACCTGTCTGTGGCAACAGTGCCGAAACATGTCCAGCATACTCATTATCATTTCAATCCAGGAACATTGGTTTTGTACAGATATTTGCAAAGTATATGCAAGACTGAGTTCTCTATACAAGAATACAAATTTAATTTAATTGAAGACATCTGATAGGTAGAAGAAAATTACAAGATCAAAAGCAACACTGATTCAAATTGCAAGCTGGAAAGAAAACTTCTTCAAGTTATAATTCAAATGCTGAACTATAACACAAAAAAAATAGAACAGTAAATAATCATAGTAACTGTAATGTCCCCATTTTTGGATCACTTCAATATTGTAGTTGGCTTTAGCTTTCTCTGTGATAGTTAGCCTTGTCTAAGACGATGTTTAATGTTGGTGATCAGCTCAGTTGATCTAGAAGATTAGTATGCCACTTTCTGAATTGAATTCTGACTTTTGATGGATTTTCCAAGATTCTTGGAGAGAGCATCTATTTATAATTTTATAGTAATTCCCAAATTGAGCCTGATTTATTGCATCATTTTGGCAACAACCTATTTGCCCCAACATCCTTCAACCATCCCAGCAATGTCAAGCTGCCCTCCAACCATAAAAGTTTTGAAGTAAAAAAGACTAAATAAAAAAAGCAGTGTTCTATGGAGTTTCCTGATGCTGGGACACGGGAACGCGAGGATGGGTTTCAAGGACGTGGGGACCAAGGGCCTAAATTTGGGGATGGTAGCAGAGCAGTGGTGGGGGGGGTCGATGCTGATATAATAATCAAGGTGAATTGAAATCTTCAAGGCAAAATATACAATATAACATCTATGCAAGTGCCCCATGAAAGGAAAACTAGTTTTCTAAAGTTAAAAGGTTGAAATTGGTATGTAATAGCATGTGCCATACAGCAAGTTGTAATGTCCCCTCTTTGCACTTGATCAGATGGTTAATTTATTAGCCTATTTCTAAGTCCTAGTAGGTTAAGTGGTCTAGGTTAAGGGACTTTGTGTCCTGGTTGAGTTCATGCAGGAGTTGCCAGAGCTTTCTAGCAAGGTTTCTATTTTGAGCATGGAGCTAACTTACTATTTATAGTTAGTCAATGGGCCACCAATTCTTTAGTAATGTGGAGCTCTTATTTATACCTTAGGTAAGTTAAACGATTTTGAAGAAATATTTGATTAATTGGACTTATTAATCATTTAAATGTTTCTATTTAAATTTCTCGGAAAAGGACCCCATGTCCTAGACAGACAGCGTTATTTTAAAACGAAAGCCAATGTATTGCATTGACATAAGGTTAATATTATGCCTTAGGAAGTAGACACCTAATGTTAATGGCAAAAATGTTTTATTAATGCAATTTAAAATGCAAGGCGATAGACGCCTAGAAAGAGGAGACATAAGGAGATAAAAATAAATTAAAAGAGAAAAAAAGGGGGTGTGGAGTTTTGGAGGGAAAATGACTTTTAAAATTAGGTTGCCCTAATCCTCTCCTTTCTTCATTAAAAAGAACATTTTGGCTCTCATTTTCGTCATCTTGTTTTTGGAACCATAACGAAGTGCGGCTAAAGTATTTCCAGGAAGGACAATCTGCTGGTTTAAGGATGAAAACCCTCAATCAGGACATCGGTTACGGTGGTGAAAGACCCACTCAAGCTGGTTATTGTTAGAAAATCAGAGTTCCAGGTTTTTGGTGTGTGTTTTGGGGTGTGAAGATGAAGATTTTCGGCGTGTTTTGATCTGGGGTTTCAGTCTACAGTTTGGTGTACGTGGTTTTGAGTGTGTTGGCTATTGTTTGTCATCTGGAGTGAGTTAGAGTGTGTTTGGCTTCAATTTCAGTGTGCTGGAGTTTACTAACAGATTTCTGGGAGTGATTATTCAAAGTGGCTGAAGCAATTTTTTTATTATAACGCTTGGAGAGATTTAAATCCGCTTCTTGGTATTGGGTAAATGAATTCTATGCTGGTAGGCAATGAGGGTTGAAGTATCACACAAGGGTTTTGGCAAAGCATTGATTTTTCTAGCTCAAATTCAGCCCTAGAAGGCAGCACACACCTTGGTCATTGAAGTATGGTTATTGCAGGTTGCTTACTGAGCTCCGAGGGTTGCCGAAACACCATGTGTGATGTTCCCGTTTTAAGATAGGACTTAATAATAAATAATAATTAAAACAATAAGGTTTAAAAATAATAATAATAATAAAAGGAAATATAATATATAAATAATTATAATTATACATAATTAAGTTGACTAATATATTCTGTATAGTTTAATATATACATAATTATATATATATAGTTTAATAAATCATAAATTAATATAAAATATTTTTAATCATATATAATTAAAATAATGATATAATATTACTAATATAATAATCATATAGTATATAATATAATAATTAAACAAGTAAATGGTAAATAAATGATCCATTAAATAATAATATATCAAATAATATTATAAATAAATATATAATCAATAAATATAATAATATAACATAATATAATCCATTATTAAATAATATAATATTGATTTACGATATTGCTATCAAGATTCAACTATGCAGTTTTTTTGAGTCAAACTCATTGATCCATGTTTCATGAGTAGTGGTTCACACGAACCCATCTCTCATGAGAATGAATGGAACACTTAGCACTCATTGGATCTAGGTGATGCTCATAGAGTGAAGCACTGAGACTTCTCGGGAGGTCACCCGTCCCAGGACTACTCCAGCTCGAGTGCGCTTAACTACAAAGTTTCCTCCATGGTTAAACCTACTCTACTTGCAACCCCATTTGCAAAACCCACTCTAATAAAGCTGCCCTTTTAAAGGCTTAGAAAAGCACTTGTTAGAATGCTACCCTATCAAGGGATTTGATATAGATCAGTTAAGATCTTGACCCTGTTAGGAGTCACCTTGCCAGAGGACTTAAGAACATCAATCAAGATGTCACCCGGTGAAGGGATTTATACAATGGAAACTGTTAGGGTTCACCCTGATAAATGAATTTTTATGAGCTTCACACAATAAAAGAAATGATCTTCTTTAGACACTCAATCTGTCGATCAGATCATACCTATTCTTTTCTCGCTCTGCTCGGTCGTTCAATCTTTGTATTTCACTCTTGGTGATTGTATTCCTTCTCAGAAGACTCGGCTCTTCTGCTCTGCTTTATCTCTCTGCACTTGATTTCTCCAACCACCCATAGCTAATGCACGATGATCCATATATATAATGATCTACACATTACCACACCGAACTGTGGCTCCAAGCTGTAACTCTTCCAAAACATCATTGTTCTAGAAAGCAATCTGAAAGTCTCGCTTGCAGAACTCTTGATCAAGCCAAAACGCTCGCATACAGAACTTCAGTTCATCTCGAAACGCTCGCAAAAAAACTCCAATTTATCCCAAAAACGCTCCGCAAAAACCGGATCAGATTGTAAACTCACAAACCGGTAGATCTGCTACTTTGAAGGAAACCGGTATGCTACCGGTTGAGTCATCTATCTCCTGTGGTTTTCTACTAAACTCGTTGGACAAGACCGGTATTATTGTGACTGGTGTAGGTACACTGGTTACCTAGCAAGTTTGATGGTTGTTGACTGGGACAACTACCGGTTTACCACTACTTCTTTAACATATAGACCGGTGTGTTTGATGTTTTCTAGTGATAACAACTAAGCATAATGTCAATAGGTTATACCGGTAGCATTAGGCATCATCATTAGCTTGTCATACTGTTTCATCAGTCCAAGGAAATTAAACATTCCAATACCAAACAACTTTAAGTAATTAGCACCAAATGTATCGAGTTCATCACTTCCCTTGTTGGAACTTCTCCTATTGCATAACACTTGTGCAACTTGTCTACGCAAGACAAAGCTTTACTCATTCATATATTGGCGAAGTGTTTGATATCTAATATCATGTGTAACTATGATAATGAGCCTCAATATGGAGTCCTTAGCCAAGTTCGATATTGAATCGAGCATGGTCGTAAATGGAAGTTGGCATGTCGATTGAGTATGAGTGAGCACTCCTTTGAGCATATTGATTGTGGATTAATATAATGACAACTTATATGGTGTTGATTAGTTATTCCTATAAATGAATGGATCGCAACTAAGGAGAAGATTGCTCGAGTTGGACCAGTGTTGTGGTGGTAATAAGCAATTCTTATACGATATCACATATCAGATTGTAATCTTCAAGTGGAGATTG
Source organism: Chamaecyparis obtusa (assembly GCA_027943335.1). Classification (NCBI taxonomy): domain Eukaryota; kingdom Viridiplantae; phylum Streptophyta; class Pinopsida; order Cupressales; family Cupressaceae; genus Chamaecyparis; species Chamaecyparis obtusa. The sequence continues at coordinate 2,160,401 of BSBK01003739.1, forward strand.
CATTCAGCAAATTGATTAATATTTGCCTCAATTCATGTCATGAACTTTTGTATCACTTAGTTTGAGCAACAACCATAATAAGGCTTGGAAAATTATAGATCAGAAAGGTCACCAAAGGAAATTGTTGTTACAAATAATAGGCGACCATACTAAATTGGGAGGTCTTATCTGACCAAACAACATCCTTGCCTATTTATGAAGAAAGATCAGACACATAAGTCATTATAAATCTACCATTATTAGATCATCAATCTGAGAAGTAAGAGAATAAAAGATTATGGGAGATACACTATTTAAAGAATCAAATCAGCAATGATATTAAAGGATTGGATACAATTAGAAAGAGGGATTGTCAAATATAGGTGATATGGATCATGTAAGCACAATTACAGATTATCTCATACTTAAAACAAATATTATATCAGAATTATAACTAAGAATGTATCAGGAACAAGATTTTCTATCAGAACAGTGATTGATTTTATCGTCCAAGGCATTCGGATATGGAGATAATCATTACAAACAATTATTACCCTTGAATTAATAATAAGGGAGTTGAAATTCACAATAAGCATATTGTTACTATCCAAAATTCTTTTATAAGTATAAGATTTTAGCCTCTTGCAATTGAATTTTACAAAATCAGTCCCAAATCTCGAAGAAGCGGATTGGGGAACATTACATCATGCCACAAGCATCTAAGGAATTTGGTTGGATCTGGACCTGGACCAGTTAGAAAGCACTGGCTTGGATTATTAGAATATTAGAATGTTTCTTTAATGTCATCTAGTCATTTTTAGTTTGTTTAGGAAAGTTTCCTATTCTATCTTTTGTTAATGTTTGTTTCTTTTAGAAACAACATCTTTGTAAATTAATATAAAGAGTTTTCATCTCCTCTGTCTAATAACAACAACAACATCAATTTACCATACCATGGTATCAGAGAAGGTCGATAGGATTTCATAAAATTTGACGAATTTTTTAAGAAAAATTTGAGTCTCTTTTGATCTGGAATTTTTTTCCAAAAATTTATTTTTCGATTTTTTGAGATAAAGATCATTGGAGGTATTTTATGAAAATTTTGTGGTTCGTCTTCGAAGATTTTTGCTGAAAATCACAAGCCTGGTTGAGGGTTTTGATTGCGCGATTTCCTAGTTTGAGCAAAAATCTTTGATTTATTAGGATTTCATGTACTTGCATGTTTGTTGCTTGTACTTGTGTTGGCTAAAAATTTTGTAAGCCACTAAGACTACACCTTAAAAAATTATAACTTTAGGCAACGGTATAGTGAGATAAATCTCTCATCTCAGCAATAGGGGAGGCTCCCTTCTTACTGCAGGTGGCTTCAGTAGGACTTCAACTGAAATTAAACAAAGGGGTGATTCTTCCAATCTTTTCCTCTTTTTTCAAGAAAAATTCACAAGTAACAACTTTCTAACTGTAAAAAAGATCTACTACTACAATAATACTGGTGACTCAATAGTTGATGTAAGAACAACTCCGAAGGCAGCAGTTATCATTATATTTGGTAGATTAAAAATAAGGGCCCAAAGTCTCTTGCAATTAATCCTATTTGAAGAATAACTAGAACAAATAGTGAGGCTCAAAGTCTCACCAATAATCCTGAAATTGAAATAAAACACTCAAAGTTGAAGCTCAAAGTCTTCAACTCCTAGTCTTTGCAGCCACTATTAAACTATAGCAATCCTCCTCCTATAGCTCAAAGTCTCTATTGCTCTCTAACAGGTAAGCCATCATTGAAAGATCAAAATCTCTATTGCTCTTTAACAATTGCAATAGAAAAATCTCAATATTTTGGGTGGACATTAACAGGTCCCTTGTATTAAATCCCTTAACCAGGTGACATCTGTTTAGGTGTTCTAAGTCCTCTAATCAGGCAGGTTCTAATAGGCTTTATCTTCCAAAATCCCTTAACCGGATCACATCTAATAGTGTGTTTATAATCCTTTAACAGGGAAGACTCCTTGTAGGATGCACTTCAAAAGAGTGCAAAATTTGTGAGGTTTCCTCACACCGTGGTTTTCTCCCGATTTGGGTTTCCACATGATAAATCTGGAGTTGTTTACTGTTGGTTTGTTTGTTTGCTATTTATGTGATAGAATCTATTCTGCCTACAATCTTGGCTAGAATATATTAGATTTAGTACTCAAATTTTAGTGGGTGCTGATTCACCCCTCCCCTCTCAGCACCGGTTGGGACCTTCAATTGGTATCAGAGTCAAGTTCCTTTTCTAAGCTGCTTAACCGCAACTGGGAAAAGTTCCAATGATGAGGAAGGAAGGACCAAAGTTTTTCGAAGAAAACTTCACCTTATGGTGTAGTAGAATGAAGTTGTACATGAAGACTACTGGAATCATGTAATCAATGATTACACTAAACCCAGCGGTACGTTGACGCCTAATCAACAAAAGATCAGCACAGAACACACAGCTGCAATGGATATGACAAGTACGCTACCTAATCATGTATGCGAAAAGATTGAAAATCTAGCTACTGCTTGCAACATGTGGGCCAAGCTACAAACTGTGTATGGTGGTGACCCACATGTTCAGAGAGCAAAGGTAGAGAGCCTCAGAGGCAAATATGATGATATGAGGATGAATGAAGGAGAGGATATTGAGCATTACAGCAATAGAATCAAAGAAGTGATATACACACAAACCTATGTGGACCTATGAGCACAAAGAGCTATTATGGAGACATGTACTTCATGCTCTTTGGGGATAATTTTTCAAGAATGATATGGACACTCTTTCTTAAAGAAAAATCTGAGGCCTTCCACATGTTCAAGATCTATAAGGCTCGAGTGGAGAAGGAAACCGGTAAAAGCTTGAAGTGTCTAAGGTCAGACAGAGGAGGTGAATATACCTCTCAAGAGTTCACTCACTATTGTGAGGAACAAGGGATAAAGAGGTAGTTATCAGCACCGAGAACCCCGCAACAAAATGGGGTCACTGAAAGAAGAAATAGGACTTTGATTGACTGCAGAAGAACTCTTATGATTCAAAAGGATCTTCCCCATCACTTTTGGAGAGAAGCAATTAGCACAGCGGTATATACACTAAACCGAGTTCAAGTAAAGAAAGGAACCGGTAAGACTCCCTATGAGTTGTGGTTTGGTCACACTCCCAATATAGGCTATTTCAAAAATTTTGGCAGCAACTGTTACATCAAAAGAGATGTTTACTATGGTAAATTTGAGCCAAAAAGTGATGTAGGCATATTTATGGGTTATTCCAAAAGCAAAGCCTACAGGTGTCTGAATAAGAGGACAGGAAAAATAGTTGAAAGCATCAATGTAAAGATAGATGAATATTCAGAACCAAAGGAGAAGATCAACAATGATAAATCAAACAGTCACCAAGAACATGATGCTGAGAATCATTTGGACTTTAATGAAATGATTGCTGCTAATGAAGAAGAAGAGCAGGTAAACAGACCCTTAGAGCAAGGTAATGTACCTGACAACACAAGACCAACTCAAGATGATGAACAGGAAATTGTGTATGATTGTGCTGGAGATATTACTCAACCGGAAGATATTGACCGGGAACATCGACCGGTTCTGCCAAGGTATGTCACATATCACTCCACTGACAACATTATTGGTGACAAACATGCAAATATTCTGACCAAGACAAAGGCAAAGGAAAGCATCTACTTACTTTCAAATATGGAGCCCAAAACCACCAGAGAGGCTCTAGATGATGAAAACTCGGTCAAGGCAATGGAAGAAGAGATTGAGCAAATTGAGAAGAATGAAACATGGATTCTTGTACCTCGACCACAGGACAAGAATGTCATTGGGACCAAGTGGGTCTACAAAAACAAATTGAACGAGGAAGGAAAGGTGGTAAGGAACAAAGAAAGATTAGTCTGTAAAGGATATGCACAGGAGGCAGGACTAGACTATGGTGAGACTTTTGCACCTATGGCCAGACTAGAAGGAGTGAGAATCCTACTTGCTTATGCTGCTCATAAGAGATTCAAAGTATATCAGATGGATGTAAAGTCTCCATTCATGAATGGCATATTGGAGGAGGAAGTTTACATAGAATAGCCAAAAGGCTTCTCATCCACAGAGAAGAGTGGTATGGTCTGTAAACTGAAAAAGGCATTGTATGGGTTAAAACAAGCCCCAAGGGCTTGGTATGAAAGGTTACATTCATACCTTCTGACCATAGGATTCACAAGAACAAGAGATAACAGCAATATGTATCTCAAGACTGGCAAAGAAGGGAACCTGATTGCTGAGATATTTGTGGACGACATCATCTTTGGAGGAGATGACAAAATGAGCAAAGACTTTGTTGAGGAGATGAAGAAGGAATTTGAAATGTCCATGATTGGAGCTATAAAGTTCTTCATTGGATTATAATTCCATCAGCTCAAAGAAGCTATTTTCATTTCTCAATCCAAGTATGTCAAAGAAATTCTTAAATCCTTTGGGCTAGAAGAATCTAGACTTGTTGGCACGCCAATGATAACTAACCTCAAGTTATCAAAGGAAGATGATACAAAAGAAGTAAATGAGACATTGTATCGGTCTATGATTGACAAGTTACAGTATGCAGTGCATAGTAGACCAGACATTGCACATGCACTAGGCATTGTAGCAAGATTCTCTGCTAATCCAAAAGAGACACACTTAATAGCAGTAAAGAGAATTTTAAGATACCTGAAGGGCACTGAGGAGTATGGCCTATGGTTTCCTCACAAGGGAGGTTTCGAAATAAAGGTATTTATTGATGCAGATTGGGTTGGTAATATTGATGACAGAAAGAGCAAAAGTGGAGGTGCATTCTTTCTTGGGGAAAGGATTGTCATCGACAAGTAAGAAACAAAACTGCATTTCACAGTCCACAGCAGAAACTGATTATGTTGCCGCTGCAATCAATTGCACACAGGTGATCAGGATCAAACAGATATTGGAAGGAATCCAAGAACAGATACCTGAACCAATTGCAATTTACTGTGACAGTACAAGTGCAATAAATATATCTAAAAGTCCTATCGTGCACTCCAAAACAAAGCACATTGCTATAAAATATCACTATTTAAGAGAGCAGGCGCAAAATAAAGAAATAAGATTGGAATATGTTCCAAGAAAAGAACAAGTTGCTGACATATTCACAAAGCCTTTACCAAGGAATACCTTTGAGTATCTCAGACGTAAATTAGGGGTAGTGCCCCTTCCTGTTCTTCAGTAATAGGACCAAGATGTTCATCAATCCATTGTGCTTCAATAGAGGATCAGCCTCATCTCAACAAGATTGGTGACATAGGACGACTGCTCGAAGGGGGAGCAGGCTTCATGAAGGTAGTCATCTGACTAGCCTTTGGCATTACTGTCAAAGGGGGACATTATGATCGGTGAAGATCTGATAATGTTTTGCCATCAATGCCAAAGGGGGACATTGTTGGCATTAACCGGTGAGAATGTAACTATAACCGGTACATGGCAAACTGGTTTTGTCATTGATTGGCAAAGAGGTCTAGTGTTCAGTCAGGAACCAAGGAGAGGTCAGGTGCAGCTGACAATAATAAGCGTGAGGAGAGACTGGTTTGGAGACCGGTGTCACATAGTGAGAAAGAGGAGGCACAGTCTCTATTACTAATATTGCTCTAACTGATCATTAGAGCAACCGGTCACCAAGGAAGGTGGAACTGGTAACCAATAACAAGAACTGAGGAACCAGGATGCAACCGGTACAAATAGAGGAAGGTATGGTGACAGGCTAAAGTTCTTACCTATACACAACCTAAGGTTGTAAATCGATCAGTGAAGATTTCATCACGACTGATGAACCGGGGAAAGTCATAGTCGACAAACAGTTGTTTGACTCTTTGACCAGGATTTGTTGCACAAAATCCGGAAGACTTTGTGTGATCAAGACAATCGGTGCAAGGTGCATTTGAGGGTTTTAATGTCGGAGTTTGTGGCATTAAAACATGTAGAAAACTCTAGTGAAGGAAAGCTTGTGACACGCATCTATCTTTTCCTTCATAAAGCAGAAAAAGCTTGTGGCATGCATCTGATGTTTCCTTAGTAAACTGAGACTCCACTGGGTGATGGATCCGAAGGTGATCTGTAAACAGGTTGTGCATGTAAAGAGCAGAAAGGGCAAGAAGTCCATATATTCCTTAGTCTGTGAAGAATATTGTTTGCCTTCATTATGCCAAAGAAAAGAGTAAACTTGTAAGCTGAAAGTAGCTACGAAAAAGGTGAAGAAAAGAAGAAGAAGAATGTGCAAGGAAGCACAACAGGTAAGGAGAACATACCTGCAGTGACCGGTGATGATTCTCAATTGAAGAAGAACAGTGATCTTATCAAGCTCAGCAAAGCCATCATTAAAAGATCAAAATCTCTATTGCTCTCCAACAATTGCAATAGCAAAATCCCAGTACTTTGGGTGGACATTAACAGGTCCCTTGTATTAAATCCCTTAGCCGAGTGACATTTGTTTAGGTGTTCTAAGTCATCTAACCAGGCAAGTTCTAACAGGCCTTATCTTCCAAAATCCCTTAACCGAGTCACATCTAATAGTGCGTTTGTAATCCTTTAACAGGGAAGGCTCCTTACAGAGCGCACTTCAAAAAAGTGCAAAATTTGTGAGATTTCCTCACACCGTGGTTTTCTCCCAATTTGGGTTTCCATGTGATAAATCTGGTGTTGTTTACTGTTGGTTTGTTTGTTTTCTATTTCTGTGATAAATCTATTCTGCTTACAGTCTTGGCTAGAATATACCAGATTTAGTACTTCAATTTTACTGGGTGTTGATTCACCCCTCCCCTCTCAGCACCAGTTGGGACCTTCAACCAATTCATCTAGTGCTCCTGTATGTTGTGCAATCACGGTCACCTGTTAAGCTCGCACTTTCAGAGATAACATTCCTATACTCAATCAGATGATAATGTAGGCTATCCAGTGAAGTTTTGTAGCTTGTCAACGTATCAATCATATTGAAGTCAAAGTTATCCGCCTCAAGCTATAGGTGAATAACTCTTGTGAACCCTGTCAAATCATCTCTTTCTTAGAGTTCACCATCTTCAGTAACTATTTGGCACGTCAATTGTTGAAAGCAACCACTGATCATGTGTTCATGGTTATTGAGGCGCTCCACTGCTGCCTTACTTTCTGTCACCAGTCCTTGCATAACCTGTTCCTTATTAACCATTAGATGCAAATAACTATAGTGCATTTCTGCTGAAGAAATGATTCCACACTCGCAAAAAACATCCACATCAACTTCGGTCATGCTTCTCCAGACATCAAGATCTGCATCCAGGATTTGGAGCTATTGATTAAAAGAAGTAAGGAGCTCATTTAATTTAGCCAAGACCTCTCTTCCACATTTGAAAAACTTCAAAACATCTTGAATTACTTGCACGCCTTGTGATTCCAAACGGCTGCCCCATTCATCTATGGCCTTCGCTTTCCTTTTTACTTGCCCTATAAGCTCAGGATTAATTGACAGAGAAGAAGCCTTCATTTTTTCTATGATGCCTAGAAGTCGTGTGTTCTCCTCCTTCAACCTATTCTTCCTTTCCCACAATTTATCATTCCTTTGAGTAAGTAGGCTGACTGCATCTTGTGCATCCTGTTGACAACCCAGACGTGTTTGTTTTCCATATTCAATTCTGCTGAACTTGTAATCTATGGCCTGCATCTCCTTTGTAGGTTTGTCAACAAGAGGTTCAGCTACCTCCGCATACTTGACTTCATTGTTGTCAACAATGACCCTTGAAACCATCTTTGCCCTTTTGTTCTTAGGGGTCTTGGTCCTAGCAACTTGCTTGTAATCATGATCTTCAGGTGGGATTTCCTCCTTTCTCTTCTAAGTGATTATGTTGAGCCATGGAGGTAGGGAAAAACATAAAGATCCTACTGCAGATGTAGTAACCAATTGTGTTACTGAGTTAACCTCTGCAACTGTGGCCACAATGGGGGGAGTCTCTATTTGAATAGCTACTGGAGTGGGACTAATGTGGGTGACCTCAGCCATGAACTACTCAAATTGTGTTGAAGTGGTATCCATTATCGCCATAGACGAAACTGTCATAGAGGGGATAGTCATGGAATATGTGTCAAACACATTCTCAAAATTCTGATACTGATCCACTAACAAGATTGCTGGAGCAATTGATAAGATGGGCAAAGCTCAAGTTATCAATACTCAATCCTCAAGTGAAGGTGCCCGCTCTGTGGAGAATGCATTCATGACTGTATCCAATGGTGAATCAAGTGATTCATCTGACACAGGAGCAGAGTCTATTGGCATTAAACCGGTAAGGATCTAACCGGTATATGGCAAAGTGGTGTTGTCAATGATGTCTATGGTTAACATTGTTCTAACTGGAATCGAGTGACAATAATAGTAAAAAGGTTTAGTTTACAAAAGGGACTGGTTAAGAAACTGGTGACACATAGTGAACAGGAAGAAGAACTGCGACCGAGTACTGTGAGATAAAGTTCTAACTGATCATCAGAGCAACCGGTAACCAAGGATTCAGAACAGTGACCGATAAAGTGTATAACCAGAACCAAGGAACCAAACCGGTATAGACAGAGAAAGGAAAAGTGACAGCTGATGTCTATGACCAGTACATTGCCTAAGGATGGAAACCGGGACTGTTGAACCAATGAAAGTCGTAGTTGATAAACACTTGTGTGACTCTTTAACCGGGATTTGTTGCACAAAATCTGGAAGACTTTGTGTTATAAAGAAGATCCGTGCAAGGCACAATTGAAGGTTTTAATGCCAAAGATTATGGCATCAAAGCATGGAGAAATCTCAAGCTAAGGAAAGTATCTGGCACGCATCTGACGTTTCCTTTGTTAAACGAAAAAAACATATGGCATGTAGCTGATGTTTCCGCAGTGAACTGAGACTCAACTAGATGATGGATCCTAAGGAGATCTTTGTGGAGGTCGCACATGCAAAAAGCGGAAAGGGCAAGAAGATTATTTATTCTTCAGCCTGTGAAGAATATTGTTTGCCTTCATTCTGCCAAGAAGAAAAAGAGTGAACTTGTATGTTGAGAGAAGCTACGAAAAAGGTGAAAAGAAGAAGAGAAGAGTGTGCAAGGAAGCACAACAATCTGTGGAGAGCATACCTGTGGTGCCTGGTGATGACTCTCAGTTGAGAAGCGCAGTGATCTTATGAGGCTCAGTAAAGTCATTTCAAGAAGATCAAACCCTCTATTGCTCTCTAACAATTGCAATAGCAAAATCTCAGTATTTGAGTGGACATTAACAGGTCCCTTCTATTAAATCCCTTAACCGGGTGACATCTGTGTAGATGGTTTAAGTCCTCTAACAAGGCAAGCTTTAATAGGCCTTATTTCTTAAATCCCTTAACTGAGTCGCATCTAACAGTGCGTTTGTAATCCTTTAACAGGGAAAGCTCCTAACAAGGCGCACTTCAGAAGAGTGCAAAATTTGTGAGGTTTCCTCACACCGTGGTTTTCTCCCAATTTGGGTTTCCATGTGATACATCTGGTGTTGTCTATTGCTTTAATTTTGTGATAGCTATTTTTGTGATAGAATATGTTCTGCTTACAATTTAAGTTATATTATATCAGATTGGTTCTAAAATTTTAGTGGGTGTTGATTCACCCCTCCTGTCTCAACACCGGTTGGGACCATCAGAGTCAAGAAGTGTAGTGGCAACTGATGACAGGAGGAGGTACTATGGGAGTAGACTTCATTGGTTGTGGTATCTCATCCTCACTGGAATCAATATGGATCTTTTGAGGTTCCAAGGCCTTAACCTCAATTACACTTCCCATAGCCTTACCTCCTTTGATGGAAAGCTTTGGAATAGATGCAACTGGAAGCTCTGAGACTAAGGTAGAAGCACCATCTTTACCTTTACCTTTAATTTCCAACCTTAAACCAATTAGAACAGCAGGATCAAAGTTTTCACCTGGCTTGATCTTGATACATTAAAGCCTCTCCTTTTTAACCAAATATTGGTATTAGCAAGGATTGATTGAAAACGATCCCAAGTAGATGTACTCTCCTTAGATGACCATATTGGAGGAAGAATGGGCAAATTCTCCACATGATGTTTTGTGTAATCTGGATCCAGGATATCATTATCATCTACAACACTAGGAGGAATCTCTGCAAGGTTGAAGTCAACAATTTGCTTGATAATCAACTAGTAATTGTCCATATTTCGGATATCTACCTTCGTGCACAAATCAATCCATATGTCCTCAAGGCGATGTACATGAATAAACTGTCTCCTCATCTTGTCATCGAGGCCCCTCCAATCAAAACAACTCCTGGACATGAACTTCTTCAGTGTGATCTTCTGGAGTTCGAACTCCATGTTCTTCACCTTGGGCAAAGTGTCCAAAAAGTATCCACCAATCTTTAATGGATTCTGTGAGGAAATCCCCATCCCTAGTCTATACAATGTGCATTGGTATGCTTGCACTGCCATGAGATGCCTTGCGAACTCCATCAAAATGATTTTGTCTGTAGGGTATCATGGCAGTGTGTACGGCTCGCCTCTGAAATACCCAACTCGCATGTATGTGAAGTTAGGGAATTGTAGAAAAAAGCAGCCATATTCATTTACCTTGATCCATGCCTCATCCGACACTCGCTTGTTTGGGAGCTCTTTATCAAACAAGCACATGTAATACCTATAAAAGGCATCTTGTACTTTACGGTAGTGCACTCGGCTGGCCCGTAGAGGCAGCTGGTCATAATTTTCCCAAATAGGCACCAATGTTTTATCTCCCTTGGTAGTGAGTCCAAAGAAAGAACCCAAGGCAGCAGCAATATACACCAAGTAGGAATTCATGTAGAATGTCCCAGTAGTAGTGACTTAAGATAACTGCTCACATAGGACATCACTGATCATTTCTCCCCAAAAGATCTTTTGCTTGTTCCTGACAATAAGGGAGATGTATTTGTACATCCCAGGTTCAAAAGTGTTAGAACTTTTAAGGCCTCTGATGCGACTAAGCAGTGTGATAAGATCATTGATTTCCTCTTTGAGATCTATGCGTCGTACCCCTTTGGCCCATCTTACAAGATTTGAACTCTTGTTCATTAGCCAATTATCATTAACATATATGATGCAATATGGTGTATCTTCGTTTCATCTGTCCAAAGCCTTCTGTTTTGAAATATTGGTGACTAATGGAGCAGAAAGAACCCAAAATACTCTATCAATAGTCTCAAGATCTAGACTAATGATAGTGTTTCCATCTTGATCTCTGATGGTTCTAGATAAGTGATCAAAGTTTCTGGCACAAGCAAACACGAACTCCGGTTCGAGGGAAGGCAAGGGAAAAGTAGAAACCATATGTACGCTACTTTTCTTTATGTAAAACATATTCTTTGTTGCTACAACATCCACCCTTTTGAGGAAATCATCAATACCCATTTGTGCAATATTTGTATCCTTGACATCTTTACAATAAGAAACAACTTATTAAGGCGAAATGGAGTAGTGGTATTGATCGTACTGATATTTCATTTTCTTCCTCTCTTTACCTTTACCTAGTACAATATCGTCTGACATAGCAAGATTATGGGTGCAAACAACTATGACATGAAAATTCCAAAACATAAGAACATCTTCAAAGGATGGATCCATTGCACTCTTTCGAACACACAAACGTGAACCTTAATATTTTTCACATATGGCTGGAAATGATGGGACAGCGAGAGAAAATAGGTTTTAGCTTTAAAATGTCATGTAAGATCCAAAAATGGGTTTCTTGGAGATGATAGCATATGGGGACAGCCAGAAGTATGAAGGGAAACGTGTATGCAAATGAGTGGTAGCATATGTGGACAGCCAGAAGTATGAAGGGAAACGTGTATGCAAATGAGTGGACATGATGTTTACTTTATAATGGAACTAAGATTTTTCATTAAAAGTAAATCAATTTAACCACCATCATGAGTTTTAAGTCAAATGGCAGCGGTTAGGTGAATATAAGCAAGGCTTATGTAAGTGGGATTTTTAGAAGTAAAAGTATGTTGCAAAGCGAGCCTTTTTTTTATAATTCCATTCAAGAACGGGGTTTTTAATCCCGACTACATATGCAAACAAAATGAAGCATTTGCATATGCAACTTGGAAAAATGAAGACGGGAGGTAGAAGGAGCACAAAATACAACACAAAATAAATGCAAATCTAAAAAGGAAATGAAAAGATTTGCAAAAGACAAATGAGCAAACATATATACAACTTTGCATAAGAAATCTTACCTCTTTTCCACAAAAGGAAAAGTAAGAAGTCTCTTGAAATCTCTATGCAAAATCAGAAATAAATCCAAGAAGATTTTCGGATTTAGAAATAATTGAAGCAAAGAGACTTATATAGATTTCGAATCCTAACTCAATCCTCTAAAAATGAATGCATTTTAGAGTCAAAATTCATTGCTTGCCAAGTGTTGAATAATAGAGAAATAATTTGCACAAGAATAGCAACCAAATTGACTACATCAAATATATATGCAAATGTTTTCAAAAACAGCACCTAGGGCATCAAATCAACTTGAAAATGATAATAAACAAGCTGAAAACGTAATTCCTTACCCTAGAATCCTTCCTTGATGCAAAACGTTTGAGTTTTAGTGATCAAATCAGTCTTCTATGAGCTGTTCTTGAGCAAAGAATGGCTAAAAACGGACTGTTTTTTAATGAAGACATATATATGCAAACTCTTTGAAAATCGCCACCCAGCACTTTGTGGTTAAAAATGCATTTTTTAGGAAGGAAAGCACATAGAAAGTACATGTAATCCTCCACAAAATCGCCACCAGCACTAGTTGCATAAAGAAAAACTCTTAGATTCATAAAGACGCGTTTTCATAAGGTAAAACACGTGTCTTTCTCTCTAAAATCGCCATCCAGCACTTTGATGCATAAGAACGGGTTTTTATGAGACAAAAACATGTCTTTTGGCTCAAAATCGCCACTCAAAACTTGGCATTGAAAAACATAAACAAAAAGACTTCATAACGGCCTTTTTAAGAGCAAAAACACATGCTTTTGGTCTCAACTTCGCCGCCCAGCACTTTAAGTTATTAAAAACGGGCTTTTATGTGATAAAAACACATATTTCTTGACAAAAAATCGTCACTTTACCTTTAAGCTATATGTTTTTAAGTTTCAATTCACCACTTATATGCATAACGCACTTTTTGGAAACAAAAACATGTGTTTTGTATATTAAAAACTCCACTTACATGTATTAACATGTCAAAGCCTTTATTAGAGAAGTAATAACGTGCTTTTTAGGAGGAAAAACACATGTTTTTTCTAAAATGCATGTGTTATTGGATTTGAATTCCCCACTTACATGCATCCAAGTCAAAACTCAAGTTAATAATCACATTAATGGGTTTTTAAAATGCAATAACATGTGTTTTTAGCTTCAAAATCCCCACTTACACATGTTAAGTGACATATTTTTAATTTTAAAAATATGTAATTGCATTTAAAAACCCCACTTTCATGCATTTAGGACTTCAAATTTATTGGCAATGGGTATTTAATAGGTGTTTTGCATATTGATATATGCTATGAATGATAAAAACCCCACCTTTATGCACATTTAAATATCTCGTGTAATTAAATTTAATTAATAACCATAGTTTTCAATAAAGTAACATGAAAATAAACTTAAAAGGCTAATTTTCATAAAACATTAAAAACTATGGTTAAATAAACTCAAAATGACCTAAAAATCAAAAATGGATGCTAAAATCCATTTTAAATATAAAAATTAATTTTATTTCGTGCAATTGCCAACAAAAAGTCCACTTTTGGAGGATTTTTAATAAAACATGCAGTCGACCTGAAAAACCCCACCTTTTCCTTTATAACTGAACTAGACATTTTTGTTTAAGGCCTAAGATAGCTCGAAACGAGTGGAGTTCTAAAGCCTATTGACCTAAGGAAAAAACAAGATTAAAAACTACTTACAAGAAAGAGAAAAACAAAGAATAAACACGAAGATTGTCAAAAATCAAGTGCTTACAGTCAGAGAAGAAAAACTCGTTCTAACAAGCATTAATGAGGATTAATTTGATGGAAACCTTCAAAAAGAACATGTAGATAATACTACATAAAGTACAATTCAGGAATGACGAACTGCCTTCATGACACCTTATCAATGCACTGAAACATAAAGGATGCACCTACGAATCCATGAGAAAATTGCATAGGGTTGCCTCAATTTTGTGATGTCAAAATTGAGGACAACAGCTTGCATGTACTTTTTGTGAGTTGCATGTTCTTGCATGTGTTGTTTTACCATGTGAAGTCTCCTATTTTGCTGCATGAAGGTTTCTCTGATGGGTTTTCATAATTTTGTCCCTTAAAAAATTTCTGTTGGGTTTTAATAATTTTTTCCTCAAAAATTATCTATTGGGTTTTAATAATTTTTTCCTCAAAAATTATTTGTTGAGTTTTAATAATTTTTTCCAAAAAATTATCTGAAGGGTTTTAATTATATTTCCTCAAAAATTATCAAGAGGGTTTTAATAATTTTTTGCTAATTATCTAAAGGGTTTTAATAATTTTATCCTCAAAAATTATCTGGGGCCATTCTTCGATCCGTGACTTGGATTTTGTGTTTGATTTTGATTGATTTTCACCTAAAAAATCATGTTTGGTTTTGGTCGATTTTCCGCCTTAAAAATCGTTTCTAGTTTTTGTAATGCACAAAGTTTGCATGGGATGTTATTTCAGGGTTTTTACCGTTTTATCCGAAAAAACAACGCTTTGTACTCTTCAAATCATAGTTTTTTGCAGTCGGTTTTGGGGCATCCTGCTCATCTACAATAGTTTGGAGGGTTTGGCAGCTATTCTTAGTGTGTCTCTGTCTACAAAGAAGGGCAACTCAATTATCCAACATCAGGTTCGATGTCTTTACGATGATTTTTGTTTAGTGGTTTTGTAGATTTAGGGAGGGTCAGTTGAATAGTCAGTGGTAGGATCTACTCTCTTGTTGCAGACCATTTTGAAGAAGGGTACAACCTTCTCTTTTTTCTTTGGCTATTCTTGGTCATTAACATTTTGCAAATCTAGGGAGGGTCTCGGCATCAGCAGAATGTTCTGAAAAATTTGTGACCAAAAGGCAACAGTTAGACGATGACCATTAAGGGAGGATATTAGAATATTAGAATGTTTCTTTAATGGTCATCTAGTCATCTTTAGTTTGTTTAGGAAAGTTTCCTATTCTATCTTTTGTTAATGTTTGTTTCTTTTAGAAAAACATCTTTGTAAATTTATATAAGGAGCTTTCATCTCCTTTGTTTAATAACGACAACAACATCGATTTACCATAACCCGGATGTAGGTACGAGAACCCTACGTGGATGCATAGAAAGTTTTTTGGGGGTTTTGGATGCCTTTGGGTACATGTGTATAAATAAATAAATATAAATATAAATATATATATATATAAATTAAAGGAACGTATTTGACATGTCACCATGTTCTTTACTTTTAATCATTTAGTTGGACGTTGCTAGTCCACGAGCCTTGTAGCAGTGGTTCTTATTAGTATTGTCGCCTTAGGGATTCCGACATCATTCTTGAAGGAATTGATACCGTATCTTGTTGACACTTCTTCTGATTGCTGCTAACATAAGGTGTAGATCATCCTTGTATAACCCATCAATTAGACACTTGTCTGAAACGCTACCTTTTTTACCATCAATACCATACAAGTCTTTCTCTTGCCAAGAAGTTTATATGACGATTACTCTCTCTTAGTCGAACGTGATTATTTCTAGTGGTTCATTATAATAGTTGTTGCCTTTGGGAACGGACCTCAAAAATCTTATTATTGTGTACTTAATCTCTCAATTGCAGATTCTCCTCTCTATCCTCAACACTTACATTCTTCCATAGATGGTGTTTCTGGGCTATCAACTTTCCACGTATGATCAATCTCCATGTTAGATAGTGTTAATTTTAGGAACGCTACAAATGTAATAGCACTGCTTATGTTTTATGTGTTTTTCAAATGCAGCGATCTCCCTTGCATTTATATTGAGGATAAGGCAAGGAGAGACATGTCCCTTCATGGGACATGTTTATTCATTATTATATGATTAATATAATGACAATTGATTATGTAACTATATATATATATATATATATATCTTCAGTTCAGTCTCGTGGGATTTATCCAACTGAAGCTACAAAACATCAACAGATGGTAGATATCCTTTGTGTTTGATAATATTCCAACCTGATGCGATGATCATTAACCAATCCATCGTTTATATAGATTTGTGTATTGGCTGTTTTATGTATTACTGTTTCAAGCTTAGTCTTATGTTTTTTATCATGCTTGTTTCCTTTTATAATAATTTTAAATCTATAATTTAAACTTATATAATCGTTTATCAATTAGCTGTCTCCAAGTCCAGAATGGGGACATTACAAAATTTCACTGAATCTTATCACTTAACAAATTTGTTCCAAAAAAATTATTTCTTGAATATGAATGTGAAATCAAACCTTGTGAAATAGGTCACATTATCACAAGTTTTTGCAATTTTTAATTGATTTTGACTTCAACAAGAATTTTCCTCTCAAGATAGGGTTGTAAGCTTTTTGCCTGTATTACAAGGTCTACCAAAACTATACCTGAATTGAAGAAAAATATGTTTTTTGTTTCATGGGCTAAACTTGAATATTTTCGCTATCTGTCTACTATTGAAATGGTTTTAAATTCAAAAAATTGGTTTTTCTCTTTCTTTGCATATCTCTATGTTTTTCGAAGATACCAACTTTTCCCCAATTCTTTAAAATCACTTTTAACTTTTCATTTACAGATTTTTTCCCCAAAGGCTTTTACCTTTTTCCATTTACGCTCATATAACGCAGGGTGAGAGTCGTGCAAGGACTTGTCAATGTGTCATGTCTAGTTTTGGATATTATATTATTTATTATCCCAAATTGCTGACTATTGGAGAAGGGAATGACTGGGAAGTTTGTGCTAGCCATGTAGCACGGCAACCTCTTAAAGCCACAAGTTTCATGGGACAATGTTGGATCAAGTATTAATAGTTTTGCATTCCTTAATATCAAATAGGCATTCATCTCCAAATATTGCCTGTTTTTCTATCAATATTGAATGTAACTTGAAATGCCACTTCAGTATCATTTATTTAGAAAACAAATAATAATCAAAATATATATTGGAAATGGCCTAGACATTTAAAAACCATTTCACAGGTTTGCTTTTTCAAATACCATTTGTTCTTTTGCAACTGCTTCTAAGGCTCATGTCACTGTTTCAAATCCCAAAAACAAATGTCATTTCAACATCAGATAGTTCAATTCTCTGTTAAGACACGAACGCATTCATCTTTCATGTTCAAGATGTCCTTAACTAATAAGGAAGCTCCTATGTGGTTAACAAACCTCCCCAACTTTCAAGTGCAAATTTGCATCCCAATCTGGATCCCATGATAGCTCTGAATGATGAATTAAAGCACTTACACCTTCCAGCTGTCCAAAACAACGTAAGGAACATGAGAATTTAAATTTTTCAATACATTAGTGCCAAGAGTAAGAACATTAATTCAAGATGGTGACTCTAGATTCTTCAAGTACCATACAATTCAAGCATATGTCATAAACTTACCTGAACAAAGACACCAAATGAACCGATTCCTGTAACTTGACAAGTGACTATGTCTCCAATATGCATTCTATCCTGCAGATATAATGTTTAATTTAAGGAGTTATATACCATAAATGTGCTGATGTCATGGACTAGGAAGACAGAAGCATTTCAATGACAATGAAGGGTCATTTGGCAGAAATGTGTTCATATTATGCTCAAGGAAGAAATAAGCATGTCAATGTAATGTATTTATCTTTGAATTGATTTAGCAGCAAAAGGAAACCTTTCTAGAATATGTGGTACAAATATACATTGTTAATCATAAACATCAACAACAGACTCATTAAAACCCAAATAGGTAGTTTACTATATTTAAAACACAAATCACTAGGGAAAGACAACCCCCATACGATCCTAATGCCACAATGATTGCTCTCAAGGTAAATATTTTCTTCAAACATTTATACAATATGAGGATGCACCATGCTCAAATGAATGATTGTATTTGTGACATTCAAAATCTGTCTTTAAAAGACAGATACCAATAGTAGCACTAGTGAAATGATGGATTTTTGGAACAATATTCCTCATGTTAACTTGCTTAAATTCATTGACAATACCGTTATCCCTGTTCATTATGATGTCAACTCTCATGACTGTATCAAAAAAGATATTGCATTTGGCACAGATGTCTATATTGAAGTCCATGTGACTCCTGCATTCTTGCTTACTTGTTATGTCGATGCCATAGCAGAAAAAACCCTTTGGGGAAAAAGTGGAAAACCAAAAGTTTAAGACTTTTTGAAAAAATCAGGAAAAAGTCAGACTTTAAAAAAAGGTAAAAAAATTGCAGAAAAAAGAGGAAAACTACCTTTTTAAAAATTTTAAGGGCATTTTCAAAGCATAGAGATAGAGAGAGCAAATAAAATAGAGAGCTTAACCCATGAGTTGTAGAAAATTGATTTTTGTTGTTTATATTGCTATCACTGATTACATTACATTGCACAAAAGCTTTACTTGATGGAAGAATGTTAAATTTATATTGCTCTGTTTGAAGTTGTACAGTAAGTTTATGTTGTATGACAATT
Organism: Chamaecyparis obtusa; assembly: GCA_027943335.1. NCBI lineage: Eukaryota > Viridiplantae > Streptophyta > Pinopsida > Cupressales > Cupressaceae > Chamaecyparis > Chamaecyparis obtusa. The sequence goes on from BSBK01003739.1 coordinate 2,179,136, forward strand.
TATGAATTGCACCACTGATTTGTTAATACATTGTCGAATTATAATGTTTGCTATTATCTATCGATATCAAACAAATGGGCTTAGAATGCCTTGCTGGCTTGCTCATCTGTTGCTCAAGAATCCAATCTAATTGATAGCCTCTCCCTTTGGTGCTTCGGACTCACCCTAAAGCAGTTGAGGGAATGATACTGAATTTGAAAGTTTTTCCATAAGCTCTTCATAAAAACCATTTTTTAAATATGTCAGAAAATGATTAATAGCAGAATAACCCCTTCAACTGATTGTACAATCGGAGCTATTAAGTATTATCTATTGGATGTAATACAATGCATTGAACAAGACATAAAAGATACTTGTATATGATCATGAAAAAACATCACATCAACGTAAATAAAATGTTTAATTAGAATATTATTCAGGGACATATAACGGTGAGGGTTTCCATGAATGAAACTGTTCATTGTTGGCAAGATAGAAGTCAAGCGTACAGCCATCCATATACCATAGACCTAAACTACAACTAGTTATCATTCTTATTTATCAGCTGAAATTTCTTACACTTTATGGAGATAGTGAGTTGATGCAGGAGCATCCTAGGGTAGTTGGCAATCCTGTATGTTGGTGTGTTGGAGTGTTTTTGTGTTACTCGGTTGCAGCTTTGACCGAGGGGCTCGGTCATTGAAGAGCTCAGTCGCTGAAGGAACTCGGTAAACTTCTGGTGCTCGGCAGAACCTGTACTCGGCGATGCTTGTGATGCTCGGTCGACGTGCTATCTCGGTGATGCCTAGCTTGCTCGGTTGTTTTGCTGTCGCTCGGTAGATTGGCTTACCGACTGAAGTTCTTGGAGATTTGGTTGGCCGACTTGATGTATTTAATGTTGGTAGCTTATGTTGTATTGTCCTATGTGGATCTAGAGGCCGACATGGAGAATTAATTATTTGTAAGGCTATTTGAGAGCCGACTTGTATTGCATTTAATAATTGTTTGTTTAGAATCTGAATGGGTTTTAAGAGTTATTTCTTTCTTCCAACCGACTTGTGGTTGAAGAAGTGTATTTAATAGAGGTCTGGGGTAATTGTTTAGGCAGCGAGAATGAGTGAGAGATTGGAGAAGGATAGTAATTGGATCCTACGAGATCTTGCAGATTAGATTGTTTGTCTGATATTTGTAATAGCAGAGCTAGTGGTTTGCATACTTGGAGACAAGGAGATTGCTTGGTGGCTTGCGAGCTCAAGTTTAGATCTGCCTTAATGTTTCTAACAGTTGTTGATGTGTCACAAAGCTGGACTCGCTGAAAAATTGCAGAATTACTATTGTAATTGTTTGTATTTGGTCGTAACCCAGAAGGTTTTACAGCCGGGCATGTTGAATGAAATTCAATTTGAGCATTCTCTTGTTGTGTTTCCACTGTATTGTTGTTGCTAGTGTAGTTTTGGACTATCCATTATTGGATATGCGTCGTTGCACTGCGTCATGAGTATACTGAATTTAGTGTCCATCATTCTTGACATTTCCTTCATTTATCAATAATAAGATTAACCTCTCCATCACTTGAAAAGCATAAACAAATTCCTTTCTAAGTTGTGTTACTACTTTGATAAACTTGATAAATTGCAATGTACCCTACAAAGCAACAATTTGACTACAATAGTTCTAAGACATCAATGGAATTTTCAACTAAAATTTATCCAAAACAATGAACCTACAAAATAATTCATTGTGGGATAGTGGACAAATAGTCCAATCAAAGAATATTTTTGAAAAGCACAAAAGAAATACTGAGAGGGGTGGGTGAATTAGTATTTCAGATTTTTAAACTTTTAACTACGTGAAACCACATAAAAACTTAACAAGAACAACCATCAAGACATCAACACTAGATTTCTTGTGGAAAACCCTTTTGGGTAAAAAACCATGACATACAAAATTTTTATTAACAAAGAATGGGCACCAACTCGCAAAGAGTGCCAACTCCAGTTAGCTGAGGCACCAACTCGCAAAGAGTGCCAACTCCAGTCAGCTGAGGCACCAACCCCAAAGAGCACCAGCACTCTTCGAAGCACCAGGTCTAAACACTGAAGAACCAACTCCAGCTTGAGCACCAACTCAAAATGCAGAATTTAATGAATTTTAGAACACGCACAACACTTACATCCAAACCAACTCCTTCATAATTAATACAAAAACCAATTAGCAGCAGCAGTTTTCAGAATTACAAAAAGGCACCTTCATGCTCAATAAACTTGGAGAATAACACAAAAACACCCAGTAATATCTGTAATGAACCTTTTCCTTAACATTGTACTATTTCATCAATTAATGCCAATTTGGTTAGATTAGGGGTTCTTTAAGCATTACATCCTATATGTTATCCATGGAACAAATAAGAAACATATTTTATATGAATGCCAAAATATCTCTCGTATGGATCTTGGAGGAATCCTTCTCTCTCTTTCCCTAAGGCCATCAAGGGTGGAAGAGTTACAAGGCCTAGGTCGCGTGAAACGGGCTACAAGCGGCTTCCCTCAAGGCCTAACCCCAGTGTTGGGATAACCATCATGTGCCCGAAATTACTCCGCCTCTACCTTCCACAACCTTCTCACCCAAAAGATGCTCTAGTGGGATGAAAGAGATGAGTTCATATGATCTATACTAGATATTATCAATTTAATATGTCCATTTAGAAATTTTATTTGAATACAGAAAACATATTTTATTAATGTCTTTCTCTCTACACACACACACACATATATAATTATGATTATATACTTTATTCCCTTTGTATATCAGTAATGATAGTATAATACAACTGATATATAATTTTGATTTTCATTATTACTAATAGATATATATAATATATCTTAAAATTAGATCATTCCTAAATTTAAATATAGTATACTTCGAATATTCCATAATATGCATTAGAATATATATATTTCAAACATATACTTAAGATATATATTTCATATATATATATACGAACATACAAATGTAGATATATAAGTCCTTCAATACAAGTCGATATTTATATTGGATGCTGACTGGACAATGGAAAATGCAGGTTTATTATTATGTCTTTTTTTTCTATTTGTGCGATGCTACTCCCATTTATATTGGTACCGTTTGAATGGATGTGACTATCATACACGTCTCTGCCTTAATGAAATTGCACCCATTCACAATGTTGAGTCTCCGGTTATGGATGTTTATTATGTAATATGTTCGTATGTTTATTAAAATAATATGTTTTATGTTTATTATTAATAATATATTTAATTTAACAGATATTTATTGTGTAGATTTAATTAATATTATTAACCTTGATTATTTTATTAATTATTTGATTATAATTAATATTATTTATTATTTATTTTTAATTCCAATGGATTGGCGCTGGGCAGGAGGTCTGCAACGGCCAGGAATTCAAAATGGCCGACACAGAATCAGCGTTGGCAAAGGACGTTTCTGCACCAGATCATGGTATAGGAAAAGGGAGGTGTCTACAGAATGGTCTTTCTCAGGGTAAAGAGGCTCGAGGCTTTTGGAATAAAGGTTTTATTCATCATCAAGGCCTGCATTATAGAGGTGCTCCGGATTGGTGTTTTCACCAAGGTAGAACCCAAAGAAAATGGGTAGAGAAACAGAAGATGAATAATGGATAAGATAGCAAGTATTTAGTAGATGAAAGGAATCGGCAAAAGGGTGCGGGATCTAATGTTACAAGGCAGAATGGGTTTGGAAATCATAGCAATGCAAGGAATAACCAAAGTGTTATATCCTTTAAAGAAATAGCAAAAAAGTTACAGCGCCCTGATCAAGACAATCAGTTTCAGGCAGGTCCCTCTCTTGAGAAAGATAGTGGGAAATTGTTTAGAGTTTATTCGATCCTTATAGATAATAAGGAATGGATGGAAGCAAATTTGATTCTTAAAGAGAGTTTTTTTCTTCAAATGGTTACGGGATTGGATGGCTTTGCGAAAGATTGTGAAATGTTGTAAGGAATATTGAGGTAAAGACTTAGAGTTGAAATCGATGGCTAAAGGTTTCTTTTTGGGCATACATCCTACTAAAGAGACTAGGCCCCCAAATTTTGACCCACGGAAAGAGACTATTTCTGAAATACCGGTATGGATTAATCTAAAATTCCTCCCTTATGAATATTGGAATAACTTTACTTTAATACGGATAGGAGACGAAGTGGGAACCTTCATCAAAGCAGAAGAACGCTGTGATATGGTAGACATGTCCATTTTTCCCAAATTACTGGTAATGATTAAAGACGGCTTTCCAGTCCCGGATTATGTGGTGTTAGGATCTGACAAAGGAGAATGGAGGCAAAAACTCACCATTGCTCTGGGTTCGGAGGAAGATGAAGCAGCGGAATATATTCAAAGCCGAGGGAAAACAAAGGAGGTAGATGCTCAGTTGGAGAAGGTTTTAGCAAGCCTAAAATCACAAAAACAAGAGTGGAATGGTGAAGTAGAGATGATGCATCATTGGTTAAAAGAAGCTCAATCAACCCTATATGAAGAACATAAAGGATGGGAGTTGGAAAAGGATTTGACACAACAAAGGGCTGAAGAGAATGATCTAAATGGGTATGAAACATCAACACAAAGAGTGTTGGAGACACCTTGGGACTACCTTGATAATAAGGTGGAAAATACAAAGGCTTGCAATAAAGAATACTATGAAGAGCAAGTTCCTGTTCCCACAATGGAAGTAGGAGTAGGAGGGTTAGTTTCAGTTAGAGCTACGATGTCACACATAGAGATAGTACTGGATTCTTGGGAAGAGTTGGACCCAATGCAGCAGAAGTGTTCTGCCTCAAAACCTATAAGTGTGGTAAAAGGCTTGGACAATATCGGTATGGAAAATATGCTCTCTTCCTCACCCACAAGAGGAGAAGAATTACCTCCATTTGATAAAGACTTCTAAATCTTCTCCTATAAGAAATCTGAATTATTCTTCAGAAGGTTTGGGTGACACTAGTGATATTTATTTGGATTCAGTTTTAGAATATGTTTCGCAGGAAGAGGAGAGGGGCATGGATGATCTAGGTCTATTTGAAACTCCAATGATTCTGGAAAAGAGAACACTGAGTCAATCAAGCTCAAAGACCCTGAAACCAAAAACAGGAGAAAAAAAGAGGAGAGGTCCTAAAGTCTGTACAGGTTAAGCTTGCCTTGGCAGATAGTGTTGCAGATCAATCCAGACTATTAAGATTGGGAAAAGGCTACGCCTTTTCCCAGGAGAAATGAAAACTTTATCATGGAATGTCAAGGGCTGCAATGCCCCTAACAAAGTTCATTTGATCAAATGATGTTTGGATCAAACGAAACCTGATGTAGTTTTTTTACAGGAAACAAAACTTAAAATGGAGGATTGCCAAAGCTTTAACAGTAGATTTCAGAGGTGGGAAGGTGGTTTTATGGATGCTCAAGGAGCGTCAGGTGGTTTGGGTGTGATGTGGAACCCTGAGGTGATTGAGGTTGTTATTGAATCACGGGATCAACATTGACAGCTTATAAAGGTTAGGTCAAAAAAACTTGGATGTGTAATGTCTTTCATCAATGTTTATGGTCCAAATGATAGAAACATCAAGCAAGTTTTATGGCAAACTTTATCTAATATTATTGAGAGACTAGATAAGGTAATTATTATGATTGCTGGGGAATTCAATGTAATTTTAAGACCAGAAGATAAAAAAGGAGGCACGAGTTGGGCAAGTCATAGTCAAGCGAACTTTGGTTCTTTTGTGGAAAACAATGGTCTTTTTGAGGTACCCTTTAAAAAAGGGGAGTTCACTTGGACAAATAGAAGAACAGGTTTCCTTAATATTGCGGAAAAATTGGACAGATTTTTTTTGGCTAGTTCATGGATGAATGCTCAATGACTCTCTGAGGCTGAAATCATTCCTTATAGTGGTTCCGACCATTATCCAATAAGCCTACGGTTTCAGGAGGACCAAGCTCCTGAAAGATGCCCCTTTAAGTTTGAAAAGATGTGGTTAAGGGCTAAAGGTTAGGAGGATCTACTAGCTGGGTGGTGGAAGGAGGCTCCAATAAGAAAAGGTAATTTGTCTTTTATCTTCTTTAAGAAACTGCAATATGTTAAGGAAAAATTAAAAGGCTGGAACAAAGAACATTTTGGGAATAATTTCCAGGAGAAAGTAAGAATAGAACAAGATTTAAGAATCTGAACAATAGAATTATTGAAGATGGTTTAGGGGAAATGGAGTTTCTTGAGGAGAAGCTTTTAAGGAAAGAATATACTAAAATTTTAGCAAAAGAGGAAATGTTTTAGAAACAAAAATCGAGGGAGACTTGGCTGCGAGAAGGGGATAGGAACACTTCTTTTTTCCATAATTCAGTTAAATGCCACAGAGTTTCAAATAAAACATTTTCAATCAAAAATGCTTCAGGCGATATTTAAGATACAGAATTGATTTGCAAAGAAGCGGTACAGTCTTTTTCAGTTAAGAGACCGGCAATCTCAGCTTCAAAAGAGGAGATTCTGGAGGTTCTGGAGGTTATTCCTGGCTTGGTAACAGTTGAACAGAACAAGGACTTAATGGCTGAAGTTTCCTTAAAAGAAGTTAAAGCATCATTATTCAGTATGGGGAGATAAAGCCCCTAGGCCAGATGGTTTTCCAGCACTTTTTTTTCCAAAAGTTCTAGCATATTTTTGGCGAAGATATCAAAAATGAGGTTGATAAATCCAGAAGAGGTGGTTTTATCCTAAAAGATTTTAATAATACCTTTATTGCACTAGTCCCCAAAAGGGAGAAGGTGGAAACCTTTGATGATTTTAGACCTATAGCCTTATGCAATGCTATCTATACGATTATCACAAAGGTAATGGCTAACCGCCTAAAGAAAGTCCTTCCTTTTATTATCTCTAAAGAAAAGAGTGGCTTTGCCCCAAGTAGATCGATTTATGAAGGCATTATCATTGCTCATGAAGCGGTGCATTCCATAAGGCAATCAAAAGTAAGCAAAATGCTGATTAAATTAGACATCAAGAAAGCATATGATGAGGTGGATAGGGAATTCCTTTTGAAGGTGCTTTAGAAACTTGGTTTGAGTAATGATTGGCTCTTATGGATTGAAAGTTGCATCATTTCTCCTCATTTCTCGGTACTGGTCAATGGCAGCCCCCAAGGTTTCTTTGAAACTACGAAAGGTATAAGACAGGGTGACCCCCCTCTCCCCTTTTCTGTTCATTATTTTAGCTTTAGTATTAGGGAGACTAATTAAAAAAGCCTATGCAAAGGGCAAGTGGAGGGGGGTCAAAATTGTTGGGGAGATGGATTCTTTAACACATCTACAGTTTGTGGACCATATTGTATTCGTTGGGGATGCATCTGAAAGAGAAGCTGAAACAATAAAGGTAACTTTACAAAGATATGGTAAAGTTTCAGGGCAATTTATAAATTGGAGGAAATCTGAAATCTTTTTCTTCAATACCCCACAATCACTCTAGGTACAAATTTGTAAGGTTTTAAATATTACAGCAGGCTCTCTGCCAAGTAAATATTTGGGGGTCCCCTTTTTTAAAGGCACCAATAAAACTGAGTCGTGGAAACGATTGGTGGGAAAGTATGCAAGAGGATGGAAAGTTGGAAGGGTGAATGGCTTTCTTCTGTTGGCAGAATTCTAATGCTTCAAACTGTGCTCTCGGCTATGTTGGCATTAACCGGTAAGAATGTAACCGGTACATGGCAAAGAGGTATTGTCATTGATTGGCAAAGAGATGTTGTCAATTATGACTAGGGAGGCCAACAGTATTCAATCAGTGAACCACGAATAGGTAGCGCAAGGAGAGACTGGTTTGGAGACCGATGACACATAGTGAGAAAGAGGAGGCACTGTCTCTGTTACTAAAAAAGGTCAAACTGATCATCAAAGCAACGGTCACCAAGGAAGGTGCAATCGGTAACTGGTAATAGGAACCGAGGAACCAAGGAACCAAGGATGCAACTGGTACAGATAGAGGAATGAATAGCGACAGGTGAAGGTTTTTACCTGTACACAACCTAGCGATATAAACCGATTAGTGAAGATTTCATCAAGACTGATGAACAGGGGAAAGTCACAGTCGACAAACAGTTGTGACTCTTATACCGGAATTTGTTGCACAAAATCTGGATGACTGTGTTATCAAGAGGATTGGTGCAAGACGCAATTAAAAGTTTTAATGCCGAAGTTTGTGGCATTAAAACATGTAGAAATCTCTAGTGAAGGAAAGCTTTTGGCACGCATCTGTCATTTCCTTCATAAAGTGGAAAAAGCACATGGCATGCATCGGATGTTTCCTCGATGAACTAAGACTCCACTGGGTGATGGATCCAAAGGAGATCTAAAAACAGGTCATGTGTTAGCAATTTAAGTTGTCATTAGTGTAAATCTCAAACACCATTCCCACCGGTAAAGGTTCACCGGTCACTCACGTTACTTTAAAGGCACCGGTAGACAAGAAACAGACGGGATACACCGGTAGACTGAACTAAGAACATTGTATCGGTCTTATATTGCATACAGGGATGAACCGAGTATAAGAGTAATACCAGTCATAACCGCATAAAGATCCGCACCGAATTCTGCGAAGCATTTGAGTTAAAACCGGAATATGCGGAGCATCCACCGCTCAGAACTCAAGTTAGCTATTTAACAGGAGTTAGCTTTATTTCTGCAGATGTTTTCAAGATAAACTCCAAATCGGAACACAAAGTTTTTTGCTACTTGCGTGATTTAATGTTGAGTTTACAGCCTAGCGGTTCTATGAGTTAAGGGTTTCATTAAGGTGAACTCTTGTATAAATATAGGTCATAGCACGCAAGAAAAAGTGTTGTTGAAAGTTGCTGAATAGAGAGAGCAGAGAAGAAAGAGATTACAGTCACCAGAGGTGAAAGGCACAGAGGCAGAAAAGATTCAAAAGCCAAGCTAACCAGGGAAGAGATCAACAAGTATGATCTAATCAGACAATCAGTGTCAATTCAGATCATTCCTTTTACAAGGTATGAAAGCAAATTGAAATCCCTTTATCGGCATGAACCCTAATCAGTTCTTTGTAAAAATGCTTTCACCGGGTAACATCTTTGTTGATGTTGAAAGTCCTCTAACCAGGCAACTCCTAACAGAGTTAAGATCTTAACCGATCTTCTACCAAATCCGTTAACCGGGTAACACCTTCACCAGTGCATTGTAAGCTCCTAATAGGGGGTATTTACTTCTGCAGTAGTGAAGTTGTGAGCTCTGTCTCACCATGGTTTTTTCCTTCTAACCGAGGGTTTCCACGTATACATCTTGTGTTGATCTGTGTGTTTCTGTTTATGTCTATGGATGATTGTTTATATTATGCTTATTAAGGAAGAATAATTGAACAAGTGCAGAATTGTAATAGAAACAAGTATTTACTGATTCACCTCCCCCCCCTCTCAGTAACCGGTTAGGAATAACAATTGGTATCAGAGCTAGAGCTCTCTATATATAAAGCTTAACCGCTTGGGGAAAAAATATGGAGGGTTACAGATATCAGAAATATCTTGAGGAAGCCAACGACATCACTACCTCTCTAGAGAATAGGCTGATAAATCACTTGCAAAAAGGAAGGAACTGGCTCTGTGGTTGAGTGAGAGCAATGAGACTATTGATGAACTCTCTAGGCGGAGTGGATCTAATGAAGCTGACGAAGCAGTCTCTGAGCTCATGGAGAGGAACCAGATCCTAATCGATCAAATCTCTAACCTTAAGAGGGAGCAAGAAGATAATGCCCAAACGATGATTGAACTGATTGAGAAAAAGAGAAAAGCTGAAGATGAAAGAAACATAGCAGTCAGGTCATTAACAGCCTCTGAAAAAGCAAGGAACCGGACAGAGGAAGTTGTAGGGGTAAATGATCTTGTCATTTTGCAACTCCAAGAAGACATGCAAATTGTCCCCAAGAAAATGCCAACATGCAAAAAGGTTGGCATGATAGGGATGAAGCATGCAAAAGACTAGCACTCGAGTTGTATCAACTGAAGGAACAAATGAAAGAACTTGAAGAAACAAATAAAACCCTAAGAAAATACAACAAGAGCTCGGTAAAGCTTGATCAGCAACTTAAAGCTCAAAGAAAGCACAAAGATCACACCAATCTTGGATTCACTGAAAAAGACATCAAAGAGACTGGTGAATCTTCCGGAGCTAAGACAAGCAAAAAGGATAAGAAGTCGCTGGCACAAAAAGGTAAGAAGACTTTCAACACCTCTTGCAATCATTGTGGGAAACCAGATCATAGAAAAAATGACTGCAGGAATGCACCGGTAAAGCCAAGCAATAGTTACTGCAAAAACTGTTGCAAATATGGCCACAAGACCAATGAATGTTGGTCAAGCCCCAACTGTGTCCAGTGGAAGCAGGGGAAGCTTCAAGGGCTACTGCTATGCATGCAATAAGTTTGGACACAAAGCTAATGAATGCAGATCAAAGACAATGCAATTCAGATCCCCAAGACCGGTATTCACCAAGAGAAACAAGAACCGGAACACAACCAACTGTGCAAATTGTGGGATGCACAATTACAATGACTCTTGGTGCAGATCACCCAACAATAGAAGGGTGAATCCATGGAATGCAACCGGGATAATCTGTTACTCCTGCAACAAAGTAGGACACCTAGCGAAAGAGTGCGGGAACCAGTCAATGAGCAAAAGGAAAGAATCGGTCAAACTGGTAGAGAAGATCTCAAACTCAAATGAGACGATCAATAAGGAATGAGAAGACTGAAAAAACAGTCAGGCAGATTTGGTTCAAAAAGGAATCAAAGAGCTCCGCTGAGGAGAAGATAGAGGAAAGATCATCATCTACTGATTGTGATATCTCTTCAGCAAACTAAGCCGTAAAGTATTAGAGGGAACCGGTAGACCGTCTACCGTTCCTGGTAGAACTGGTGAGAATCGAACTCACTCAGTCTACAAAGACAACCGAACAGGTAAGCTTTGATCAACCAGGATAAGCACAACCGAAAAAAAAAGGAGTATTGGTTGGCGAAAACAAAAAGAAAAGTTAGGTAAGGCAATTAATGTTGTAGCCGTTTAACAATAGTTACCGTTAGGTAATTACCGTTATGCCCTAATTCTATAAAAGAAAGGAGAATTACTTATTAGTTTTACTTTGCTATCTTTGTGATTTAAAAATTCTTGTGCTAAGTAATATTCTCGCGCTTTGATCATTGTGAGCTACTGTTTGTAATACTGATCAAGCGACTTTCTGTGTTAACCGGTTCTCAAGAAATGGCATCATCATCCTCTACCGTGAAGCAGATCAAGGGAAATCAAGTGGACCGACCTTCATATGATATTATGGCGGTTCAAAACAAGGAAAACGACATGGCTGGTGCGCTGTCGTCTGTGCCAAACGGAGTCCTCTTGACCGAAGACGTCGCAGTGTTCATTCACGCTAAACAAGAAGAATTGGGCGAAACTTATATTCAAAGCGAGTACCTCGAGTTATGTGTAGAAGGGAGACTTCCTAATAAGTATGCGAAGCTGGTATCATCTGGACTTATCAATGGAGTATGCTACCCGACCATCTTCCGGGAAGACTGCATTCGAAAGGTTCTAAGCCGTCTTCATGAACAGGGTTTCTGGCTCAATAAAGGTGTATGCCTTCCAATCACAAAAGAAAATCTACATAGAGTGACCGGATACAGTGACCGAGGGGAAGCACTAACCCTAAGGACCATCTCCAATGTCGTCGTCAATAAACTAACAAAGTCAAAATCTGATGGTCGACTTATGACTGTGACCGACATTGAGGATGATGGATTTCGCTTTGCATATGCTATGATTGGCTACAAGGTTTACCAGTCAAGCAATCTAAACAGCATACCGGGTGGAGCAATTCACGCCGCACACCGGATAATGCACGATAATGCTCAATACGACATATCTGTGATGCTTCGAGGGCAAATCTTTGAAAACATGAAGAAGCTCGAAGTTGTCAAGAAGAAATCCATGAAGTATGGAACCCTGATGGTATGTTTGTACTTCTACTATTTAAATTTCTTCCCGAGAATTGGATAAGTGACTTGGGGAACTGATAGACCGGTCATGCATCAAATCAGTGAATTGGCCAACCAACTGGGAAACCAATTAGGAAGAGTAATGACTAAACACTTTGAGGCATTTCAACTACAAATTCATACAAGAGAGAGGGTGTCGTCAACCATTGTTGATGAATACAAAGACGATGTATGCTTTCTGGTTACCACTGATAACAGCATAATTCAAGTCGTGGAACTAAGAACCATGTACGCTCTTGAGCTAGGCTACGAGATCACCACTAAGGCTGCTAAGCCATATGCAGATGCCTTGACTGAGGCGGGTCTAGATCTCGGTGCTCACCGGTTCGGTACCTACGAAGAGATCCAGGAGAATCTGAAAAAGAGGGCACCGATTAAAAATGTCTACACCAAAAGGGCCCCCACACCAAAGAAGAAACCGGTGGCAGAGCAGCCCAAGGCTCAAAGGAAGAAAGCTCAACCAGTACCCAGTACCCAAGAGGAGACAGAGACCGAGGAAACAGTTCCTCTGGTCAGAAAGAGGAAATCAAGAAAACCGGTAAAGAAGGATCCACCAAGAAGAGCCAAGCCCACAATTGATGAATTTGTGGCATCATTGAAAGAAACCGGGGGAATGGGTTCAGTAAGCAGAAGATATCAGTTCGCAAATGAAGAAGACAGGAGAAAGATTAAAGAAGCGGTAGTGCATTGCATTCATAAGTATAATCTGCATACTACCGAACTTCACAGGATTGTACCGAAGGATCTCCTACAAATTCTTGAAGCTAGATGGAAAGCTTCAATGGACAGAGAAAAGGAGCTGAGAATACGAGCTCTGCTAGAGGTTCAGAACCACCTCACTCTAGAAGAAGCCACTGAACAAGCTGAACTTCATCAGCAAGATTTCCTAACAAAGAGGTGGATAAGTTGGATGCTCATAGGTAAAGCCGACAAGGTTCATGAGGAAGGAGTAGCCATTTGGACCAAACTTTTTCAGACCTAGCAGCAACTAGAGGAAGCATGCCAAAGGACCACAGTTCCACCGGTCCCTGACACCGGTAAAGGAAAAGTTGTGCTTGGAGCTGAAGCACCGGTTAAGTAGAAGAATCCTTCAGAACCGATAATTGTAGATATCACTGATGAACAAGGCAATGATCCAACTCGTCCAAGTGTTCTAACTTCTCCGGAAAAAGGTAAGCCTCGAACTATGACTGTAGATGAAATAGTTGATGAGGTGATGGACTTTGGAATAATAGATAATGCCGCTAAATGGTATAGCGTGCTAGGAGAAGAGGAAAAACAATCAGTTATAATAGCCATAGTGTAAACTTTTATGGACTACAACAAAACTCCAAGGGACTATAGTTCCAAGTTTCCCCCAGAAACTAATTCTAGGCTTCAGAACAAATGGAGAACCGGTCTAGGCACAAACACTAGAATCAATAAGGAGACACTGTCTAAAGTTAGACAGAGTCTCAGTGAAGAAAGAATCAAGCTTCTACTAGAAGAAGCATCAATGAACTTGGATACCAAGTGTAGGGTTGCCAAGATTCTAAATGGATTTGAAAACGAAGTCTATAAAGAGACTTTAGACTTCTGGCAGCAGTACAACTTTAGTGCATTTGAGAATTTAGGTCCACAGGATCAAACTAAACAGGTACAAGCACCACCGGTTCAATTCACTACTCGTGAAGAACCTGCAACCGGTAAGGTAAATGTTCAAGCAGAAGAGTTCACATATGATGAACAGATAAATGTTGAAAAGGTAGTTCCCCCAATAGAACAAGAGCTAGGAAATGACATCCCTATGGAAGAATTACACACAGCTGAAGACCAGCATGAAGAAGAAATCCCACCGGAAGTTCAATTTCAACAAGAACACAATGCCCCACCTGAAGTTGAAGTGCAACCGAAAGAAGAAGCTCAGAATAAGGAAGAAGCACCCGCTAAAGAAGACCTACCTGAAGAAGAGGTGCAACCGGAAGATGCAGCTCAACAAGGAGATGAAGAAAATAAGGAACAGGAACAAGAAATTCTTGTACACACTAAGCAAGCTCAACCGGACCAGGAGCCCAAGCAAAAGGAACAAGTAGATATTCCTAGCTCCTCCTCATCTAAAAGAAAGTTAACATTTGCTGAGGATAAAGAAGCCAAAAGGAGCAAGGCCACCGATACAATGGTTGACATCAGCAAAATGTCAACCAGGCAGCGAAAGGAGTTGACCAAGAGGAAACAGGACATGGTCCTGACCACTATCAAGAATATCTTGTGCAACTTCATACCTGATGCTGACATAGATGAAGATGAACCTGTGATAGATCAGCTAGAAGTCTTGGCACAAGCAATCAGTGATGACCTCAAAGATCCAAAAACTATAGCTATAGATCACTATGAGAAGAAGAGAATAGAGATTCTCCACAAACAAGTTGAAGATATCAAGGTAACTCTGTGATCCAACTTAAGAGTTCTTCAACAGCAGATCCAAGTTGCAGGAAGTTTGATGACAAGAACTTCCAACTTTGAAACTTTCTTGCAAGATCTGACAGAGAAGTCACCAAAGACTTCAGAAGACATTAGAGCCTTGTCTTCTCAATTTGACATCAAAAATAAGTCTGAAACAAATTTTAGCAGAGAAATGAACAGTCTAGCTCTAATTCTAAGAAAGATTGCAGAAGATGAGAATAAGAGAATCCAAGACATTATTGGATTTCAGTTATTTCTGGCCCCAACATTTGACTCCATCCAGCAAACTGCAACTTCTACAGAAATTCTAATCAATGAACCTAATTATAAAACTATGGAAGATATGGAGAAAATCATTGTTTCTCTAAAAGCAGCCCAAAAGAACATTGAATATGTAACCAGTCAATAGGCACCGTTTCTTCATTCTGCAAAGAATATCTATAAGGATATCTTCACCAAGCTACGAATGTGAAATCCTAAGTGAAGCTTAACCCTTTGTCCTATGGTGGCGAAAAGGGGAAGAAGAAACAGAAGAAATGGGAAATGGAAAGGGAAGCAGGACAGAGCAGCTACAGGACATAAGAGCTAAAGTCCTTGGACAGGGGAAGCAGCGGTCAAGGGGAAGTCTGCAATTAGAAGAGAGTAGAACTGAAGTGTACAGAACACAAGGTAGTAATTTGATCAAGGACGGAATAGCCACAGAACCAAAACAGAAGAGGAGCTAAAGCACTTTAGCAAGAGAAGTGAGAGAAAAGAGAAGTCTACACAAGAAGGCATAAATTGTGATAAGTGAGTATGGTTTTGAGCATGGTTTTGCCACCAAAGACAAAGGCGAAGATTGTTAGCAATTTAAGTTGTCATTAGAGTAAATCTCAAACACCATTCCCACCGGTAAAGCTTCATCGGTCACTCACATTACTTTAAAGGCACTGGTAGACAAGAAACAGAGGGGATACACCAGTAGACCGAACTAAGAACATTGTACCGGTTTTATAATGCATACAAGAATGAACCGGGTATAAGAGTAATGTTAGCAATTTAAGTTGTCATTAGTGTAACCCACAAACACCATTCCCACCGGTAAAGGTTCACCGGTAACTCACATTACTTCAAAGGCACCGGTAGACTAAAAACAGAGTGTATGCACCAGTTGACTAAATAGAAAGATACACCGGTAAACCGAACCAAGTACATAGTACCGGTCGTATATTGCAAACAGGGATGAACCGGGTATAAGTGTATACTATTCTACTGCATAAAGATCCGCAACGGATTTTGCGTAGCAGTTTGAGTTAAAACCGGATTATATGGAACATCCACCGTTCAGAAGTGGGGTTAGCTTTTTAATAGGAGCTAGCTTTAGTTCTACGAATGTTTTCAAGGTAAACTCCAAATCGGAACGCATAGCTTTTTGCTAGTTGCATGATTTATTCTTGAGTTTACAGCCTAGCGGTTCTATGAGTTAAGGCTTTCATTAACGTGAACTCTTGTATAAATACAGGTCATAGGATGCAAGAAAAAAGTGTTGTTGATAGTTCCTGAATAGAGAGAGTAGAGAAGAGAGAGATTACAGTCACCAGAGGTGAAAGGCTAAGAGGCAGAAAATATTCAACAGCCAAGCAAACCGGGGAAGAGATCAACAGGTATGATCTAATCACACAATCAGTGTCATATGAGATCATTGCTTTTATAAGGTGTGAAAGCAAATTGCAATCCCTTTATCAGGGTGGACCTAATCAATTCTTTGTAAAATCCTTTAACAGGGTAACATCTTTGTTGATGTTGAAAGACCTCTAACCAGGCAACTCCTAACAGGGTTAAGATCTTAACCGATCTTCTATAAAATCCCTTAACCGGGTAGCACCTTCATGTTAATACCAACCGGTTACTGAGAGGGGGGGGTGAATCAGTAAGAACTATTTTCTTGATCTATTTTTTTCTTGTTTAATACTTCTTGAAATCTAAGCAAAGTGTGAAACAAACATTCATAACTGTAAAAGTACACAGAATAACACAAGATATATACGTGGAAACCCTCGATTAGAAGGAAAAAACCACGGTGAGACAGAGCTCACAACTTCACTACTGCAGAATGAAAGCGCCCTGTTAGCAACTTACAAAGCACCGGTTAAGGTGCTACCCGGTTGAGGGATTTTACAAAAGATCAATTAAGATCTGAACCCTGTTAAGATCTTCCTGATTACAGGACTTTGAACATCAACAAAGATGTTACCCTGTTAGGGCCTATTAGGGGATTTTTACAACAAACTAATTAGGTCCACCCTAATAAAGGGATTTCAGTTCGCTTTCACTACTGATAAAAGCAATGATCTGTTATGACACCGAATGTCTGATTAGATCATACCTCTTTCCCGGTTTGCCTGGCTATTGATCTCTGCTACCTCTGTGTCTGTCGCTCTTCTCTCAAAAGATGTCTCTCCTCTGCTCTATGCAATCACCAACAATCAACAACTACTTTCTTGTGTCCTATGACCTATATTTATACAAGAGTTCATCATCATGAAACCCTTAACTCATAAAACCACTAGGTTGTAAACTCAGCAATAAATCATGCAATTAGCAAAAAGCTATGCGTTATGATCTAGAGTTTACCTTGCAAAACATCCGTAGAAATAACACTAACTCTTGTTAAAAAGCTAACTCCACTTCTGAGCGGTGGATGTCCTGTATAATCCGGTGTTATCTTAAACTACTCCGCAAAATCCGGTGCGGATCTTTAGGCAGTTTAGACCGGTGTAACCTTATACTCAGTTCAACTTTGTATGCATACTGAGACCGGTACTGTGTACTTAGATCAGTCTATCGATGTGTTCACTTTTCTTTATCTACCGGTGCATACGCACTGTTCCTTGTCTACCGGTGTCTTCTAAGTAATGTGAGTGACGGGTGGGTGTTTACTGGTGTATGGTGTTTGTGAATTTACACTAATAACAACTTAAATTGCTAACACTTCACCAGTGCTTTGTAAGCTCCTAAAAGGGCGCCTTCATTCTGCAATAGTGAAGTTGTGAGCTCTGTCTCATTGTAGTTTTTTCCTTCTAACCGAGGTTTTCCACGTATACATCTTTTGTTGATCTGTGTATTTCCATTTATGCTTGTTGATGATTGTTTACATACTGCTTGCCTAAGAAGAATAATTAAAACAAGTATTGATTTGTAAAAGAAATAGATTTTACTGATTCACCCCCCCCCCCCCCTTAGTAACCGGTTAGTAATAACAATTGGTATCAGAGCTGACTTCTCTAATATACAAAGCTTAACCGCTTGAGAAAAAAATCATGGAGGGTTATAGGTATCAGAAACAGCTTGAGGAAACCAACAACATTATTGCCTCTCTAGAGAATAGGCTGAGAAGATCACTTGCAAAAAGGAAGGAGATGGCTCTGCAATTGAATGAGAGCAATGAGACCATTGATGAACTCTCTGGGCAGAGTGGATCTGATGAAGCTGAGGAGGAAGTCTCTAAACTCATGGAGAGGAACCAGATCCTAACCGATCAGATCTCTAAGCTTAAGACGGAGCAAAAAGATAATGCCCTAAGGATGACTGAACTGATTGAGAAAAAGAGAAAAGCTGAAGATGAAAGAAACACATCAATTAAGTCTTTAACAGCCTCTGAAAAAGCAAGGAACCAGGTAGAGGAAACTGTAGGGGCAAATGAACTTGTCATTCTACAACTTCAAGAAGACATGCAAATTGTCACCCAAGAAAATGCCAACATGCAAAAGGGCTGGCATGATAAGGATGAAGCATGCAAAAGACTGGCACTAGAGTTGTATCAACTGAAGGAACAAATGAAAGATCTTGAAGAAAGAAATGAAATTCTAAGAAGATACAATGAGAGCTCAGTCAAGCTTGATGAGCAACTTAAAGCTCAAAGAAAGCACAAAGATCACACCGGTCTTGGATTCACTAAAAAAGACATCAAAGAGACTCATGAGTCTTCCGGAGCTAAGACAAGCAAGAAGGACAAGAAGAAACCGCTGGCTCAAAAAGGTAAGAAAACTTTCAACACCTCTTGCACTCATTGTGGGAAACCAGGTCATAAAACAAATGACTGCAGGAATGCACTGGTAAAGCCAAACAACAGTTACTACAAGAACTGTTGCAAGTATGGCCACAAGACCAATGAATGTTGGTCCAACCCCACAAGTGTGTCCAGTGGAAGTAGGGGAAGCTTCAAGGGCTACTGCTATGCATGCAATAAGTTTGGACACAAAGCTGAAGAATGCAGATCAAAGACAATGGCATTCAGCTCCCCAAGACCAGTATTCAGCAAGAGAAACAAGAACCGGAGCACAACCAACTGTGCAAACTGTGGGATGCATAGTCATAATGACTCCTGGTGCAAATCACCCAACAAAAGAAGGGTGAACCCATGGAAGGCTACCGGGATAGTCTGTTACTCCTGCAATAAAGTTGGACACCTAGCCAAAGACTGCAAGAATCAATCAATAAACAAAAGAAACGGATCGGTCAAACCGGTGGAGAAGATCTCGTCTTCAAATGAGAAGAACAAAGGGAAGAAGACTGAGAAAGAAGTCAAGCAGATTTGGTTAAAAAAAGAAATCAAAGAGCTCCGCTGAGGAGAAGACAAAGGAAAGATCATCATTTGTTGATGGTGATATCTCTTCAACAAACTGAATCGTGAAGGCCTAGAGGGAATCGGTAGACCACCTATCGTTCCCAGTAGAACTGGTGAGAAGTGAACTCACTCAGTCTACAAGGATAACCGGACAGGTAAGCAGTAATCAACCGGGATTTGCCAAATCGAAAAAGCCGGATCACTGGTTGGCAAAAACGGAAAGAAAAGTTAGGTAAGGCATTTAATACTATAACCGTTTAACAATAGTTACCGTTTGGTAATTACCGTTATGCCCTAACTCTATAAAAGAAAGGAGAATTACTCATTAGTTTTACTTTGTTATCTTTGTGATTAACGAATTCTTGTGCTAAGTAATATTCTTGCACTTTGATCACTTTGAGCTATATTTGTAATACTGATCAAGCCACTTTCTGTGTTAACCGGTTATCAAGAAATGGCATCATCATCCTCTACCGTGAAGCTAATCAAGGGAAATCAAGTGGACCGACCAGCATATGATATCGCAGCGGTTCAAAACAGCGAAAACAACATGGCTGGTGCACTGTCGTCCGTGCCAAACGGAGTCTTCATGACAGAAGATGTGACTGCGTTTATCCACGCCAAGCAGGAAGAACTTGGTGAGACATTCATTTAGAGCAATTATCTCTCGCTGTGTGAGGATGGAAGACTTCAAGACCAATATGCAAAGCTGGTGTCAACTGGTCTTATCAACGGAATCACCTATCCAACTATCATCCGGCCCGATTGGATTCGACTTGTCCTCAGTCGAGTGCACGATCCATGGTTTTGGTTCCAAAAGGGTGCAGTTACAGAGATAACAAAAGAGGACTTGCATCGTGTGACTGGGTTCTATCAGGAAGGGGAAGCCTTAACCCTACGAACAATCCCCAATGCAATTGTCACAAACCTGACGAAATCAAAAACCGATGGTCGCCTCATGACAGTGAACGACATCGAAGACGAAGGGTGTAATATCCCCGTCATTAAATGACTATTAAAAACTATTGTTTTAGGGGTCGCGATTGATTTAGTTTATCTCGGGCCCATTTCTTTTGTTGGCATAGTTTAGTTTTCGCCATCGGCTCTTTTGTGCACTCTTGTGAGTTTACCCCGACAGGTATTTATGCTCGGTGTGTAGGTTAGATTTCATATGTTGAGATTTGATATTTTATTGTATTGCGAATTCCTGTTGGGATTCCTCTCTCTGCCATTTCGGAGGTGTAATATCCTCCCTATTTGGTACTCCGCAGTTTCGGTGGGATTCAACTCTCACCCTATTCTGCTTGTTCTGCTTGTATCGGATCTGACAAATCCGAGGCTCTATCAATTAATTCAGTAAGATCTTCCTGGCAAATATATTTGGCTTGCAAGTTGTTTTCTGCCTGCGAAATACATATTTAATTGTCGACTAAGGAAAAGGGAACATCACATTATCATCTCGAAATCCACCGTACTGCCACGCCAATTCCACCGTACTACCACGCCAAATTCCACCATACGGCCACGCCAATTCCATCGTACGGCCACGCCAATTCCACCGTACAGCCACGCCAATTCAACCATACTGCCACGCCCATTCCACCGTACTGCCACGCCAAATTCCACCATACGGCCACACCAATTCCACCGTACTGCCACGCCCATTCCATCGTACGGCCACGCCAAATTCCACCGTACGACCTCTTCCAATCATCAGGACAACAATTGCAGAGCTTTGAGGTGAAGATTGTAGTTTGGAACATTACAGTGGTATCAGAGCTGGTGATTCTGCCAGCTTGTGGGTATTGAATGAAAGCTTATTCAAGGAAAAGGAGCAGATCTCACTCAGTCGGTAGAATGGGCGATAACCAAGACCCTACGGCCGAAGTCATGACTCTTCTGAGAGAACTCACTAGGAACCAGGTGCAGATAAATGACACTCAACGCCTCATGGAAAAGACTTTGCGAAAATTGGCTGAAAGCAAGATATCCGCAGAACAAAGTGACAATTCTGTCACGGGACGGGCAAATTCCCAACCCGTACGCTCTCGACCGTCAATGCCAACTTTCCCTCCACGGACAGAAGAACGGCGAGGAGAGCAACCAACCTTCCAGGAAATACAAGATCAGCTTCGAGAGGATTGGAGGAATGCAAATATGGAAGGAGATATATCCTACAAAGATTATGCTGAGCTGAGAATGAGGTACTCTGGTGGAAACAAGCATGGCTATTATAATGACAATCTGAGACGGAAGATGGGCAAAGTTAATCTATCCTCCTTTGATGGGTCTGGAACTATCACAGCTCGAGCATGGGTGCAAAAAGCAAACACATATTTCCAGCTCAACCCTATGCCAAAAGATGAGGCCATCAAATTTGCAGCACTACATCTCGAAGGAATAGCCCACGAATGGTGGCATCATGCGATGGTTACTTTCGGCCACGACCAAATAAATTCCTACGCTAAATTCACCGAGAGGTTGATAGATTGTTTTGATGGGAAAGATCCAAAACTGAATTTCAAAGAGTTGGCTCAGTTAAAGCAATCTGGCACAGTCCATAGTTACACAACAGAATTTCAGAGGTTGTTTGTCTTGGTGACTAATATTTTAGAAAGACGATTGGTGGTACTGTTCATGGATGGACTGTCGGAACCCTTGAAAGGGTGGGTGAAAGGATTCAACCCCGTCACACTCACGGAAGCGATTAAGAAGGCACGCGACATGGCGACATCTTCGTCTTCATCCACCAAATACCACTCGCAGCCCAGACCACCTCTCGCTCCACGAGAAAGAGACAACAGACCTCCACCCAGGAGGCCTCCGTTGGATGAGGAAACTAGGCAAGAACTCAGAAGGAAGAAACTCTATTTCAACTATAAGGAGCCATGGGTACCGGGACATAGATGCCTTGGCAAAGGAAAAATCCATTACATTGAGGTTTCATTTGATGGAGAGGAAGAACAATCACCAGAGGCCGAACCAGTTGAACAACAAATTTCAAGGGAGGTAAATATCAAAAGAGGAGGCGCCATTGCTACTCTGGCGGGAACTCCAAGATGCACTGTGTTCCAGATCTGGGGCACCCTCCAAGGACAACAGGTCGTGGTTATGCTTGATAGCGGAGCCACACTCAACTTCATTAACTCCTCACTAGTGAGCCGACGGAGCCTGTGCACGGAGGCACACCAAGGATTTGACGTCAAAGTAGCAGGAGGAAATTTGTTAAAATGCACTCATTTGGTTCCGCAACTGAGCATCACCATGGGAAACCATACAGTGACGGATGATTTCTTCATAGTCGATTTGGACAACATGGAACTCATTTTGGGCATTCAGTGGATGGAAACATTGGATGAATACACAGAGTTTCAAGCGAATGGAGTTCTCCTTCGAGGTAAACGGCAAAAGGGTTGTACTGAGAGGGATGTCGAATGGAGGTCCGAAGGAAGTTTCTGCCCAACGGATGGAAGCAATCTTCAGACGACGATGTAGCCTGGGCCGCACAATGTTTTGCCTCGACAGAACCCATACAGAGACGAAGAACTGCCCATCAAGAGGAAGAACTTCAAGCGGTTTTGGATAGACATCACCGAGTCTTCGCCGACATACCGCCAAGAGAACCACCACACAGGGGGTTTGAACACACTGTTGAGATGGAAACCGGCGCCAAACCGGTTATCACTATACCGTACCGTCACCCAAAAAGATTGAAAGATGAGATTGAAAAAACGATACAGGAACTCCTGGATAAAGGATGGATTAGGCCCAGCTCCAGCCCTTTTGCATCATCAATGGTTCTGGTTAAAAAGGACAGAACGTTGCGAATGTGTATAGATTACCGCGCATTCAACAAAAAGACTATCAAAAACAAGTATCCAATTCCCAGGATCGATGAATTGCTGGATGAATTACACGGCGCCATCTATTTCTCCAAAATAGATCTTCGTTCAGGATATCACCAAATCTGCATGAGGGAACAAGATGTGGAGAAAACAGCATTTCGTTGCCATTATGGGCATTACAAATTTTTGGTCATGCCATTCGGATTGACCAATGCCCCAACCACTTTCCAATCTTGCATGAACCACATTTTTAACAAACAGCTGTGTAAGTCCCTGCTGGTATTCTTCGATGATATACTGGTCTACAGCAAGGCGTGGAAGGAGCATTTAAGGCATTTGGAAGAAGTGCTCAGAATTATGGAGACACAACTGTTGTTCGCCAAAAGATCAAAATGTGAATTCGGGATGATAGAGATATTATATTTGGGACACATTGTCAATAGCCGAGGAGTTCAAGTACACCAAGAGAAGATTCAGGCTATCTTGGATTGGCCACCCCCAAAGACGCTCTCAGAACTACGCGCGTTCTTTGGTCTATGTAGTTACTACAGACGGTTTGTGAAGGGATTCTCACAGCTCAGCGCACCTCTCACCGATCTAACAAAGAAGGGGTCTTTTCAGTGGAATGAACGGGCACATCAGACTTTTGAGAAACTCAAGGAGATTATGAGTTCTTGTCCGGTCCTTGCACTGCCGGATTTCAGCTAACCTTTTATCCTGGAGTGTGATGCCTCCGGAGAGGGTATCGGGGCCGTCTTAATGCAGGACCGCCACCCTATTGCTTTCGAAAGTCGGAAACTCTCAGGAGCCGAGAGGTTATATTCTATATACGACAAAGAAATGCTGGCCATCATGCATGCGTTGACCAAGTTTCGGCAATACCTCATCGGAGCCAAGTTCGTTGTCCGTATAGATCACAACAGTCTCAGGCATTTTTTGGAACAACAAGAGCTGAATGAGCGACAACAGAAATGGGTAAGTAAAGTCCAGGCTTTTGACTTTGACATTGAATATGTGAAAGGAAAAAATAATGTAGTGGCTGATGCCTTGTCAAGAAAACCGGCCATCTGTTCCCTATCTCAAATATCAACGGATTGGAAAGAACATTTGTTGGTCGAATACTCCAAGGACACATTCGCATGCCAACTCTTAGACAAAGAAATACAGGACGACAGATATAAGGTGGTTGATGACATTATTTTCTACAAGGACAGAATTTACCTAGTGCCTGAATCCAAGTTGAAGAAAAAGGTTTTGAAAGAAATGCACGATTCACCACTAGCTGGGCATCAAGGTTACTTGAGGACCTACCGACAAATTAGGGAAAGATTTTCTTGGAAACGCCTAAAAGGTGATATATTACAGTACGTCCGGGAGTGTTCCATCTGCCAACAAAATAAATCTGAGCACACTCTACCGGCGGGTTTGCTGCAACCATTACCGATTCCAGAGAAGAAGTCGGATAGTATATCAATGGATTTCATCTCCGGGCTCCCTAAGGCACAAGGGAGGGACTGCCTCTTTGTGGTAGTCGACAGACTAACCAAGTATGCACATTTCTTTGCTATCCCAACAGAGTTTTCCGCTTCACAGGTAGCAAACTTATTCTTCCGAGAGGTGTTCCATCTGCATGGACTCCCTCGAAACATAGTGAGCGACAAAGATAGCCGCTTCCTTAGTAATTTCTGGAAAGAATTGTTTCGACTAGCAGGGACAGAGTTGTCACCAAGCACCAGTTACCACCCGCAGACAAACGGACAAACAGAGATTGTAAACAAATGGCTGGAAGGTTAACTCAGAAATTATGTTTCGGCACAACAGAGGGCATGGGTAGAATGGCTACACCTAGGAGAGTACTACTACAATACCACCTTCCACATGTCCATTGGAATGGAAACTTTCAAAGCGTTGTACAAGTATGAACCTCCTTCATTTGTGGATTTAGCTCTCGGTGACAATCACACGCCGAAGGCCAAAGACTTGTTGCAGGAAGAAATAGATATTTTAAAGTCCCTAAAGGAAAATCTCCAGCAGGCTCATAATCAGCAGAATATGTACGCTGACAGGCACCGAATTGAGAGGAGTTTTGAAGTAGGGGATCTGGTATACCTCCGACTTCAACCTTACAAACAATCGTCTCTGAAGGCTTTTAGAAAGGAGAAGTTGAGACCATGCTTCTACGGACCCTATCGTGTGACTAGGAGAGTGGGCGAAGTTGCATACGAATTGGACCTGCCTGAGGGAAGCTGAATCCACAACGTCTTCCACGTTTCTTGTCTGAAGAAAGTCATGGGCCAACAAGTGACAATCTCTACAGACCTGCCACCCCTCGACGACGGAGGAAAGTTAGTATTGGAACCTGCGGAAATCATCGACAACCAGGAGAGAATATTGAGGACACGCACTATCAAGGAATTTCTTGTGCGCTAGAAGGACCTTCCCCTTAAAGATGCCACCTGGGAAGGAGAAGAGATTCCGGAACACCCCAGCCTGAAATTGCTTAAGGACAAGCAATCTTTGGGACGGGAGGACTGTAATATCCCCGTCATTAAATGACTATTAAAAACTATTGTCTTAGGGGTCGCGATTGATTTAGTTTATCTCGGGCCCATTTCTTTTGTTGGCGTAGTTTAGTTTTCGCCGTCGGCTCTTTTGTGCACTCTCATGAGTTTACCCCGACGGGTATTTATGCTCAGCGTGTAGGTTAGATTTCATATGTTGAGATTTGATATTTTATTGTATTGCGAATTCCTGTTGGGATTCCTCTCTCTGCCATTTCGGAGGTGTAATATCCTCCCTATTTGGTACTCCGCAGTTTCGGTGGGATTCAACCCTCACCCTATTCTGCTTGTTCTGCTTGTATCGGATCTGGCAAATCCGAGGCTCTATCAATTAATTCAGTAAGATCTTCCTGGCAAATATATTTGGCTTGCAAGTTGTTTTGTGCCTGCGAAATACATATTTAACTATCGACTAAGGAAAAGGGAACATCACATTATCATCTCGGAATCCACCGTACGGCCACGCCAATTCCACCGTACAACCTCTTCCAATCATCACGACAACAATTGTAGTTTGGAACATTACAAAGGGGTTTGGTTTGCATCTGCGGTGATAGGTTATAAAATCTATCAGTCCAGTAATCTGAACAGTATACCGGGAGAAGCCATTCACGCCGCACACCGGATAATGCACGATAATGCACAATATGACATTTGTGCAATGCTTCGAGAGCAAATCTTTGAAAAGATGAAGAAGCTCGGAGTCGTCAAGAAGAAATCCATGAAGTATGGAACCCTGCTGGTATGTCTGTACTTCTACTATTTAAATTTCTTCCCCGGAATCGAAAAAGTGACTTGGGGAACCGATAGACCGGTCATGCATCAAATCAGTGAAATGGCCAACCAACTGGGAAACCAGTTAGGAAGAGTTATGACTGAACACTTTGAGGCATTTCAACTACGAATGCATACAAGAGAGAGGGTGTCGTCAACCATTATTGACGAATACAAAGACGATGTATGCTTTCTGGTTACCACCAATAACTACATAATTCAAGCCGTGGAACCGAGAACCATGTACGCTCCTGAGCTAGGCTACGAGATCACCACTAAGGCTGCTAAGCCATATGCAAATGCCTTGACTGAGGCGGGTCTACATCTCGGTGCTCACCGGTTCGGTACCTACGAAGAGATCTAGGAGAATCTGAAAAAGAGGGCACCGATTAAAAATGTCTACACCAAAAGGGCCCCCACACCAAAGAAGAAATTAGTGACAGAGCAGCCCAAGGCTCAAAGGAAGAAAGCTCAACCGGTACCCAGTACCCAAGAGGAGACAGAGACCGAGGAAATAGTTCCTCTGGTGAGAAAGAGAGAATCAGGTAAACCAGTAAAAGAGGATCCACAAGGAAGAGCTAAGCCCACAATTGATGAATTTGTGGCATCATTGAAAGAAACCAGGGGAATGGTTTAAGTAAGTAGAAGATATCAATTTGCAAATGAAGAAGACAGGAGGAAGATAGAAGAAGCGGTAGTGCATTGCATTCATAAGTATAATTTGCATCCTATCGAACTTCACAAGATTGTACCAGAGGATCTCCTACAAATTCTTGAAGCTAGATGGAAAGCTTCAATGAATAGAGAAAAGGAATTAAGAATTCAAGCTCTACTAGAAGTTCAGAACCACCTAACTTTAGAAGAAGCGATTGAACAAGCTGAACTGCATCAGCAAGATTTCCTGACAAAAAGGAGGATAAGTCGGATGCTCATAGGTGAAGCCGACAAGGTTCATAAGGAAGGAGTAGCCATATGGAGCAAACTTCTCCAAACCCAGCAGCAAGCGGAGGAGGCAACCCAAAGAGCCACAGTTCAACCGGTCGCTGACACCGATAAAGGAAAAGGAGTGCTTGGAGCTGAGGCACCAGTAATTGTAGCTATCACTGATGAACAAGGCAGTGACTATCCAGCTCGTCCAACCATTCTAACTTATTCAGGAAAAGGTAAGCACGCACAATGAGTGTCAATGATATTGTTGACGAAGTAATGGACTTTGGACAAGTAGATAATGCTGCCAAATGGTATAGTCTGCTAGGAGAAGAGGATAAGTAGTCAGTCATAGTAGTCATAGTAGAAACTTTTATGGACTACAATAGAACTCCAAGGGACTATAGGTCCAAGTTCCCACCTGAACTCAATTCTAGGCTTCAGACAAAATGGAGAACCGGTCTAGGCACAAACACAAGGATCAATAGGGAAACATTGTTAAAGGTCAGACCTGGTCTCAGTGAAGAAAGAATAAAGCTTCTACTAGAGGAAGCAGCAATGAACTGGAATACCAAGTATAGAGTTGCCCAAATTCTAAACGGATATGAGAATCAAGTCTATAAAGAAACTCTGGACTTCTGGCAACAGTATGACTTCAGTGCACTTGAAAAATTAGGTCCTCAAGATCAAAGTGAACAAGTGCCGACACCACCGGTTCAATTCACTACTCGTGAAGAACCTGCAACTGGTAAGGTAAATGTTCAAGTAAAGGAGTTCATATCTGGTGAACAGATAAATGTTGAACAGATAGTTCCCTCAGTAGAACAAGAACTGGGAAATGATATCCCTATGGGAGAATTACATACACCTAAAGAGCAGCACAGAGATGAAATCCCACAAGAAGAACAACTTCAACAAGAACAGGATGTCCCACCAGAAGTTGAAGTGCAACTGGAAGAAGAAGCTCAGAATAAGGAAAAAGCACCTGCTACAGAAGAGCTACTTGAAGAAGACGTACAACCTGAAGATGCAGCTCAAAAAGGAAATGAAGAAAAGAAAGAACAGGAACAAGACATTCTTGTACAAATTGAGCGAGCTCAACCGGAACAGGAGCCCAAGCAAAAGGAGCAAGCAGATATTCCAAGCTCCTCCTCATCAAAGAGAAAGTTGACATTTGTTAAGGATAAAGAAGCCAAAAGGAGCAAGGCCACCGATACAGTGGTAGACATCAGCAAGATGTCAACAAGGCAGCTCAAGGAGCTGACCAAGAGGAAACAGGACATGGTCCTGACCACTGTGAAGAATATCTTGTGCAACTTCGTGCCTGACGCTGACATAGATGAAGATGAACCCGTGATAGATTAGCTGGAAGTCTTGGCACAAGCAATCGATGATGATCTGACAGATCCAAAAACTGTAGTCATAGACCACTATGAGAAGAAGAGAATAGAGATTCTCCACAAACAAGTAGCAGATATCAAGGTAACTTTGTCAAACAACTTAAGAGTTCTTCAACAACAGATCCAAGTTGCAGGAAGTTTGATGACTAGAACTTCAAACTTTCAAATGTATTTGCAAGCTCTGACTGAGAAGTTTGCAAAGACCTCAGAAGTTATTAGAGCCTTGTCTTCTCAATTTGACATCAAAAATAAGTCTGCAACAAATTTTAGCAGAGAAATGACCAGCCTGGCTCTAATTCTTAGAAAGACTGTTGAAGAGGAGAATAAGAGAATCCAAGATATTATTCGATTTCAGTTATTTCCGACACCAACATTTGACTCCATACAGCAAACAACAACTTCTACGGAGATTTTGATCAATGAACCTGATTACAAAACAGTGGAGGATATGGAGAACATCATTGTTTCTCTAAAAGCAGCCCAAAAGAACATTGAATATGTAATCGATCAATGGGCACCGTTTCTTCACTCTGCCAAGACGATCTATAAGGATATCTTCACAAAGCTTCAAATGTAAAATCATACGTGAAGCTTAACCCTTTGTCCTATGGAGGCAAAAAGGGGAAGAAGCAGAGAAATAAAAGCAGGAAGACATCAGGATAGAAAGGTCAGAAAAGGAACAGGACAGAACAGCTACACATGGAGCACTCAAACAGGGGAAGTGTGCTACAGAGGAAAGAGAAGTCTACAAGAACAAGGTATAAAATTATCACATGTAAGTGAGTATGGTTTTGTGTATGGTTTTGCCACCAATGACAAAGGGGAAGATTGTTAGCAATTTAAGTTGTCATTAGTGTAACCCACAAACACCATTCCATCGGTAAAGGTTCACCGGTAACTCACGTTACTTCAAAGGCACCGGTAGACTAAAAACAGAGTGTATGCACTGGTTGACTAAATAGAAAGATACACCGGTAGACAGAACCAAGTACATAGTACAGGTCATATATTGCAAACAGAGATGAACCGGGTATAAGTGTATACCAGTCTACTGCATAAAGATCCGCACCGGATTCTACGAACCAGTTTGAGTTAAAATCGGATAATACGGAACATCCACCGCTCAGAAGTGGAGATAGGTTTTTCACAGGAGTTAGCTTTATTTCTACAAATGTTTTCAAGGTAAACTTCAGATCGGAACGCATAGCTTTTTGCTAGTTGCATGATTTATTGTTGAGTTTATAGCCTAGCGGTTCTATGAGTTAAGGGTTTCATTAAGGTAAACTCTTGTATAAATACAGGTCATAGGATGCAAGAAAAACTATTGTTGATGGTTGTTGAATAGAGAGAGTAGAGGAGAGAGATTACAGTCACCAGAGGTGAAAGGCAAAGAGGTAGAAAAGATTCAACAACCAAGCAAACCGGGGAAGAGATCAACAAGTATGATCTAATCAGACAATCAATGTCATATGAGAGCATTGTTTTTATAAGGTGTGAAAGCAAATTGAAATCCCTTTATCAAGGTGGACCTAATCGATTCTTTGTAAAATCCTTTAACGGGGTAACCTCTTTGTTGATGTTGAAAGACCTCTAACTAGACAACTCCTAACAGGGTTAAGATCTTAACCAATCTTCTATAAAATCCCTTAACCGGGTAGCACCTTCACCAGTGCTTTGTAAGCTCCTAACAAGGTGCCTTCATTCTGCAGTAGTAAAGTTGTGAGCTCTGTCTCACCGTGGATTTTTTCTTCTAACCGAGGGTTTCCACGTATACATCTTGTGTTGATGTGTGTATTTATATTTATGCTTGTTCATGATTGTTTACATTCTGCTTGCCTAAGAAGAAGAATTAAAACAAGTATTGATTTGTAAAAGAAATAGCTTTTACTGATTCACCCCCCCCCCCCCCCTCAGTAACTGGTTAGTAATAACAAGTAATACCGGTCATAACTGCATAAAGATCCGCACCGGATTCTGTGGAGCAGTTTGAGTTAAAACCGGAATATGCGGAGCATCCACCGCTCACAACTCAAGTTAGCTTTTTAACAGGAGTTAGCTTTATTTCTGCGGATGTTTTCAAGGTAAACTCTAGATTGGAACGCAAAGCTTTTTGCTAGTTGCATGATTTAATGTTGAGTTTATAGCCTGGCGGTTCTATGAGTTAAGGGTTTCATTAAGGTGAACTCTTGTATAAATACAGGTCATAGGACGCAAGAAAAAGTGTTGTTGAAAGTTGTTGAATAGAGAGAGCAGAGAAGAGAGAGATTACAGTCACCAAAGATTAAAGGCAAAGAGGCAGAAAAGATTCAATAGCCAGACAAACAGGGGAAGAGATCAACAAGTATCATCTAATCAGACAATCAATGTCAATTCAAATCATTGCTTTTATAAGGTGAAAGAAAATTGAAATCCCTTTATCAGGGTAAACCCTAATCGGTTCTTTGTAAAAATCCTTTAACTGGGTAACATCTTTGTTGATGTTGAAAGTCCTCTAACCAGGCAACTCCTAATAGAGTTAAGATCTTAGCCGATCTTCTACCAGATCCCTTAACCGAGTAGCACCTTCACCAGTGCTTTGTAAGCTCCTAACAGGGCATCTTTATTTCTGCAGTAGTGAAGTTGTGAGCTCTATCTCACCGTGGTTTTTTCCTTCTAACCGAGGGTTTCCACGTATACATCTTGTGTTGATCTGTGTGTTTCTGTTTATGCTTATGAATGATTGTTTATATTTTGCTTATTAAGGAAGAATAATTGAACAAGTGTTGAATTGTAATAGAAACAAGTATTTACTGATTCACCCCCCCCCCCCCCCCTCCCTCTCAGTAACCGGCTAGGAAAAACATCGTGCATGTAAAAAGCGGAAAGGTAAAGAAGACTATATATTCTTCAGCCTGTGAAGAATATCGTTTGGCTTCATTCTGCCAAAGAAAACAAGTGAACCTGTAAGCTGAAAGAACCTACGAAAAGGTGAAGAGAAGAAGAAAAGAAGAGTGTGCAAGGAAGCACAACAGCCGAAAGGAGAGCATACCTGTGGTGACTGGTGACGACTCTCAATTGAAAAGCACAACGATCTTATCATGCTCAGCAAAGCCATTTCTAAATGATCAAACCTTCTATTGCTCTCTGACAATTGCAATAGCTAAATCCCAGTATTTTGGATGGACATTAACAGGTCCCTTGTATTAAATCCCTTAGCAGGGTGACATCTGTATAAATGTTTTAAGTCCTCTAACCAGGTAGGTTCTAACAAGCCTTATTTCTTAATTCCCTTAACCGGGTCGCATATAACAGTGCGTTTGTAATCTTTTAACAAGGAAAGCTCCTTACAAGGCGCACTTCAGAAGAGTGCAAAATTTGTGAGGTTTCCTCACACCGTGGTATCTAATATACCCAACTTCCAACCTCGCCCAATGACCTCTGTACATGATCAGTTATGGTAGATTGCGGCAAATACTTCGTCCCGAAGCTGTCCGTATATTGCTAGGAAGGTGAGGTGTACGACAGCAAGAGAATGTATAGTACCTGGGAGACGTCGTACAGCAGTCTGCGAGTGTGTACGGTACCTGAAGGTGGTCGTACGGGTGGAGCAAATAGGTCGTACGATGTGGAACACGGGCCGTACGGGTCAGGAGTCTGACCGTACGGAGTTGGTATGGTGTCGTACGCTATGAGCAGTGCAGGTCGTACGGAGCTTTGTGATGTAGGCGTACGGTGCCATACGGATGTGGCTGTACGGTATGAGCAGTGGAGGCCGTACAGAGGTCTGTGATGTAGGCATACGGTGCCGTACGGATATGGTCGTGCGGTGGGCTGTGATGTAGGCGTACGGATGTGGCCGTACGGTGGCTGGGTAATGTGTATGGATGGGGGATTTGAGGAATGCACAACGCCACGAGAAGTCCTTTGTTGATGACCAGATATCTTGCACACACAGAACAAATGCACAGATCGAATATGTTGCCAAAGGAGGTATTATTGAATTTATTGAAGAAGTCTCGGATTTGCCAGATCCGAAACAAGCAGACGAGCAGAATAGGGTGAGGATTGAATCCCACCGAAATTGTGAAGTACCAAATAGGGAGGGTCTTTCACCTCCGAAATGGCGAACAGCAAAATCCCAACAGGAATTCGCGAATACAAATAAAATATCAAATCTCAACATATGAAAACTAACCTACACGCTGTGCATAAATACCCGTCGGGGAACTCTCGAGAGTGCACAAAAGAGCCGACGGTGTCACAAAAAACTATGCCAAACAAAAATAATAATGGGCCCGAGATAAGCTAAATCAATCGGGACCCATACATACAATAGTTTTAATAGTCATTTAATGACGGGAACATTACAATCCTCCCGTCCCGAAAATTGCTTGTCCTCAAGCAATTGTAACGCCGGGTGCTAAAGAATGTGTTCACTTTCCCACGTGGCGTCGTCCGGAGGTAAGTGCTTCCAACATACCAAGTATTCCTTCAGGGTACGATTTCGCAGAGCTCTCTCCCGTACATCAATGATCTCAGCTGGTTCCAAAAGGAGCTTCCCTTCTTCATTTAGTGGCGGCAAGTCTGTGGTTACCACTATATTCTGCCCAACAGCTTTCTTTAGACAAGAGACATGAAAGACATTGTGGATGCGGCTTCCCTCTGGCAATTCAAGTTCATAAGCGACTTCACCAATATGGCATGTCACACGATAAGGACCATAGAAGCGGGGCTTCAGCTTTTCCTTTCCTGTTGCTTTCAATGATGATTGCCTGTAAGGTTGGAGTCTCAGGTATACTAAGTCGCCGATCTCAAAACTTCTCTCTATCCTGTGTCTGTCCACATACATCTTCTGTTGATTCTAAGCATTTTGTAGGTTTTCTTTCAAGACCTTCAGAATGTCCTGTCCTTCCTGAAGCCAGTCTTTTGCCCTCGGTGCGCGGCTGTCACCCAGAACACTGTCAACAAATGAGAGTGGCTCATACCCGTACAGTGCTTTGAAGGGTGCCATCCCAATGGAAATATGATAAGTTGTGTTGTAGCAATATTCCCCCAGATGCAACCATTTGACCCATGCCCATTGCTGGGCTGAAACATAGTTCCGGAGGTAGCCTTCTAACCATTTGTTCACAATTTCCGTCTTCCCGTCCGTCTGCAGATGGTAGCTGGTACTGGGTGCCAATTCCGTTCCTGCAAACCGAAACAATTCTGTCTAGAAAATGCTGATGAAACGTGCATCTCGGTCACTGACTATTTTGGGGTAACCCGTGCAGACGAAAAACTTCTCTGAAAATAAGTCTGCCACTTGTGCGGCCTGGTAGTCTGAGGAGATGGCGAAGAAGTGCGCATACTTTGTTAGCCTATCAATGACAACAAAGATACAGTCCTTTCCATTTACCTTTGGAAGTCCGATGATGAAGTCCATGGAGATGCTGTCCCACTTCTGTTCTGGTATGGGCAGAGGTTGTAGTAATCCGGCAGGTGAGGTGTGTTCGGCTTTGTTTTGCTGGCATACTTCACATTCCCGCACGTACTGTAATACATCATCTTTAAGTCCCTTCCATGTGAACCTCTCCCTGAGCTGTCTGTATGTTTTGAGAAAACCCAAATGTCCAGCTAATGGCGAAGTATGTACTTCCCTCAAAATTTTCTGCTTAATTTTGGACTCGGGCACCAGATATATCCGGTCCTTATAGTAGATGATGTCATCCACCACCTTGTATCGGTCATCCTGAATGTCTCCGTCCATCAACTTACATGCAAATGGATTTTTAGAATATTCCACGAGTAAGTGAGCCTTCCAGTCAGATGATATTTGTGACAACAAACAGGTAGCCGGCTTCCTTGACAGAGCATCCGCAACCACATTGTTTTTCCCTTTCACATACTCAATATCAAAATTGAAGGCCTGGATCTTACTTACCCATTTCTGTTGCCTATTGTTCAGATCCCGTTGCTCCAAGAAATACTTCAAGCTGTTATGGTCGATACGGACTGTGAACTTGGCACCCACCAGATATTGCCGAAACTTAGTCAGGGCGTGCACAATGGCCAACATTTCCTTGTCATAGATGGAATATAGGCGCTCAGTCTGTGTAAGCTTCCGACTTTCATAGGCTATCGGGTGTCTTTCCTACATCAAGACGGTACTAATGCCTTCTCCCGATGCATCACATTCCAGAATGAACGGTCGAGTGAAGTCAAGTAGAGCGAGGACGGGGCACGTGCTCATTATTTCTTTCATCCTTTCAAAGGTGTGTTGTGCCTTTTCATTCCATTGGAATGATCCCTTCTTCATCAGATCTGTTAGTGGTGCACTCAGCTGAGAAAATCCTTTTACAAATCTCCTGTAATAACTGCATAATCCAAAGAAACCTCGCAGCTCGGAGAGTGATTTTGGAGTTGGCCAATCGAGTATAGCTTGGATCTTCTCCTGGTGGACCTGTACTCCTTGATTACTGACCACATGACCTCGGTATAAAATTTCTATCATTCCAAACTCACATTTGGATTTCTTGGCAAACAAGGACTGAGCCTCCATGATTCCAAGGATGTCATCCAACTGTCTCAGATGTTCTTCCCAGGTTTTACTGTAAATCAAGAGATCATCAAAAAATACCAGCAAGTACTTACGCAGTTGCTTGTTGAAGATGCGATTCATGCATGATTGAAAAGTGGCTGGTGCATTCGTTAATCCGAAGGGCATGACCAAGAACTCATAATGCCCGTAGTGACAACGGAAAGTTGTTTTCTCCACATCTTCCCGCATGCGAATCTGATGGTATCCGGAACAGAGGTCTATTTTAGAGAAGTAAACTGCACCATGCAACTCATCCAGCAATTCATCAATCCTGAGAATTGGATACCTGTTTTTAATTGTCTTCTTGTTCAGTGCGCAGTAGTCCACACACATACGCATCATTCCATCCTTTTTCACGAGCACAACCGAAGATGCGAAGGGACTGGCGCTGGGTCTGATCCAA
Source organism: Chamaecyparis obtusa (assembly GCA_027943335.1). Classification (NCBI taxonomy): domain Eukaryota; kingdom Viridiplantae; phylum Streptophyta; class Pinopsida; order Cupressales; family Cupressaceae; genus Chamaecyparis; species Chamaecyparis obtusa. The sequence goes on from BSBK01003739.1 coordinate 2,214,722, forward strand.
CCCTTGTCAAGTAGTTCCTGAATTGTTTTCTCAATCTCATCTTTTAGCCTCCGGGGGTGGCGGTATGGTACTGTGATTACCAGTTTGGCACCAGCCTCCAACTCAATGGTGTGCTCAAACCCTCGGTGTGGTGGTATGCCTGGTGGTATGTCAACAAAGACCTGGTGGTACTTATCCAATACCCTCTAAAGTTCTTCCTGTTGGTCCGTTCTTTGTCTCGGTATGGGTTCTGTTGAGGCAAAACAGTGTGCGGCCCTCCGTTTGACATCCCTCTCAGTACAACCTTCTTTCCATTTACCTCGAAGGAGAACTCCATTCACTTGAAACTCTGCGTGTATTCATCCAACGTTTCCATCCACTGAATGCCCAAAATGACTTCCATGTCGTCCAGATCCACTACGAAAAAATCATCCGTCACCATGTGGTTACCCATGGTGATGCTCAATTTCGGAACCACATGAGTGCATTTTAACAAATTTCCTCCCGCTACTTTAACATCAAATCCTTGGTGTGCCTCCGTACACAGGTTCCGTTGGCTTACCAGTGAGGAATTTATGAAGTTGAGGGTGGCTCCGCTATCAAGCATGACCACGACCCGTTGTCCTTGGAGGGTGCCCCGAACCCGAAATACCGTGCACCTCGGAGTTCCTGTCAAGGTAGCAATGGCACCTCCCCTTTTGAAGAGTGCAGCAAGTCTTTCCCCTCGATTTATATTTTCCTCCCCCAAACCTTGTTGTTCGGCTGCCTCAACTTCGGTTTCTTGTTCTTCCTCTCCGTCAGATGAAACCTCAATGTAATGAATTTTTCCTTTACCGAGGCATTGATGTCCCGGTACCCACGGTTCCTTGCAGTTGAAACAGAGTTTCTTCCGTCTGAGTTCCTGCCTAGATTCTTCATCCAACAGGGGCCTCCTAGGCGGAGGTCTGCTGTCTTTCTCCCGTGGAGCGAGAGGTGGTTTTGACTATGAGTGATATTTGGTTAACAAAGATGAGGATGTCACCATGTCGCGTGCCTTCTTGATTGCCTCCGTGAGTGTGACGGAGTTGAACCCTTTCACCCACCCTTTCAAGGGTTCCGCTAGTCCATCCATGAACAGTACCACCAACCTTCTTTCAGAGAGATCAGTGACCAAGACAGACAACCTTTGAAATTCTGTTATGTAACCATCGACTGTGCCAGATTGCTTTAACTGAGCCAATTCTTTGAAGTTCAGTTCTGGATCCTTTCCATCAAAACGATCTATCAACCTCTCGGTGAATTCAGCGTAGGAACTTATTTGGTCGTGACCGAGAGTAACCATGCCATGATGCCACCATTCGTGGGCTATTCCTTCGAGGTGTAATGCTGCAAATTTGATGGCCTCATCTTCTGGCATAGGGTTGAGCTGGAAATATGTGTCTGCTTTCTGTACCCACGCTCGAGCTATGATACTTCCAGACCCATCAAAGGAGGATAAATTAACTTTGCCCATTTTCCATCTCAGATCGTCATTATAGTGGCCATGCTTGTTTCCACCCGAGTACCTCATCCTCAGTTCAGCATAATCCTTGTAGGATATATCCCCTTCCATATTTGCATTTCTCCAATCTTCCCGAAGCTGATCTTGTACATCTTGGAAGTTTGGTGGTTCTCCCCGCCATTCTTCGTACCGTGCGGGAAAAGTTGGCATTGAGGGTCGAGAGCACGCGGGTTGATGATTTGCCCGTCCGGAGACAGAGTTGTCGCTTTGTTCCACGGAAATCTTGCTTTCGGCCAATTTTCGTAGTCTCTTCCATGAGGCGTTGATTGTCATTTATCTGTACCTGGTTCCTAGTGAGCTCTCTCAGAAGAGTCATGACTTCGGCCGCAGGATCTTGTGGATCGCCCATTCTTCTGACTGAGTGAGATCTGCTCCTTTTCCTTGAATAAACTCTCATTCAATACCCACAGGCTGGCAAAATCACCGGCTCTGATACCACTGTAATGTACCCGACTTCCAACCTCGCCCAATGACCTCTGTACATGATCATTTATGGTAGATTGCGGCAAATACTTCATCCCGGAGCTGTCTGTATATTGCTGGGAAGGTGAGGTGTACGACAAGAGAATGTATGGTACCTAGGAGAGGTCGTATAGCAGCCTGGGAGTGTACGATACCTGAAGGTGGCCGTACGGGCGGAGCAAATAGGTCGTACGGTGTGGAACTTGGGCCGTACGGGTCAGGAGTCTGACCGTATGGAGTTGGTATGGTGTCGTACAGTATGAGCAGTGGAGGCCGTACGGAGGTTTGTGATGTAGGCGTACGGTGCCGTACTATGGGCTGTGATGTAGGCGTACGGTGTCGTACGGATGTGGTCGTACGGTATGAGCAGTGGAGGCCGTACGGAGGTCTGTGATGTAGGCGTACAGTGTCGTACGGATATGGTCGTACGGTGGGTTGTGATGTAGGCGTACGGTGCCATACGGATGTGGTCGTACGGTGGCTGGGTAATGTGTATGGATGGGGGATTTGGGGAATGCACAACGCCACGAGAAGTCCTTTGTTGATGACCAGATATCTTGCACACACAGAACAAATGCACAGATCGAATATGTTGCCAAAGGAGGTATTATTGAATTTATTGAAGAAGTCTCGGATTTGCCAGATCCGATACAAGCAGACGAGCAGAATAGGGTGAGGATTGAATCCCACCGAAACTGTGAAGTATCAAATAGGGAGGGTCTTTCACCTCCGAAAAGCAGAATCCCAACAAGAATTCGCGAATACAAATAAAATATCAAATCTCAACATATGAAAACTAACCTACACGCTGTGCATAAATACCCGTCGGGGAACTCCCGAGAGTGCACAAAAGAGCCGACGGTGTCACAAAAAACTATGCCAAACAAAAATAATAATGGGCTCGAGATAAGCTAAATCAATCGGGACCCATACATACAATAGTTTTAATAGTCATTTAATGACGGGAACATTACATGGTATTCTCTCGATTTGGGTTTCCACATGATAAATCTGGTGTTGTTTATTGCTTGATTGTGTAATAGCTATTTCTATGATAGAATGTATTCTGCTTAACAGTTTTAGTTATGTTATATCAGATTTTGTTTTAGTGGGTGTTGATTCACCCCTCCCCTCTCAGCACTGGTTGGGACCATCAGGCAATTCCTATCTTCTCCATGATGTGCTTAGATATTCAAAGATTATTAAGGAGATTGGACAAAGGATGCGTAGATTTTTTTGGAATGGTGCTAATAGTGAAAACAAAATTCCTTTGTTGGCGGGGGGAAAAGTTTGTAAACCAAAAAAGTTTGGTGGATCAGGGATTAGAATTGGCTTAAATTGAATAAAGCAATGGGAGCCAAGTTAATATGGCACATGTACTCCAACCCAAAGCAACTATGGGTTCGGATCCTAAAGGCTAAATATTTAGAAAGCATGGCTGATCATAGGATTCTAACTACTAGAAATCCTCCTAGAGGATCTGCTATTTGGATATTGTGACTTCACATATTTCATGGCAAATTAGAAATGGAAAGCTTGCTAATTTTTGGGATGACTCTTTGGAAGGGAAGGAAACTCTGGCTGATAGAGCTGATTTGGTGGCAGTAAAGCATTATTTCACAAATAAATGGGGCATAAGGTGGCTGATTATTTAGATGAAACTGAGGTTAATGGCTGCAAAAAATGGAGTTGGAAAAATATGGATGAGGAGGAGGATATTCCAGAACCTCTGATGTTTCAAATGAAAGAGATCTTTCAAAGTAGAAAAGTTCATTAATCTGAAGAGGAAGACAGAGTTATTTGGTGCGGTTCCTCTTCAGGCAAATACTCAGTGAAACTGGGTTATCAATTCTTGGAGGAAAGAAATGACCCCTTTGTAGCTGGAAGACTCTGTTGGGATAGGGTTTGTTTACAAAAAGGTGTCTTCTCTTGGTTAGTTGTCAAAGGCAGAATTCTTACAGGGGAACGAAGGATGAAAATTGGGTTTGCAGGGCCCTTTAGATGCCCCTTTTGTGAGAATGAAGCAGAAATAGTGGATCATTTGTTAGTGCAATGTGACTTCATAGTGCAGTGTTGGGATCATGTTCAAAAAAAATTGAATTGGGCAGGACCAAGGGATTACACTCTAAAAGGGCTGTTTGAAGGATGGCCAGATCAAATAAAATCTTCCTATCTATCAGGAGTATGGATAATTTGTTGTAAAATTCCATTATGGAGTTATCCCAAGTCCTAACAATTCTTTGTTTACAGTCTACAACTGAACTGTAATAACTCTGAGTTTTACTGAGAAATGCAAGAACAACTATTTCTGAAACTAAATAAAAATAAACCATACCACTGAATACTGATAAGCAATACGTTCCAAAAATTTGACAAATTACTTCAATTCCCCTATAAACTATTTAATTACACAAATCACGGTATTTTGAAATGCTACGGTTTGTTCCACTATAAAATTTCCCAATTACTGTTGCAAACTTCGCACCACAATGAATTTAATCTAGTATAGCGAATGATACAAATATGCATGCACAACCATTCTTAATTGAAATGAAATAATGCCTTCACCGTAGAATATTGGCACACTGTAATTTATATGCAAATTCATACTTTCATATTTACTGAAACACGGCTAAGTATATTTGAATTAAAAATATATGTAATGATGAATTATGAATCGTTGCGGCCACCTGTGTAATGAAGATGGCATCCAGGACGAATTAGATGACAACCGTAATCCTTGACCGTCAAAATGCTGGAGTGACATCCCGTGAAACCCAACCGCATTCGTGTCTTTTGCGTGGTGTGCATGGTGTAATGTGAACAGGAAGTAGGTTGTTGCAAATCTCAACTCCTCCGTTTTCTTTCGCTGAACTTCCCACTAATGTCCAAACAGAAACCTACGTGTCCAATCATATACGATAGCTTCCATGTTCGCTAGTGCACTCATTCAATCCAAAACGGATGTGCCTTTCGGTCAATCCACATGTATCACTTCTTGCTGTGATGACAAGAGCCCGCCGTATACTACCAAATCATGTCTTTGTGGAAGGATGGAATGTATCGTGAATTAACAACTCGGCTCGTCTCTCCTCTCTGGCATCGACAACCAACACTCCATACGGAGTCTTAACCTTCCAAGTCTCCTTAACTCTCCTGAGACCGGATTCCACTAGGCCAGATGTTAACCTGACAAAAGGAATGCAATTGTTGTTTCACTCCAAGAACAACTTCTGTCAAAATCCAAGCATGCTTGTTCTTCCTCGAACATCGCCTTTTGACAACCCAAAAGTGGTTGCAATTTCCCGTGAGGGAACTGCTTTATTTAAACTACTTAATTAAAATGTAACTTAATGGCACACTTCTTTTAATTATTTAATATTAATTTGCATTTAGCCACAAAATTAATATTATATAATTAAATTCCTTTATTTATTAACTTAGTCCCATCGTGAATTATTTCGGGACGTGACATTTGCCCTTCCCTTATTATATGGGAATTGTGGAAGGAAAGGAACAGACGAATCTTTCAAGATAAGGAATCAGTGGAAAGGATTATAAGTAGGATTGACATTACACTCTGAAAGGGCTGTTTGATGGATGGCCAGATCAAATAAAATCTTCCTATCTATTAGGAGTATGGATAATTTGCCCTACCCTTATTATATGGGAATTGTGGAAGGAAAGGAACAGACGAATCTTTCAAGATAAGAAGGAATCAGTGGAAAGGATTAAAAGTAGGATTGACAATTCCATTGAAGAAGTGATGAATGTTGCATTATGGAGAAAGCAAGGGAACTGTTGACAAATTACTAAAAAGGATTGGGAAATCCAGAAGCATGGACAGGAATAAGCATTAACATGCCAAATGGTTCTAAATGGATGAAAAAGAAGAAGGCCTTAGATAACAATGGGGGAAAGATAATGTGGGAGAAACCGAAGTGGGGTGGTGTAAAGCAAATTTTGATGGAGCTTGTAAAGGGAACCCGGGACAAACAGGGGGAGGGGTTATTATAAGAGATTGGAATGGCAATTATTATACTGGTTGCAAAACAGAGATTCTCAGATGGGACAAATAATCTGGCAGAAGGGGAGGCAGCATTATTAGCAATGTCATTAGCCTTGAAACATGGAGTTCAAAAGTTGCATTTGGAAGGGGATTCACAAGTTATTGTAAATGCTATTGCAAAAAAGGGTATTCAAGCTTGGCATTTACAGGGGATTTGTAAAGAAATTTGTTACCTATTGGGTCAGTTTAGTGATTTTAAGATTTCCCACATTAAGCGTGAGGGCAATACAAATGCAGATATCTTGTCAAAATGGGCACTAAAATTCAATTCGGTGGGGGAATTATGGTTCGAAGACAAGGCAACTTTATTAGAAGTTTTGAGTTAGCAGATAAAGTAAAGAATGCAATTATAAATAGCCATGCAAATGAGGAAATAGACAAGGTGTCAGATGGAATAAATTAGCAATGATGATTAGAAAAAGGAAATCTAACTAAATTGTCCCTCATGGTTCGGAATTTTTTGGAAGTGAAGGCTATGATGTCATGCGGATAGTTACGGATTTGGAATGTGGTTATAAATTGATGTGGAGTGCAAATAGTTGCAAAACTCAGTAGTGCATGGTGTGAGGTTTAGCAGGAGGTGAAATTTGAAAATGGAGGCTACTTTCACGTTCCAAACCAAGAAACAACAGAAAGCACTTCTTGGAAGGGTGGAGGATTTGCAGTTGAAAAAGATCTTGCTCTACAAATCTATTCGCATTGTGAAAGCGGTTCAGCGCACGCTAGGTGGGCAATTTCAAAATGCTAGTCACCGTTGGAAGATAAATGTTGACATTGTTGCTATGTTAATGGCTTGGGGGTTGGAAGTTGGTGAAAAAACGGAAAATTTTCGTTATGTGATGGTTTCTCTGTTTCTAAAAGATTTGATTGTGGGAATAGATTCATTATTGGAATGGGCTCACCCAGGTTTTGCATTTGATTATAGTGAGTGTTTTGAGAATGAAGAAGAAGGAATGGAAGTGGGGATTATTCTTTTTGTGCGTTGGCCCAAGGGAATCGACGAACAGGCTTACAAGGCAGAAATTAAGGTTGAATGGAAGACCCTATGTGAGGAAATCAGGCGATATAAAGAAGCTCAAGGTGGAGTGGGGGTCCCTGTGCTCTATCCAAAGGGGTGGCATTCTTTGCGTCCACAAAGGCGAAAGGTGGTTTGGAATTTGCAAAATCACGGATAGTAAAGGGTGGTGGGGATGAAATTCTGGCTTTTTGGGGGACTTTAAATTTGCTCAATAAAAACGATGACCCTTTTTGTTCTACAAAAGGAATTACAGAGTAAGGTGTTGAAACCCTGCAGCACGACCAGTTTTTTACCGTCTCTGGATGAACAGAAATGCTAATGCAAACGGATGGGGTAGAAACCCTTACCAAGAATGTTGGCTGCTAATAGATGAAGCGACGGAATCGACAAAGGATTGCAAAATTTTGATTTGATGCACAGTGGTTTGAAAAGGATAGTCTTGTAGATTTGAAGGCCAGGTGCATGAAAACCAAATGAGCACAGGAAAGCGATGGATGGAATACCAGTTGGAGAAGAGAAGCGGTTTTAAAGGGTGCTTTAGGGATATATTTTGTAAAATGGTTTGTAAAACCATGGTTTGGCATATAGGCCTTTTAGCGGGGGAATTGCTATATGTTGCTATATATATTTTTTCATATATATGTTGTATTTCTCTTTATATTTAATAAAATATCAATCTTATCGACCAAAAAAAATATTATTTATTATTTAGATAATTGTTTACTATATATGTAACATTTGATTAACATTATTTATTATTTAAAAAATTTGAGATGTTAACCATTCAAATACATATATCCAATCACTTCATTTCTATCTTTGCATTATATATGTCGATTCATGGCTCATGACAGTCCGCCCTTCTCCAAAATTGCTTGTCCTCAAGCAATGACTATTTTTATATAATGTTTCAATGAAGTAGTTTTTGCTGCGCAACTTTGATATTAACTGATTCATTTACAAGGTTTGCAATTTTAACGACAAAAGTCAAGGCCAACTTTGTAATGAAATCAACTGATTTGGATTGACCAATGTTTGCCAATTCATGCTCACTCTAGTTATTCTCTTATTCTAGATCAATCAAAATTAGAACCACACATGGAATATACATTTGAAAATATGTGCATGAATATTTGAAGACACAAAGTATACACAAAGCATACACACTAATGCCTAAAGACACGAAGCATACACAAAGTATACACATTGATGCATGAAGACACGAAGCATACACACAGTATACACATAATCCACATTGTTAGATTCATTCTTATTGATTAGAAAACAAAGAATGCTAAATGTGTCTTTCATAACCAATCATGATTTAGTTTGGTAGGAAAGCCTCTAGAGGGCGCCTGTAAACTGCTCAGCTCAACTAAGCCCAAGAGCACATAGCATCCCATTATGACAACTCACCTCTTGGCCCACAAGAGGCAGGAATGTTCCACTATGAAAATTACATCCCTTGGGGTGGCCTACTTAGCTTGCGGGAACCGGTAAACTGCAATAACCTAACTTACTTCCTCCATTTATTCCAATTGATTACAAGGTGAGACATCTATATATAAGCAATGTAATCATTATAAATTATTTATAGTCAAATCACACAAGTTTCTTCTCCTCTATAAAATCAAACTCAACAAAAAATATATTTAGATATTACACTCGACTTCCTTCAATGCACACATCCTTCAAAAATCATCTCCCTCATGCTCGGCTTTGTTCTAGAAAAGCACCAACACAATAATACTACACCAATCTTGTCACAAGATAAATCCATATATGTTAACACGAAAAATCAAGCACTCCACCAGAACCTTGCATACGCAGATTTGAACTGCTCTCTAGAAATAATTCACATATTCCATCCCACTACTCAATAGCTTGATTATGTTTAGAGAACACAACTCCATACATCATTCCCTGCTATGGAGAAAATAACATCAAGCTTCTCTAAAAACACCTGCCATGCACAATTCCTCCAGCTTTATTCAACGTTGCATGTATAGTCCAATAATAATAAACGACATCTAAATTCCAACATTCATACCTAGAATAGAATCATCATAGATCAATATGCATGACACTTTCTTTTCTTCACGTCAAAAACAAAAATGCATAACACCCAGCAATGAACATACGATGTCCACCTCACGGTAGTATATGACACAAAACACCACCCAACCTATACAAATGGTCAAAAATTCAATAAGAATGCAAAGCCTCTAGCTTTTTTCATAATATTGTCAGATATTGATTTCTAAAACTGTCCAGAAGTCATTTAATGTTTTTAATGAATGCATCTTAATTTAGCCATCATCCACATTCAATAACCTCTCCACTAAGTCATTGCATCCCAAACTGATTACATAAATAAATAAATCCATTCCAAAGGAGAAACGCCAAACTTATATGAGTGCATAGTATATATTCAATGGACCAAATTTAGTCTACCGTTGTATTTAAACATTCAACTGGTTAATAAATAAATGATTTTATTCAACCAAAACGACCAAGCATTATCGCACCAAAAGGATTAATACGATCCCCCTTTTCTACTTCAAATGATGATATGGCACATGATATGGCAATCTAACTAAGCAACTTGACTAAGCAAACAAGCAAGCACCTCAAGCAGCTCAAACACCTCAAGCAGCTCAACTAAGCAAGCAAGTAGTTTGACCAACTTTCTATTCTTTTGAGTAATCCTTTGAGATTTATATGACCTTTGATCATCAACCTTTGACATCAGTGACAACATACTCAACAACTTTCTCTAGGAATTATCAATCTCCTTCAAGCCTTAACAGACAAGCAACAAGGTCTATGAAAAATTAGGATTCCACATTCCTCTATACCCCAAATGTAGAGCATAAAGCTTGAGAATTAATGCCTAAGAACACAACATAGATTGATGTCAAACAACCCTTGAAACCTTGATTGAATTCATATGTTCAAAGAACTCATAGTGGTACACAATTATTTTTCAAGAATAAAAAAAAGATAGTGCAACGGGTGCTTCCTTGATTACTTCAAGGATAATTGTCTCCAAAGGATGACGAAAGTACATGATAATAATAAAGGTTGCCATACAACACCAAAGGGATTGAGTAGTTGTTCCATAGCTTTATGCATCAAATAGCTCAACTAGCTTCCCAAAAAACTTCATAGATCAGGAGAGAACCTTTTAAGGTATGTCCTAATATATAGGTTGCAAACACAATAGTGTTTAGCATTGCCATGAAGTAATAGAAGTTTAAACTGAAATATAATTGCTTCAAAATTGTCAAGAAAACTTGCAGATTCTTAGAAAAACACATGTTAGTGGCCACAAAAGAAATTCCTACTAATAATTAAAATTATAAAAACAATGCATAACTTATTAAACTAAGCCCAAAAAGAAGCTACAAGGAACTTGTTGTGAGGTTTTCACACCATCGCCCCAAAGAATTTGGGGACCCCCTTTTTTCGAATAGGTGGTGGCAATTTTCTCAATCAGGAGTTTGAAAGTAAGGTTTGAGAGCAATTCAGGTACCTCGACCAAATTTGGAAGGATTCCAGGGTGTCTTGAACTTGATGATTTTTTTTTTTACCTGGAACTTGTTTCCAAATGCTTTGCAAGTGAACTTTTCCCATTCTCACCATACATACACTCTGGTTTTCCTGAAATAACAATTTTGCCTTGGGCTAGACAAGATATTGAACGAAGATGCTTTATTTTGCATTGAAATATTTTCTGGGTAAAATCTACAAGTTTTAGACTTTAAAATCTTTGGCTTTGAAAATGATTAGAAATGTAAAATTTGTAGCCTTAGGTTAATTTTGAAAATTTTGTAGAAATTGTCTAACTTGAGAAATTTTCAAAAAAAAAAAAGAATTTTGGACTTAGATGAATTTTGAAAATTGATGTAATTGAAAAACTTGAAAATTTTCAAAATTTAATTGTGACTTTGGATTTTTTTATTTTTTTATTTTTTTTGGAAAAATCTTGTAAATTTTTGGTGGTGAAAATGGAAATTAAATTTGATTTAAATTGCCAAATTTGATTAAATTGTCAAATGGAAATTAAATTGCAAAATTATCTTTTTTGGGTTGCAAAAATAATAAAAATTAATTTTGGTTGTCATGATTAAATGCAATAAAATCATATTTTGGGCTAAGTGTTTGTAATTTAGAAATTTAATTTGGGCCTTTGTGTGTTAAATTCAATTTATTTTAAAGCCTAAGAGGTGTGAAATTCAAGGTAAGTTATTGGGTCCACAATGGGGAAGGTTTAAAGCTATATTACAGGCTTAAATGACCCTTTTTTCAAAATTTTAATTTTTGGGCCTATGATAATTTCGGATTTGGCTTAATTTAAACCCATAATTTTGCACAATTCAATGCAAGTGGCTTTCTTAATTTAAATCTGCCCTTTCCTTAAATTAATTTAATTTTTTTGGGGGGCCATGGCTTGGTTAATTTCAATGTTTAGGGGCCCCATATGGATTGTCTTTTGGAGTGGCCCAAATTCATTTTTTTTTTAAAAGAAAATTAACAAGCTATTGCACAGATTTTTGTTTTTGCAATAGGCTGGCTCAATTTTAAATTAAAATTAAATACCCAAGGCTATGTGATTTAATGCATTTAATTTGGGTTATATGTTTGGCAATTTAATTAATTTTATTTTCCCTCCAATGCAGGTCGGTCCTATTTGAAGAGGCAAAAAATTAGTATAAAGGGAGGGCTTGTCTCCTCATTTTCTCATTCATTTTTCACTTGTCTCTTGGCAGCCAAGGAGGAGCTCTTGGAGCAGCAAAAGAGCAAAATTTTACAAGGAGTGCATTTTTGGTGTTGTCTTCTTCTTCTTTGGGGGAGAATTTGTTGGTGTAGAGGAGGATCTTCATGCTTGAGGGTGAAGGCTGGTCTAAAAGGAAGATTTTCTTCTTATCCTTGCTTGCTACATTTTCCCTATTTTCTTCTTGCATCATCCATCCATCACTTCATCATTTCATCTAGGGCTTGAAGTTGGGAGATATAAATATAGTTTCCGTTTAGGATTTGGAGAAAGGAGATATAAGTGGTAGTCCCACCCCTAAGAATGAAGTTGGGAGATATAAGTGTAGTCCATCTCATAAGTAACGAAGAGGCAGAAATAAGTGGTAGTCCCATCCTTAGGTGGAGAGGCAGAGATAAGTGTAGTGTGATAGGAATTGGCAAGGCAGAAATATGTTTGTTCATCCCTAGGCGAAGGGGCCGAGATAAGTGTAGTCCCACCTCACTGTAGAAAGAAGGGGCAAAAATAAGTGTTAGGATGGCGGATGCTAGTGCAAGCAAAAGCCAAAGGGAAATGCATACCAAGTAAGACAAGGAAGACATGATGCCAAGACCACCTTCTTCTCGAAATTGAAGCAAGCGAGGGACACCAACATTGGTACAATGAACATGATACAGTTAAGAGACAAGTTGATGGAGAGCTCCTCCCCCTTGGCCAAGAAGGATAAGGAGACAGGTTGCCACCAAGTTTTCATAGCTCCATCCTCCATCTCCATCTTTCACTTACATCCGCTTCACCCCCACCCTCCATTCCATATTTTCATTGCAGGTACAAGCAAGGAAGCAGGTTTCATTGCAGGTTGGAAGGGATTTGAAGATATTTCAGACTAGGCAAGGCTTGGCTATTTGTGCAAGCTAGCTTGGTTAGATTTGAGAAGGTTCTAGCACCCAAGAGGGTCATGCATTTTGTTGATAAGTTGTAATGGGCTAAGTAAGCAAGTTCTAAAGGTCAAAAGATAGGTGTTGGAACATTACACCAATGTAATAGGAACTTGGACTTGGACTTTTTTATGTGGTTGGCCCTCCATGTTTAGGAGTCTGCCCTCGGTGGTGAGCTCCGTGGAGTGGAGTTATGTGTTTTCTTTCCTTGGCTAGTGTTTTCTTTCATTGCAAATCAAACAAAGACAACTAGTAATTAGATTCAATCACATTAAGAGGAAAGATAAGAATGGGCTACAAATTGATACAAAAAAAGCAATCATAACTTGGATGATAAGATTGATCAACACACAAACTAAGTTGTAATTATCTATTAGAAATGGACTTAATGAACAATTCACACAATTTCGGATGTAAGATGAACTCCACATAGCTTAATTAGGCGGTGAAGGAACCAGCTCACTAACTAGCTAAGAGGCAATTGATGAACTTAATGATTATTTCAAATCAAGTAATGGGTGAATTGTGGGCCTTGCAGGAGGTATGGTCAAGGCAGGTTCCCCCAGAACCCAAGAGTATTGAAGCAGAGGGGGGTGCATGCAAACTAAATTTGAGTAGGAAAGTTAGAGAGGACCAAGAAGGTTAAGGAAGGCAAGGATAATGAAGGAGGAAAGTGAGATGAAAGGTTGAAAGGGGTCAAGTTCGATTTCAGGACGGTGGCCAAGAGCAAGGCTCTCAAATTGCAAGAAGGTTCACACCCAGGCAAGCCACCAAGGCTAAGGCAAGATTACCCCAAGTGCATAGGGACCTCACCCTTTCAAGGCCAGGACATCAGGTACAAGCAAGTTCAAGTGGTGATGAGAAAGTTTCTAAAGACAAGCTCAAGCATCCAAGGCTTCACCTCATCTCAAGGACTAAATAAATTTATAACATAAGGTTGATGAGGTGGCAATTTCATGTGCATCCAATCAAATCATGCCAAGTGTCCTATGTTCTCATTGGTTGACAGATTATTGTAATTTTCTCATTGGCCCACAAAGTTGGTGCCCTCATGTAATTGGTTGAAGAATGATAACCCTAATTAGGGTTTGTGTAATGTCCCCATTTTTTGCAAGTCATTGATCTGATGGTCCCAGGTCATTATTGTGATCCTCGTGGTCTGGCGAGGTGTTTAGAGGGTCTTTGGTGTGAACTTAATATTTATAATAAGTCAATGGATAGTTTCGATGAGCTCAAATGAGTTAGAGGAGTTGAATGATGTTCTCGGTTTTCATTTCTGGCTTCCGGTTTGGGCTCCAAGAATCTTGGAGAGAGCGTCTATTTTTAGTAAGTCACCCCGTCAAGTTCATTCATCATCTTTCATCATCTGGATCAATCCTATGTACACAAATTTCGATTCGAACGCTTCTTCAGTTGTTTTCGCAAGACGGGTGGTTTATTATTATTATTTAATTAAATTTGCTAAGGTTGTCATTTTTGTTGGTATTATATGCTGGATACCTTAGTGTTATAGCTCGTTGGAACCAGGATGAAAAGTTTTAAATCTTGGGCACAAGAAACAGGGACCTTGCGTGTCATAATTTCATGATAATGGTGAAAAGGTTTTTTTTTAGCCAGATGAATTAATAAATTATATTATTCAATATGTGCCTGAGTATAAAAAGTGTTTTAAGTGAAAAGTGTGTGAGAGAAGACACTTTTGAATTATAAAAATAATGCTTTGTGAAAGGAGAATCATCCATTGTTCATTTTGATAAAAATTATGAAGTCTTTTGTTGAGAGCTTTCAACAAGGTTTTGAGGATTGCTTCCTCTCTGCTGCACTTTGAATCATTCTTGTGGTGGTGAATTGTGCATTTGATTTTCCTGGAGAAATTCTAATAATTCAAGGTTGCGAATTGATGCTAATATAAATCAATTTGGTTCAAGAATAAATTGAATTCATTCCTTTTGCTGCTGGAATTCATTTTTTCTTGCCTGGATGCCATTGTTGTGAAGGAGGCTGATGTATCTCCTGAGGTTGCAGCATTAACTGTACGGCTGCCTTCATTTATTTAATTGTTGCGTTTTAATTTGTGGAGCCCCAAGACAAGGCTGTGTTTTCATCTGCAGCTGCATTGAGTTCTAACGTGAGGATTTAGACTCCATTGTTGGCTGCGTGAGGTCCCTTGCTGCCTGCGAAACCATTCTAGATGGCAGTGTTTCATTAATTCTGAGCTGCCTTTCAATTCTTGGCATGCGTGTGAACAACAAGGAATACTATAGCATCCAGCACGCATTATTCATTTTGCCAGGTGCCAATATTTTATGGAAATCATTTTCAGAATTTGAAATTACAAATTCTTAGAGTTTTTGTACTTGTGCGTTTTTATTATAAATGGAGTATTTGAATTTTATGATATTGTATTTTGTGAAGAATTCCAAAGTTATATATTTTCTGGATTAAAATTATGTGGAAATGTTAATTATTTCGAAGTATTGAATTACCTGGAGCCAAGAGTCAGCAAGGTTCTTTACAGTGGTATCAGAGCTTTCTTCCTGCCATCCTGTGAGGTCTGGATACATTAATTTTATGAAGATATTTTTAAAAGAGTCCAGCACTTCCATTTTCCCCAACTATGGATAAATACATGAGATCCAGTTCCGGAAGTCATCATAGCAGTAAGGGAAATAGAGAGGAATTAAATGCTTTGGTAGAAAGCGTGGAGAGACTTAGATTGCATCAGCAGAGATTAGCAAAGAGTTTGTCGGATCCAGTTACAGTAGACAGGGCAGCGAGATATATGGTCTCTGCCTTTAGAAGGCCGACAACGAGTTTGCAAGGGAGAAAGCTAGAGTTTTCTCCGACAGTTGTTCGTGATGCTGATGTTCCTGCATCTAGTTCAACACCTGCTATTCCCATTTGCAGTGCTGATGTTGGATTTATTGCACCAGAACCAGTGGATGTTTCAGTGCCATTGGTTGATAGCAGCGCTGAGCATCACCAGGTTGAGGCTCCTAGAGCAGTCACTATAGATTGTACAGCGGCAGCTGATGTTGCAGTTATCATTGAGAGTTCAAACTCCCTCATGGAGGGGGTTATTATTGGAGAGGTTTATGTCAACTGTAGTAGTGTTGCTCCAGTTCAGGAGGCAGTTGCTTCCTCAGATGGGACCGAGTCATGTACGGAGCCTCCCAGTGGTGAGGTTGGAGATTTGGGCACTACAGCGGGATCAAATGATGACAATTCGTGCTCCAGCATTATTGGTGCACAGCTTGACATTGAGTCATGTGTGCAAAGACATGTGTCCGCAGATGAGATTTCAGCAGGAGATGTGGGAGCTGATAGTATAGACACATCTGATGACACTTTTGAGGATGCTGTGAGTTGCATTGGAGATGACACCCCTTGTGAGATGTTGGGTGATTACTGTGAGGAGCGTATGAGCTCTGACAGCTCAGAGATTTATGATAGCAGTCGAAGTGTGGGATCAGTATAGGAGATAGTGGTTTCTTCCTGTGTTGAGGATGTGAGCATGGAGCTTCCTAGTGATGACACTCAGAATGAGAGTGTTGCAGCTAATTTGGGTGACATAGTTTCATGCCACAGTTTAGTTGATTCACATGATGACATTGAATCGTGTACGCAGCCAGAGTTAGTAGAGGAGATGTCGATAGATGATGTGTACACTAGCATTGCAGATATCTTCGATGCTGAGAGCGAGGACGATGAGTGCTGTAGTGTTTCTGGCTTTCTATATCTGACTTTGGGCGTTGATTCAACGTTGTCATTTGGGGATGGTGAGTTCCAGGACTCTGTGTTACAGGGACCCACAGATGAGGACACGGAAGGTTATGAGTGGCAGGAGTTTGTTTCAGCCAGAGCTTCCATTCCTGGAGAGAGGGTTACTTCGTCAATGACTCATGTGGATGTATCTCAAGGTCTGGCTTATCAGACAGTTGCAGAGGACGAGAGAGCTGGAGATCGTTTTGAGTCAGTTTCAGCAGCAGCTTCCCCGGATTTAGATGAAGATGTGTCTGATGCCTATACCCAGTTTGTAGAGGTGTACTCAGATGTAAGTACACAGGGAGAGGGTGATCTTGAGGGGAGTTGGTTGGTTACAGCTTCCTCTCATAGTGTGGACAGTACATTTAAAGTTATACATAGGAGGCCTGTTGTGCAGAGTCATCATGTGACCAGCCAGTTGCGAGTTGATGAGAGGGATATTTCTTCTACTCTCGAGCATTTTGATGCCGCTCGTCAGTTGCTAGCTGTTTATGGTTGGGGTACTCCTATGACAGATGAGTCCAGCAGTGATTACCTTTCATTGACAGAGATTCACTCTTTGCGTGAGGTTGTCAAGATTTTGAGACAACTATTTACAAATGGTAGCCGACCGAGATCACCTAGTGGAGTGGGGGAGTACAGCTTATGAGGCACTGATGGATAGAGAGGAGGTGAGTGAGCTTACCCAAGAGCTCACAACGACTACTGAGGTTTTAGAGGACACTCAGTGGGCCCTTCAGGAGTCGCAGATCCAATTAGAGGAGGTGACCGTGGAGTTGGAGCATTTGCAATCCACACCAGCCCTAGACCCAGTTCGATTGCACATTGAGGTGGTTGGTGGTGAGTTTGCTCTTACGGGTGGTGATGAGGAACATGATGATGTGGCAGATACACATGTTCAGGATATGGGAGCTCTTGGTTCTGATGAGGTAGGAGTACCAGTGGAGTCGAGCTCTGAGGTTGATTTGCTTCCCTTAGCTGGGAGTAAATCTATTTCATCATCTCAAATAGCTGATAGCATGGGACAGTTGGTTGTGCCACATTTTCAGAGGGATCAATTATGGATTGTGGGGGAGCAAGTTGACGCTTCCACGTATAATTTCTACTGCACCGAGTCATTTATGGAGTATTTACTTGAGAGTGCAGATGTGCGATAGGATTCTTATAGAGTGTCTGAGGGTACTCTCATCCGAGGCTCTTGTGCTATCTGGAGGTTGGTAGGGAAGATTGTGGAGACTCTATCTACAATGCTTCCCCACAGGGATTTCGAGGTTGGGTTTGTTGAGAGAGTTGCTCAGGGGCCTACCCAGCCTACAGTTATGCGGAGTCAGAGATTGGAGCCATATCATGACCCCCAATTTGGTAATGATGAGCTATTGATAGAGTTTGGGGTTTTCGACTGGCTGTATATGGTGGGGCATGTTCATTTGTTTTTTGGCCCATAGGTAGAAGATTTCATCTCTCACAAGGGTAGTTTGGCTCCTAGTCCTTATCATCCATTATGGGATGGGTTCTCGCCATCAGTAGTTGATGGGAGTTTTGGCTGCAAGTCAGTAGCAAGTGACTTGCAGAGTTATGGTGACTGCAAAGATTATGCAGTGTGTGGATATCCGGGTCCTAGTATAACTTTGTTTAGGGGTATTTAGCATTGTTGTGCAATTGGTCTACACACTCAGTACAGGTCAGTTGGGAGCACAGGGGGAGTTCAGTGTGTATGGGATTTGAGTCTCCCATACATCTTGGTTTTTGATGATCCTGAAGTTCACTTCTTTCGAGATCCGGGCAGAGACAGATTCAGTACAGGAGTTTGGGTGAGTGGTTGTTTTGGGTCTCTTTACAGAGTTATCCAATTTGTATTTTGGGTGATGTTACAAGAGCCTACAGTTGATGTCAGTGGCACGGTATACTCTTTTTTGTGGGATCCAGGTGGATTGTGATGTTTCTTGTTCCGATGATTGCTTGGGGACAAGCAATCTTGGGGAGGGAGAACTGTAATGTCCCCATTTTTTGCAGGTCATTGATCTGATGGTGCCAGGTCATTATTGTGATCCTCGTGGTCTGGCGAGGTGTTTAGAGGGTCTTTGGTGTGAACTTACTATTTATAGTAAGTCAATGGATAGTTTCGATGAGCTCAGATGAGTTAGAGGAGTTGAATGATGTTCTCGGTTTTCATTTCTGGCTTCCGATTTGGGCTCCAAGAATCTTGGAGAGAGCGTCTATTTTTAGTAAGTCACCCCGTCAAGTTCATTCATCATCTTTCATCATCTGGATCAATCCTGTGTAGACAGATTTCGATTCGGACGCTTCTTCAGTTGTTTTCGCAAGACGGGTGGTTTATTATTATTATTTAATTAAATTTGCTAAGGTTGCCATTTTTGTTGGTATTATATGCTGGATACCTTAGTGTTATAGCTCGTTGGAACCAGGATGAAAAGTTTTAAATCTTGGGCACAAGAAACAGGGACCTTGCGTGTCATAATTTCATGATAATGGTGAAAAAAAAAAAAATTTAGCCAAATGAATTAATAAATTATATTATTCAATATGTGCCTAAGTATAAAAAGTGTTTTAAGTGAAAAGTGTGTGAGAGAAGACACTTTTGAATTATAAAAGCAATGCTTTGTGAAAGGAGAATCATCCATTGTTCATTTTGATAAAAATTATGAAGTCTTTTGTTGAGAGCTTTCAACAAGGGGTTGAGGACTGATTCCTCTCTACTGCACTTTGAATCATTCTTGTGGTGGTGAATTGTGCATTTGATTTTCCTGGAGAAATTCTGATAATTCAGGGTTGCGAATTGATGCGATATAAATCAATTTGGTTCAAGAATAAATTGAATTCATTCCTTCTGCTGCTGGAATTCATTTTTTCTTGCCTGGATGCCATTGTTGTGAAGGAGGCTGATGTATCTCCTGAGGTTGCAGCATTAACTGTACGGCTGCCTACATTTATTTAATTGTTGCATTTTAATTTGTGGAGCCCCAAGACAAGGCTGTGTTTTCATCTGCAGCTGCATTGAGTTCTAATGTTAGGGTTGCGAATTGATGCTGATATAAATCAATTTGGTTCAAGAATAAATTGAATTCATTCCTTCTGCTGCTGGAATTCATTTTTTCTTGCCTGGATGCCATTGTTGTGAAGGAGGCTGATGTATCTCCTGAGGTTGCAGCATTAACTGTACGGCTGCCTTCATTTATTTAATTGTTGCATTTTAATTTGTGGAGCCCCAAGACAAGGCTGTGTTTTCATCTGCAGCTGCATTGAGTTCTAACGTTAGGGTTGTGAATTGATGCTGATATAAATCAATTTGGTTCAAGAATAAATTGAATTCATTCCTTTTGCTGCTGGAATTCATTTTTTCTTGCCTGGATGCCATTGTTGTGAAGGAGGCTGATGTATCTCCTGAGGTTGCAGCATTAACTGTACGGCTGCCTTCATTTATTTAATTGTTGCATTTTAATTTGTGGAGCCCCAAGACAAGGCTGTGTTTTCATCTGCAGCTGCATTGAGTTCTAACGTGAGGGTTTAGACTCCATTGTTGCCTGCGTGGGGTCCCTTGCTGCCTACGAAACCATTCTAGATGGCAGCGTTTCATTAATTCTGAGCTGCCTTTCAATTCTTGGCATGCGTGTGAACAACAAGGAATACTACAGCATCCAGCATGCATTATTCATTTTGCCAGGTGCCAATATTTTATGGAAATCATTTTCAGAATTTGAAATTACAAATTCTTAGAGTTTTTGTACTTGTGCGTTTTTATTATAAATGGAGTATTTGAATTTTATGATATTGTATTTTGTGAAGAATTCCAAAGTTATATATTTTCTGGATTAAAATTATGTGGAAGTGTTAATTATTTCGAAGTATTGAATTACTTGGAGCCAAGAGCCAGCAGGGTTCTTTACAGTTTGTAAGGTTTAATCTTGGCCCTTGATTTTGCCCTTTAATCTTGGCCACTCGTTGTAATTTTGAGCCTCTATATAAGGCCATTTGTTCTCATTTGTAAAGGGAGTTATGTTGGAGAATTGTTGCCAAAATACTATCAAAATTGTTCTCTATTCATTGTTGTGGTTTGCATGGTGGATATACATGATCATTTTGGTGTATTGCATGTTTCTTCTCATCTCTCAAATTAAAGTAGGATTTCATTTCATGTTGTTAGAGTAGAAGTAGATGGCTAGTTGTACGGTGATGTTAGTGAATGTTCGATAGGGATCTATATACTAGGCCACTAGCATCCTAGCGGCTTGTTAGGAAGCCTTGTGTGGTAACCTAGTCCAATTCCCCTTGAATCATTGCATCTATGGAGGTAGCGCCGCTGGCAAGCTTTCATTTGGTTGGATTCCCGTCCATTTGCTAATTTCTTCATTCATAGGAGTAGTAGTAGAGCAGTAAGCAGTTAGTGGTAGGAGTAGTTGAAAGTGAAAGTGATCAAGGAGAAAAGAACAAGTCAAGCAAGCGAAGTACCACCAAGTTATCTTTGAATGAACAACATAAGCCCGCCTACGTGATTAACCAGCAAATCACATTGATATAACTAAGTTAGTATCCACAAGTGTAAGGAACCTTGGAGTTTTCTCATGTTCTTCATGAGTATATACTTTTCAAGAGAGGGTTGAGTGTTTGGTATGCTATATCAAGTATTCAATTGCTATATGTTATGTAGTGGTACAAAACTAACATCAACAGAACTTATTAAACTAAGCCCAAAAAGAAGCTACAAGGATGATAAGGAGATTAATTCTAAATTTTAAGTATTTTAATCCTCAAATTGGGTCCATGGTAACCACAAGGATAACAGGTTGCTACTATGATTTGCTAATTGATTTCCTTTGTCATGCTTATAAATAGATGGAAACCGAGTAGAGAAGGCATTGAGTATGTCTATATCAATTCATGCGTAGAATCTGAACATTAGTGTTTTCAAGAGTCATAAGTCTTGTAATTTAATGCATATGCTCTTAACTTGCACCTTTGGCGATCCTGCTAATCAAAAACAATTGAGCTCATATTATAAGCATTTATGAGGACAAATTGTCTTGTTAACACTAACTGTAACATAACTCATGTCTATGGTTGAATAAGCTTTTTACCAGCCATCCTGAATCAGCCTTAAGTACACAATTAAAACATGCTGACATTTTCCCCATTATATTCTTAGGATGTTGTTTCCTTATGTTTGTTTTAGTAGGCATATATGCAGGTAGGCATTACTGTACTACTAATTAATTTATTTAGGGAAGTTTTGGTAAAGCTACTGGAGAAAACATTTGTAAATCCAACTACAGATAAAAATCAGCAATGGGAATAAAGTGGTATTAACCATGGGATTATCATGGTTGATATATAAGGTTTGTTGACAGTCATTTCTTATCAACCCATTCAAGGGGGATCAAAGTTTGACTAAATGATATCACAGACTCAAAGACTTATTACATTATATGCTAACATAGTTTTACAATGATTTCTTGTTTGCGTGTGTATGCACATAGAAGAAAGCTATATTGGCATATTGGCTTGTGTATCTCTCATTGTCACGTACATCAATTTACCTAGAGCGGAAACTAAACCCCCTACTTGTGAAAACCAACTAGTTCTAACTTGAATTTGATTTAAATGGATTTACCATATCTTTTCTCTTTCAAACAACCCTACTCTTTAGCAAAATTATCATTTAAGTTACTAAGCAATGTGTATCATTCCAAATTGGAAAATGGACCTCCACCAATGGGGTAAGAGCCCATAAAATAAGATGATCAGCATATCGGTTGCCTCTTATTAAGGGGTTTTTGTAGATGAATTTTGATGGTGCCTTCAAAGGCAAACCAGGTATAGCAATTGTGGGCAACATTATCTAAGTTGGGAAAGTCTGCTTGATATGGCTAGTGCTAAACAAATTCCTCATGGTACAAATGATGAGGTGTGTGAGGCCCCACCCCAAGCCATTTAAGCTTTTCTTGTACTAGCCAGATAAACTTAATATTTTGAAACTACATGTTGGATTTATACTATATATATGTCAGGGATTGACCACATCCAATTTTGACACACCTAATTTTAGAATGTTTCTGCATTTAGAACAATGAATTTATGAAGTATTATGTTGCACCAAGGTTATTTGATTTGCATGAATACCATGATTATGTCGTGTTCCTTGTGTGGATAATTTAGGAAATGGCAGTTGATTTAATTATAAAGATTAATGATCTTATTGGGAATTGAATGGTAGAGAGATTTAATGATTTTCATTCATGCAAATAATCTCATGTAGAAAGTGATGTAATTGTTATGGTATACTAAATTGAGAAATGCTACATGAAAAAAATATAATGATTAATTTGATATATGTCTGATTGATGTGTATTCCATATATTATCATGCATATGACTTCTTGAGCTATTGATGGCTGGTTTGAGATGTCCAGGAGATGACCATGGAATAAATTCGGAGAACTAGAACCAAACCTGTGTATGAAAGTACAGTCAAAATCAGTGGAAGCCAAGGTTGCGTCTAATGAAGAGACAAAACCTTGTTGTAATGTGTTTTATTTCGTAATGTGAATTCTGGCATGATTGTGCTAGTGCATTTTGTATTGCATGTAATGCATCAAGGGGCATGTCAAGTATATTTGAAGTTATATGGGTTTTATGGTGTCAATTGACACTTGCAGTGTGTATGTGTTGGCATCGACGTATTCTTTGGGGGAGAATTTGTAATCAATGCATTCTTTCTACCCTTGTTGAATCCTCATGAGATTGCCTGGAAAGACAACCTTGAGTATGTTCCAAGCATGAACCCTAGATAGAATCTTAAGAAGTTAATGTGATCAAATTGATCTTTGTCGGGGGAAGATAGCCTCTCTTATGCAAGCCCACCTATTGCAACTATGGGAAGGGATCATTTATTGTAATAACACCACCCAGGTTGAGTCTCGAGCCCTGCATAAGTTGATTGTCCAGATGGGAAAAGATTAGATTTTGAAAGATTAGATTTTGGACGAGATAGCCATGGGGATAGGCGGTGGATCGAATTTTTGTATGTACCCAGAAAGCGGTGGGAGTCGGTAGAAGCCTATTTAGGGAGACTTCCTAGACTTTTTCAGATCAATCACCCACTCTCCAGTTTTAGAGACGTATAGTTATGGAAGCAGAATTGCAAGGGAAAATCGTTGGGTGACCCCACAATAGTGGGTTACACTTTTTTAGACATGTTGATTTGTGCTGGAATAACACATTTTTAATAAAATATGATGATTTAAGCCTTGAGAGGTTCCACTTGAAGGAATTAATTACAAATCGTTAGCTCAAAGCCTCTTAGACAAAAAAAATATTGATATAACATCTATACTTCTCATTCATACCTACAATGGAGTCTCCTTCACACCTATTAAAATGTTGACAAAAAATCACTTCAAATTTATCTTTTGGAAGATCAAATAAACCCATTTAAGAAACCTATCTATTTAGTAAGGTACTAATGAGAAAAATCTTTCCAATTATTATAATGTTAATATATATTAAGTTTATTATGACTTTGTATTTTTCGTTCTACTAAACATAGATATTTCACTGTATGTCTACCTCTTTTTTTGACGCTTATGGAAAATAGTAAATGAGAGAAAAAAAAATTCTAAAAAATATCTATGCCCTAGGTATTGAAGTTCTCTTTCTATCAAAAAAATAAAAACTAAATTGGACAAATACATGACAAGTTATAAGCTATGTAGTCAAGGTATGTCGAAATTACAGTTTAATCAAGTTCAAACATTAATAAAATATGCAATAACCATGATAATTTCGTCAAACCAATTGCATGCCCTTCGTATGGATGTTAGAAAACCAAATTCGAAAGAAGCACGTTGATATCTATTTTAGGAAAAAAGTTATGCTCTATGAAAATAGTGTAACTCTTTGAAAATGATGTTTTCAGCAACATACCAGTTATTGTGGAAGAAAGAAACAACCATTCAAATCAATTCAAAAATATAAATAAAAAATATATTTAGAATCTAGAAAGAAAATCCTAAAAGACTCTAATTTACTTCATCTTCCTATATCAAATGGTTTAACGACAATATGCATCCGAATCTGAATTTTTTTTTCAAAATGTAGAGTTCAGTGTCTGTTAAGGCAAAAAAGTGTAACCCACTATTGTGGGTTCACCCCATTGGGTTTGGGCATCTCTTCTTCAACCGTTGCCTTATCACAACTAGGTAGAGGTTGGTTTATCTTCACCTGTGTAGAGTAAGGACTGCATCTTTCATATCATGTAAACAGTGTTGTTTGAACCTGTGATTGCACTTGTGATGTGAATAAAGTCATGTTGTTGTGACTAAAGTGTTGTTTACGTTTTTGTGATCTCCCTTTTGTGTTATTTGTTCATGGGAGTGTAAGGCCAAAACTTACACTAGGGAGGGAAGTGTAAGCCTTGGGATGAAGGCTCTCCGGACAGTCCATTTGAGTGCTTAGCCTTTCTCCAGAGAAGAAAAGAGTTAAGCATCGTGGATACTTGGTCCATCTTCATCCCTGAGTTTAGTCAAGATTATTGACTTTGTGTAATTTTTTGGGTGAAGGGTCTCCAGACAGTCCATCGAGTGCAGAGCCTCTCTTTTGGGAAGAGAAGGAAGAAGCATGGATTATGGGGTCCATGTAGCTGTTTGCTTGCTGCAAAATGAGGGGCATAAGGGTAGTTATGGGCCTAAGGCCATTTCGGGGGCATAAGGGTTAATTGGGTTCACCAGGATGTTGAAAAGTAAGTTATGTGCTGCCTTGTGAAGGCATTGTTTGTTATTTTCACAGCTTTCTCCTCATGGATACTTGGTCCACCTTCACCCTGTATTAAGTCTGTTAAATGACTTTGTGTCAAGCCTTGGGCTGGAAAACTCTTGTGTGTTCTTTTTTATCTATGTTAAATGTTTCATGTGCTCCATGCTTGTCTATTACCTATTTGGTTCTGGTTCTGGTTCTCCTAGCTCGGGGGTGGCATTGTGAAGGCCTAGGTTGGGAGGTGAGCCTCCATGGTCAACCTTGATTTTATTGCAAGTCCTTGTTGCAAGATGATCCAAGAAAGAAAGTATTTCGTGGAGCCAAAGGGATGGAATTGTATAGTTGTATTTTTTAGCGTTGTGTATGGTTTAAAGCCCAACAGAAGCAACTTGCATGCATAAGTCTTCCGGAACTTTGTTATGCGATAGTGGTGTTTATTAACTATTATTGTTACAGTTGTTGTTGAACACTATGTACGTTGAAAGATCCTATGTTACCTTATTGTTGTAATCTTAAACTATAGTCGTTTATATTATGTTGAAATCCTTATCCATGTTGTATCTCTGTATTTTGAAAGTTGGAAGTAATTGATTGAACAGAAAATAGTTAAGCTGAAAGTGTTTCGTGATATTTCTTCATTGAAAGAATCTGAATTCGGTTTTGTAATACCTGATTGGTTTAATGAAACAAAAAGAGCACTGTGCATATCTTGTTATTTGAAGATCACATATAGTGTTGCTTCATTGAAATTTTTTGTTGTAGAGAAAGAAAGAATCCTATGCATATCTGAGTCAGTAGGATATAATAGTCTTGCTTTTACGAATATTACCGGTTTTTATCGAAGAGAACATAATTCTAGCTTTAATGTGTTCACTTAATGGAAATTGCTCCTGCCTTTGAAATTTGTAATTTTTTTTCTTAAAGATATAATTCTGCACTTCTGTTGTTTTTCAGTTTCCTTTTATGTTGGAAATCTTCCTTGTGTGGTTCTTAGAGATTTACTTAAGCCACAGGCAATGGCCCGGACTTATCCTTCTTTTTAGTTCCATCCTTAGAACGTAACTATACGTTTTCTTTCAAGGGTTGACGGAATATCGGATTCGTCCCTTCCACTCGGCTATTCCACCTTGGTTAAAGCTTTGGAATACTCCACGGAGAAGTAAAACTTTAAGTTTCCCGACCCTTACCTTGTCGGGCACTTTTTAACTCTTAGGTCAAAATATCGGAGATGCACCACCTCCTCTTCTTTTCCGATATTCCGCCCTCAAATTATATTATTTCCAAGTCAAGGATGGGACTTATACCTTCCCGGTCCTTTGGACTTGCTTCTCCGTCATTTTCGAAAAATCGGGAATCGAACCCCTTAGCTTCTATTTCGGAAGTTCCACACTTCATTGGCTACTTTACCGACAATAGCCAAACCTTGTTAGCAACTTAAACTCTTTTAGTCTTTCCTTCGGAGTTTCGAAAAGAGCACTACTTCCCTTCGTCGGCAGGGTCTTCTCTCTTCTCCCTCTCCCGACAGACGTAATGACTTTATTATGGCAAAGAAAGTGAGGTCCACAACACCCGTCATCAATTAGTATCAGCCGTTGGATGAACGTTAGATCAAAGGCCCATGGTGCATTTCGGGCCGAATTGAGAAAAGGCCTCCTCGTTTTGGAAAGGATCTCCGGAAAGAAGACGTGTCTTGAGTGGGACCCTCAACCTTGTCAACAACTATCGTCAACCACAGGATGAGCACAAGATATACGACCCACAATGTATTTCGGGCTGAATTGAGAAAGGACCTCTTCCTTTCGGAAAAGTTCTCTGGAAGAAGGATGTGTGTCCGAAGTGAGGCCCTCAACATTCGACGTCAACTAATGACCACCGCAAGATGATCATGAGATCTACATCCAAGATGCAATTCGGGCCGATTTGGGGAAACTTACACCTTTTGAAAGTGTCCGCAGAAGGAAGGCACGTGTCATGGCATCTGATAGTGGCTTCCAGCGATCGTTGGATGATGCATAGATCAATGGCCCAAGATGTATTTCAGGCTGAATTTGGGAAAACACTTTCACCTTTGGGAATGTGCAATGGAATGACAATGCATGGCACGTTTTATATTTCTTTTTTATTTTCTAAACCATTAGTGTCCCGGTTTCACTTTCATTAAATACAATTAGATTAAATTTAATCTTTTTAACGTCCATTTGTATGCATGACCTTCCCTTGTTCTTTTAAGATGGATTTCGAGGTAGTTGCTGGAGTAGCCATACCCTGGAAATCCTGATGGTAACCAGTGCATTAATTTTCCTGATGGGCTGCCAGTAATTTAATTTAAATAAATAATTAAATAAATCAACATTCAAGTCATTGAGTGACCTTAAATATTACAAAGCATAGTTATGTAATGTTAAGTAAATTTTAGTATATTTTGGTATTATCTTTTTAAGAAAAAAAAATTGTTGGTGTTTTTTGGTATGTTTTGCCCTGTAAGCTAAGTTGTCGGTTCGGATTCTGGTTCGGATGCGGGTTCGAGATTCAGCTTCAAACTTCGTCCAAGTTTTTTTTGGCTTGGGTTCGGATTTGTTTCGGGTTCGTCCGTACAAGAATATATATATATATATATATATACACACATATATATATATATACACATATATATATATATACACATATATATATATATATATATATGCAGCGACAGCAAATAAGTTTTTCTTTTCATTCACAAATGCACAAATGACATAAAATGGCAAAAAAACTTTATAGAAAAGTCACTTTTAGGGTTGAAGGGTCGAATAGACCTAAAATGGCAAAAAAACTTTATGGAAAAGTCAAGGAAAGTGACGTTTTCAGTCCAATTTGCCTCAAATTCTCTCCAAATTCATTTTGGGTCCTTCTATGCATTTCAAAATTCTGCTAAATTCGTCCGAAAGTCTGACAGACTTTACTGCGAATTTGAGTGTCTGTGGCAAAATTTGAACCGAATTCGAATTTGCACCGAACCGAATCTCCACTTCAGCCTTCAGGGAGCGAATGTGGTAACTTAGCCTATAAGTTTTGGGCATGACAAGGCGGACGCTTTAGCTCTCATCGAGAACCTCAAGCTTTCCTATGTTTTAAACATCAAGGATTTAGGATTTAAGCTAAATCCCTCATTATTATCACTGCAATGAACAAGAGAAGTATACCAAGCTAGAAATATAGCCACAGCGTACAGAAGCTATACAAAGCTTTGAGTTTGTTTGTAGCATCAGTTCTAACATGTGCTTCACAAGGCTAACCAAGCTGCTGATTTTATAGTCAACAAAGGTCTCTCTCACTACCTTATCTGAATGTTCCAACTCCCTCCTACAAGACTGACTGTACCTAGATCCCTTAATATGATGTTTTCCTTTTCCTCTTTGTTTCTTCTTTTAAGAAAAAAAAACTTCAGAAAAACAAGAAAAAAATTTAAAAATAGAAAAACCATTGTTTCTCCAAGTTTTTGAGAGGAGAATTCTGGGGAGACAAGGATACAGGTATGGAAAAAAAATATTTAGGTTTTGGGGCCAGCAAGCAGCCAGCTAATAAAATAATGTAAAAAATTAAAAATCAATATGTATATTTTAAATTTAAAATAACTAAATCTGAAATTAAATGACCCGATAATCCATTTGATAATCATAATGACAAATGAAATTAAACAAGCTGAGAAACCCACCTACAATCTACAAGTGACAAACATCAAAATAACAAAATGGCAATGCCAAAACAAGATATGCACAGCTAGCTTGAGCAACAAGAGAAAAAATCAGAGTCACCATCTAATGCTATCTTAGAAACTACTCATTGTTGGAAGCCTGGACCTATTGAACTGAATTATAATCATGCAAGCAGTCGTAGTTAGGCAAGAAGCGTTGTCATTTTTTATTTTCCATTTATTTCATGCAGCTTTGTAAACAATGTAAATGTCTTTTTGAACTTAAGTGGAATCAAGGAATCAATGAAAATTTCCAAGCCTACATATTTGCTGAAAGTTTTGTCCACTAAGTCCTAAGTGTTAATGTTTCATCACTTTGAGTACAATTTGATAACTTTTTGCAACCTTGATATTAAAATTATTATCAAATTTATACCTTTGTGTGTAATTCCTTTGCATTTGACATTTGTGTGTTCTTGAGTCAATTTTGTATAACTTACAATTTTGTAATGTCCCCTCCTTAGGCAAGTCAGTTGACAGTTGGGGTTGGCCTATTATATGGTTCTTGTAGGCCAGCAGATTGTGTAGAGGACCCATTCAGGAGCTTATGGAGACATACAGGGCTTTGTGAGTCAGTTTGACCAGTTTGGAATGGTCTCCTAGATTTTAGGAGGAATCCCTATTTTTAAGGGATGGACTCAAAGTTGACCGGGATGCACAGGAGACATCCAGGATCAACCTGGAAATATTTGGCTCAGTTCCTATCTTTTAGGAGAGTTCCTAAATTTTAGGAGTCTATCAGTTAGCTCGCAATGGTCAAACAACATTAGTGGACAGGTGTTATCAGACAGAACACAATTTGGGTGCCAGATGAGTGAGCTATGAATAATTTGGGAATAATTTGATTATTCCTAAGTTGGATGTTAATAAAGTAATAATAAAAGTGATTATTATAGCCACTTTATAATATAATAATAAAATATAATAAAGGGGGTCTATGACATAACTCCCTAGGCAATAAAATAAGTTGTAACTTAAAATGGGGCCATTTGTTAATGATGAATAGGACCATCATGTGGATCGAACTCCTAGGTGAGGAGAAAATTAAAATTAAACTTAGCAAAAGTTACTAAATAAAATAAGGAGAAACCCTAAGTGGTTCGAATGAGCTTGGAGGGAAAGCAAATTGAATTAAAAGGGGTTTTGGAGGCAACTGGAGATATCCAGACTTCAGTTTTTACACCAGCATTCCTGTGTGGAGAGCTCTGAGAAGGGGTTTTCTCATTCTGTAATGTCCCCGTTTTTCAAACTTTTAGGATTAGCTTGGTTTGGCGACCCTCGCAGGCTAATCAGGTGATTAGAGGGGGTCAGTTGGCGGAGCCAGTGTTGGGATTCCATTCTGGAGGTTCAGATTATCAGGTTTGCTCTTCGTTCGGGTCAATTTGGTCAACTTACTATTTTTAGTAAGTGGTATTTTTGGGTATGGCCAGATTTAGCAGGGCATCTGCACAGGGTGTCATATGTTTCAGGACCAAGTTTCAGGGAATCTCCAGTTTGAGGGACTTACTATTTACGGTAAGTCTATTTTTGGTAGTTGGCTATTTTTGGCAGTTGGTTATTTCTGGCAGGGCAGTTGAAGTTTAAGGCTCTGATGTCAGAAATGAGTTTGTTGCGGTCAATGGGCTTCAGTGGCTTTTTATTTTAAAGTTATCGTTATTAAATTAAATTATTTTAATTTAATAACTTTATTATTTTATAACTTTAATGTTATAAAATGAAGTTGTGATTAAAAAGCCTTTTAAGTGTAAAAAGTGAAATTGAAGCTTTTTCCAAAAAAGCTATATATTCAATTCGAAAAAGCACTTTCATTATTCATTGTTGATTTGATAAAATTTATGAAGCTTCTTGGCTGTGAGAAATGGCTAGGGTTTGAGGACTAAGTCCTCTCTGTGGCAATTTGAATCATCACTAATTGATGATGAATTTTGCAAACTGAATTCTGAAATTTCGTTCCGAATCTGTGACATCATTCTTGGTACTGAAGTATACCAAGTGTCTGAAGATTTAAGGAATTACATTTGGTTGTAAGTTATCATATATTCTAGAGATTGAAATTTCTTTTACTTAATCTTTAGAGGCTGTCGTACAATACTGAAGGAGGGCCGTACGGATTAGTGTTGGGGTTGTACCTTGTCTGAGGGCTGCAGAATTATGTCTGAGGGCTGCGTCATGGTTAATAGCAGCTAATGTTCTCTATGTGTTGCATCTTCAACTGCTGGTGTTTTTTGTTGGCTGTGAATACATTTGGAAGGCTGCGTGAGGAGTCAAGGAAGATTGCATTTGGCATTACCTCCACCCTTGCTGCATGAGGGTCTATTTTCAAAGTCAAACAAGGCTGATATTGTTCAAAGGAGATATTTTAGTTGGTAAAGATATATGCCTATCCCTAACTTGTTGCAATTGTAATTCTAGGGTAAATCTGGAAAGGGACACTACATTTTTATCTAGTATAGATATCCCAAAAAAGCTTTGGGCTCTAAACAGAGAAGAGAAACAAAATAGGTTTTTAAATTCAGTTTATTTGAAAAATCTTGTTCTAAGTCATAGGAAGCATGACCCACTAATTCAGAGAACTGTTTATTGTACACACTGTTTCATTGTATTTCACATCAGATGGTGTGAATTAAAAGACCAACAAGAATATCGTAAGCTGGATGGTTGGCAATAATGTAAGGAAGTTTATAAGTTTCCATAATCTGCTGTTTCTTTGTAACTGACTATAGCTTTTAAATTTGATGTCTGAGGGCCTATTCGGAACCCTCACTTCAGCTATCCAAAAAATGGAAAATGGGACGTGTATAATGTATTACACTGTTCCGCTTCTTTGAAAAAATCCAAATTACAAGCTTGTCCACGTAAAAATAAATTAAAGCCAAAAATAATGCTTCTCACAGCTATGATTGATAGATTTTAGTGAAAAGAAAGAACTTAGAAGTATCGCTTTGGATGGTAGTTTATCAAATGAAAGAATAATGTCTAATCCTACTCTTGTCCTAGGCAATTTGACTCCCAATCCATGTATCCAAAACATAAGAATAAATTACTGCCACATCCGCAAAAGAAAATTTGACTACTGACCATTACACTTGCTTTCTTCTCTATAGACTCTCGATTTTTTTTCGCCTTCTCAGAGAATATGAGCCTCCCAGATTTTCTGTCCACTAATGTTACAGCTGCTCTTGTTTTCTGCAAGAAAAATAGGACACCTTGCAGTAAAATCAGGCATGACAGTATTCCACAAATTACCATTTGAGCATATTCAATTCTTCATACCTGACCTAAAAATGAAGACAGGAACTTTTCTCTATCTTGATTGTACCAATTAAGAAGATTTTGGGATTCATGGGCTGTCACAGCAGATTTTTGTTCTTCAGATTGTAGTGCAGCTTCATTATTTAGAATAGTCAATCCCCGCATTGACATGATATTATTCAAATGAGCACTACTTTCTGACCCTATTTCTTTCTGAGATTTCAAGGGATCTGACATCTTCCTTTGTAGCCATACTTCAAATGGAAAGGGCCTCTTTTTAAAACTGA
Source organism: Chamaecyparis obtusa (assembly GCA_027943335.1). NCBI lineage: Eukaryota > Viridiplantae > Streptophyta > Pinopsida > Cupressales > Cupressaceae > Chamaecyparis > Chamaecyparis obtusa. The sequence continues at coordinate 2,247,286 of BSBK01003739.1, forward strand.
GGTTACGGTATGGCAGCAACCCCAAAAGTGAGCCAAATGATACCTGCCAGGTAAAATATATTTATCTGGAATCCTCACAACATAAAGAAATGGAAAAAAAAAGAGAGAAACAAAGAAATGGAACTCAAATATATATTATTCAAGTTTCAATTTGTTGCTTCAATTACAAACTTAAAATTACAAGATTCCAAGAATCTATTTTTATTGAGGTTTTCTTAGACAGAAAGGTAATTAGTTCTGAAAACTTCTTGAACTCGGGCTTACAGTAAATCCAACATTACTGCAGCTGACTAGCTCAACTTCTTCAAATCCTCCTAAACTATGCAAAATTTCGGCAAGTGCCCAATCACGATCTTCGTCTTCCTACAGAAACCTTTCAACTTCTCAGGGGCCAATAGCAACAATTTAATAAATTAAAATGTTACAAACAATTGAGTTACTTTGACACAGAAAATAAGGCACACTAAAAAACTAAGGGACATCCTAGTATTCTTTGTTCCATAAAAAGTACTAATTTATGTCCCTTGTGCTAAAGGATTATTTTTTTATAATAGAGATAAAAAAATGACACAGAGAAAATGCAACACTATTTATACCTTTGCAGCCTGTGAGATCTCTTTGGCCTGATTTGAAAACTGCACATTACTTTCAAATTTCTCGGTATGTCTACTACTAGTATGGGGAACCATTTCATGCAAAAGCTTCTGCAGCTCGGAATCATCTGAAGTAGATTGATGCACTTTTTTATCTAAAACATCTTCAGTTCCATCTGAATGATCAGATGGAAAGGAATGTATCAAGTGAGAGAAAACCTTCCTGCAGTCCTCAATTAATGTCCAAATGTCATATCAGAGTAGATTTCCTTACATAGTACTTGTAAACACAGGATTAAAAATTTAAATTATTTTTGTTATGCAGTACCATGTGCCAGTATAAGATACAATTGCATATTTCAGAAAATGGTGCATATATAAAAGTGAGTTAGCAATGACAGTCTTCACTCTCTGCACAAAAATTATAATATTAATAAGTATCATCAGGTATTTCATGCTTCTTACTTTGTGTCAATGCTTGTCAACAGAGCTATACATACCAAGGTTATAAAGAACATTGCCAAAACCACAGCCTTCTACATAAAAGCTATATAAATAAAACCATGCAAGGAGAGAATAATGATATAGTCAGCCACGAAAGTAAAGCACTGATTAAACATGAGCATAGTTCAGAGAAACGAGATGAAAACAAAAACACATTAAGAGGCATACTCAGAATCATCTTCAGGCCCATCACTGGTGTTTGTCTTCTCTTCAAATCCTTTCCCACAAGGAGGCAAGTCCAAGCCTGTATCAGTTTCAGAACAAGCATGAATGCTTTGCTGGCCTGAGATTTCATTGACCAAAGGATGCCTAGGTGAATTCTCCCTAGATTTTCTTTTGACAGCATTTTCTTCAGAAAGATAGACTCTTGGAGATCCCATAGGACGAAGGGCCTTGAGCTTTACAGATTCCACACCAATGCTAGTTGCCTGCTGTATAATTTGTGATTCTGCTTTAAAATCTGCACCTTCTTTGCAATCCTGAATGCATTGGTTTTCTTCCTGGTGATTCATCTTTGCCGGAGGAGTCGCAACGAGGCCTGATATATTGAAATCTGCCTTTAACATCTTGTCAGTTTTAACTGATGCTGGAGCGAAGTCATTCATCCCTCGAGATTCTCTGAAAGAAAAACTGCTCACATCTTCCATGCCATGCATTTCATGGTAGCTATCATGCCCTGCATTTCCGTTTGTTTTGCGGGAATCCATTTCATGGGCTGTTGACACAAGTGGATTCTTGGGCAAAGCCGGCCTGATTGCTGATACTTTGTGTTCTCTTTTCATGTCTCCTTTCTCACTGGTTTGTTTATGTGCAGCATCATGAGCATTGGCATTATCAGTTTTTGATTCTGATAAATTCTCAATTATTACCTCCTCTGCTTTCAAATCCCTGGGGATCTCGTTCAATTTATTGTCAATTCTTGTTGCTTGAGCTTCAGGTCTTCGTAAAAAACCAGTATCTTCCAATTGCCTTTTAGATTTGTCTTCCCTTTTGTTTGATAAAAAGTATGGTGTTATTGGACGGGACACAAATCCAAGAGTTTCAGATGCCTTATTTTGTGCATTTGGCTTTCTTAGTACAACTTCATCAGTAATATTCCTAGAATTAGATTCTGCAGGAAATGTTTTTGAATGGCTACCAAGCCTATTCAGATCAGAAGAGACAGCCTCTTTTCCTTCCTTTCTTTTGACCGGACGAACAAGATCAAGAGATTTTATCTTTCCTGTATTGTTTTTAGAACCAGCCTGGCTACTTGGAAAGTCAGTTAGCTTCCGTACATCAGTATTTTTCAATAAATTTGGCAATGGACGTTTTAATAGGAGGCCATCCATTCCCTTGATAGATTTCTTCCCTGTGACCTGCAACATGCTGACTTTATATCAAAATTTAAGTTATGCAATTGCAATGAGAACACTAAAAATCACAAAGATAGGGATTTATTATTTATAAATATATTGAGAGAAAGGAACAAATAATGTGATGATCACATTAAGCAGAAGCTCCTTCCCTAATTCTACAAGCTCTTTTTTCTTTAACTTTTGTAGCATGATAAGAAAAGAAAAAAAAAGTTCCTTCAGTGAACAGATTTGAAGAACACCGTTGCAGAGACATTCAATGAGATAGTCACTGTCCAGGATTAGGTCGGCAGAGTAGAGATACCATAGCTTCTACCACTCTGGATTCACCTCCTATACCGAATGAATCAATCAGTAAAGGATGCCTGAGAATGAGGTAGATAATAGGCATTATTTAATAAGAGGAAGATTATTGCCTGAAGATGCAAAGGTCTGCAAAGAAGATCCACTTTTTAAGGTAGAAATAAAATACCCTGAATTGTGATTAGCCCCTCAATTTCCCAGTCACAAATGCCATGGACCCTTCATAGTATGTACAACAAAAATAATAAACATAATGAAATTGCATTCCAAAATCTAGTAGCCTAATTTGTAGCTCTACCTAGTTGACTTCAAGGATACTTAAAGAAAACTTCAGTAAAACAAAAATCTGAGGGCAGAACTGAACTAAGAGCTGTATGAACAAAATATGATCAAAAGTTTTAGATATTTTTGGCAAAAAACTGAAATCTGTGGGTAGAACTGAATAAGATCTGTACCAATAAAATATAATTAGAAGTTTTAGATATTTTTGGCAATATAAAGCATGCCTATTATTGATAAACTAATGAGGAAATATCACCTACAAGCTAATATCCAGAAATACTAATTCCAGAAAACTCAAACAAATTATTGAGAATAAATTGTAATAAATAAATGTCAATATTTGTCACTTATCATTATCATTCTGGATTGCCTACGTGTAGGGAAAGAAATTAGGAATCCATGTTAGTTTTTGCAGAATGATTCATAAGGATTTATTTGTGGTGTTCTTTAAGTCTCACAATATACAGGATAAGGTTTTAAAGGAAAGTTTCTGGAATGTTGGACATTCTCTGTTTCGTGCCTTTCCGTGGTCTCCTAAAGGGAACGTCGAGCAATTTATTGCTCATTCATCCCCGAATTGGGTTGAGATTAAGAATTTACAACCAGAATTTTGGCCTTTTATATCACATATTTTGAAGCCATTAGGCTCTGTTCTATTGAGGAATCAAGAACCACCCTTCTGCATTTAAATGCTAGGGTTTTGATAGCTTTGTCTCCAAAGGTTGACTTTCCTGAAGTTATTTCTTTAAATATAGAAGAAGAGAATTTCTCTTGGGAGTTATCTATGCTAGGGAATTTGGGGGCATGTTTTCATTGTAAATTAAATGGACACACAAAACGTGATTGTTTGTGATATTGCTATCAGGATTCAACTGTGTAGTTTTTTGAGTCAAACTCATTGACCCATGATTCATGAGTAGAGGTTCACACGAACCCATCTATCATGAGAATGAATGGAACACTTAGCACTCATTGGATCTAGGTGATGCTCACAGAGGTCAAGCACTGGGACTTCCCGGGAGGTCACCCATCCTAGTACTACTCCAGCTTGAGCGCGCTTAACTACAGAGTTTCCTCCATGGTTAAACCCACTCTACTTGAATCCTCATTTGCAAAACCTTCACCAAGTGTTGTGCTTTATGAACCATTCATTAGAAAGCCCCTTAAGCTCATCAATTGATAAGTAGGAGATATTTTTCCACAGCAAGCCAAATTGTGATATTGCTATCAGGATTCAACTGTGGAGTTTTTTGAGTCAAACTCATTGACCCATAACTCATTGTCCCTAAAAAACTCTCAGAACCTTAATTTTAATGTTGAGCCCGCAAAGGAAACTATAAGGAGAATAAAGAGACAAATTTGCATAAGAAGAACTGTGCTCCATCAATCGATACTGCAGATATTGGTAATAATATTGATAATCTTGTTATTGTTACTTTGAAGGACTCCCATGGTAATAGTGAATTCATTAGTGTAACTAATCCTCTCTTTGAGGAAGAATGTTTGGTGAATTTTGAGTTTGTTAATGGTAACAAGCCTACTACCCTAACCGGTTGTCAAACAGAACCTTCTGGCTCCAACTCTAGATGTGATAATAAGGGTGAAAGTATAAACAACCCCACCAGATTGAATGCACAGCAATTAGCTTTAAATACTATTGCGGAAAAGGCCAATAAAATTAAGAACAATAAACAGACCCCTTTGGATGAGAGTAACACCTCACCTTGTGCCATGAATTCCACCAAAGAATTATCAATGGATGTGAGATGTGTCAAAGATGGTGTTGGGCAATTCACAAAAGTTATTAGCAAAAAGAATAGGAAAACAATGGATAGACAATCCCTATCCAACAATTCCAAGAAGAAAGGTAATGAGATTCCTGAATGTTTTAACAGGTTATATAAGAACCAGAAAGCCTCCTCTTAACAATCTTTTATCATGATACACATACATAGATGGAATGTGAGGGGACTGGAGATGCCAGATACGAAATATGTGGTCAGAAGATGGTGTAATGATTTGAAAACGAAAGACATTGTGTGTCTACAAGAAATTAAGGTAGTTGATTTTCAAGCATAAACCATTTTAAAGTCCTTATGGGATCAAGCCATTGGTTTTCATTCTAATCATGATAGGGGGAAAGGTGGTGTTGCCATTTTATTGGTCCTTGATGGTCTG